>JAOQGH010000016.1:153732-170979 GCA_025769975.1 Gallinago jamesoni | reverse complement strand
GAGGAGGAACTTCTTTGCTGTGAGGGTGGCAGAGCCCTGGCAGAGGCTGCCAGAGAGGTGGTGGGGTCTCCTTCTCTGGAGACAATCAAACCCCACCTGGACACGTTCCTGTGGGACCTGCTCTGGGTGCCCCTGCTCTGGCAGGGGGTGGGACTGGGTGATCTCCAGAGGTCCCCTCCAATCCCAAACCCATTTTGCCACCGGGCAGGGGTGTTCAGCACCCAGGTCCTAAAGAAATTCCACCCCCTTCCCTGCATACGAGCAAAATAAACCAAACTAGGGTTTTTTTCCTAGGTTTGAGTCCTACCAAAACTCAGTCCTGACTTCAGTCCCACCACGAGTCCCCTCACCCGGAATGGGGAGGGATATTTCCATCGCACACCCTCCCCCTGCTGCGCCATCGACCACCAGAGATGGCAAAAAACCCCGATTTCCTTCGTGGCCGGCCCAAAATGTACAACTAGATGTCCGGGCCACCGGGCCACCGAGCTCCCAGCCTCTCTTGCCCGTCTCCGGCAGCGCCAAGGGGCGAGACGGAGCGTGACAACATGGAAATTCAGCTGCTTCTTGGCTCCCCCAGACAAGGAGAGGAGACGGGGGTTATATAAAAAGCACCGGATAAAAATATCCGTCGCGGAAACGGCTTTTTCTCATCAAAACTGTTTGTCTTTAACCGGAGCGTTTTCGTTCCCAGTAACGGGGGAGTCGGGAGGGAAAGGGATCCTTCGAGCGGCCTTCGGAGACGGCCCTCGGAAAACCCGAGGAGAAAAAGCCCCGGGATGAGCTAATTGCAAAAGCAGAAATGTCAGGAGAAGCTGGGCCCGAGGACCTTCCACACCACATTTCCAGAGCAGTTGGGCAGGAATTCGCTCCGAGCCTCTTCCCATCCCGTCCCACCGCCCCCCCCCCCAGCCCCACCAGGAGCCAATTTGGAAGGGAAGAAAGCCCTGGCTCTAACGAGACCGTAAACAACATCCCAAACAGAAGATTTTGGGAGAAGGTAAAGCCATCAGGGCGTTGAGAGGCCAAAAAGGCGGCGCTCGGGCTCTGCAGAAGGAAGAGGGTCTTTGCTGACCGGAGCAGGGACCACAAAAGATGATGGTAGAAAAGCTCAGGATCTCCCGAGCTGGAAGAACCGAGTGTTTCCAGCCGGAATCTCGGCAAAGATGGAGGAGGGAGCAGCCTCCTCCCTCGGGCTTTTTGCTGTGGTGCGGGAGGGTCGGTGGGGGAAGCTCAGGAGAGGAGGGACATGGGACGCCGGCACCGATTTTCACCCACCGACTTGTTCCTGAGTTACTGTCACCGTCGGGAGAGACGAGATCTTCTCCTTGTCGGCTGGAGGTGGCCCCGTGTTCTCCAGCTGCCCCAGGAGCTGCAGAGGAGAAGCCAAGCCGTGCTCAGAAGCAGGGACGGGGGCATTGTCACACAGACACCAAGAGCACTGTGTCCCCACCAACAGAGAACCCAGCACGAGCAGCTCAGCCCAGCCCGTCCCCAGGGCTGTCCCCAGACCTGCTCCTAAAGCCACCAAAGTGACAGACCCCACCAGCTTCCCAGTCGAGCCCAGAAACGCTCCCGTTGCCCAGTCCTAGGAGCAAACTGGGGCCACTTCATCCCAGTTTAGACACTCAGTGTGCTGGTGACTGTTCCTGCCCCCGCAGCAACACTTTTGGTGCTCAAACCTTCCTTTCATGCCCTTCAACCCCACTTCTAACGTCGCTGCTCTGCGGGTATTTTCTCTTTGCACCAACAGTCAGGGACCGAAGGGCCTGGGTGGGAAGGTCCCTTCCACCTCAAAGGTCCCTTCCAACCATGAATATTTTGTGACTCTGTGAAGGGAGACATGGCCATGGATTCGGCAGAAGGTGCCAAGCTCCTCCTGGAGGATTGTGAACTGAAGGGGAGTCAACAGAGATGTTCTGAAAAGAGGAAGAACCTTGTCCTGAAGAAACAAGGGAGGTGAAGCACCTTCTGCCTCTCCCGGGGCCTCACCAGGGTGTCAGGAGGAACGGGGTGACCTCTCAGGGCTACGAAGAGAAGGGACTCAGCCCGTCCCAAAGCCTGAGCTCCCAGGATGGCTCCTCCATCTCCTGCGTGAGGAGCCTTGGACGTTTAACACGGGTTGAGCTCGAGCCGCAGTGACGGCGCCGCCACCACCTCTTTTCCTAGTGTCATACTTCAATGACTCACGGGGATTTTACACCGTCAAGACCTCGATCCACCCCAAAATCAGCTCAAACTGGTTCCAGTGCGGCCAGGGCGAGCACAGAGAAGCATCTGTAGGAGCCTCGTTTAACTCTGGAGGCCACGTGAAGACGCCCGGGGTGACAGGAAACCCTGGGACGGGGAGAGTGGCCGCTCCAGACCCAGGGGGGACCCTGGTGGTGCCGCACACCCAGCCCAAATCCCACCCGTGACACCAAGTCCCCGGCAGGGCGCTCGCCGGGGCTCCTCCACCGTTGGGTGTGGGGTGGGAGGAGGAAGGTGCCATCTCGGAGCGGCCACGTGGGCCGTGGGTTCATTTTGGGAAGCGGTGAGTAAGGCAAGCGAGGAGGGGCGGGCGACTCAGCCCTCGGGAAGCCGGGGGCTACTTCTGCCTGGCAGCAGATGGCTCCGCCGGGCGCTTCGGGAGGCGTCAGCACGCCAACGGCAGCCAAATTAGCTCACGGTAAAGAATCCGTCTGCTCTTCCCATCCCCGCCATGCCAACACCCTGGAAGAGGCTGTTTGCGGGGGGAGGCCGGACACCCCCGGATCCTCAAGGGATCAGACGGTAATTTTCAGGGAACGGGAGCGGAGTCGGCTCATCCCTCCACAAACCACAGGGGGAAGCGGCTCCCGGCTGCAAAGAGCTGAATTTGGGGAGAAATCCGGGGCTGACGCTGGGGTTTTTCATCTTTTGGCTTCTGCCGAGCCTGTTGCAAGGAACCTGCGAGGCTTGTACCGCCCCCGGGGTGACAAAGAGGGGAATTATTTCCTGTGTTTCCACAGAATAAGATCCAGCCCCAGCTCCTGGAGCCTCTGAAGGGGGAGGGAACGAGAAGCCACCAAACCAGACACCGATGGCCTGTTCCTAAGTCCTCCCCCGAAACCCAGGGCTCGTCTCCAGCCGTGGGACGGACCAAAGAGGGGCCCAAAAACTTGTAGGCACAGATTAAAGTGCCGGACCAGCCAGTTTGGGATTTTACTCCACCCAAGTGGGTCTTACCTGGGTGACAATAGCATCAAGGCCACTCTGTCCCCAGGCGTAGTCCCCGGGATTGGAGTGCAGCATCCCACTCCTGCGGACGGGAGCAGAGAGTCAAGGAAACCATTTCACTCCCCCCACCTTAAACCAGCCCCCGAGGGTTTATAGAATCCTCCCCAAAAAAGCCACACTGAGGGGACGGAGCTCTCGGGCACCAGATGGTGGAGGTTCACTGGTGGGGACAGTTGTGACCAGAGCCACGGTGTAAACCACGCTCACTACTCACCAGGAAAAAGGGTGTTGTGAGCCAGGAATCGCTGGGTTTGCGAAAAAACCCGCAAAGATCTGCTGGATTATTCTAAAGAGGGAGGAATCGAAAGAGAAAAGGAGAGAAAAAAAAAGAAATAAAGGGACAAGTTGAGCAAACAAATACATGGTGGCAGCAAGAGTTTAGCAAGAAGGGGTGGCACGAGGACGAAACGCTGCTGGGATCGACGGTGGCCACGGCGCTGGAAGCCTCACGCCCAGGTGGGGAGAAGGACGAGCCCCGAGACAGAGCTCTGGGAGGAAGAGGAAGGAGGGATGGCTCCCTCCTCGGAGTGTGGGAGGGCTGCGAGGAGAGGGAGAGGAAATGACTGAGTTTCCCAAGCACTGACTCGTTTCCCTGCGGTGAGGGGCTGGCACCATTACAGGCAAAAACCCACCTTTTCCCAGCAGGCAGTTTCGATTCCCACCCGGGGGGGGACAAAGGAAAGAGCATCCCATGTGAAAACCTGCGGTTTTGGGGTCAGAGGGTCACCCCCCATAAGCGCCAGGATCCCATTTCATCAGGTTTCTCTCCCAAATCCCACATTTTTCCACTGATGAAGGAGGGAAACACCCCCAGGGGGTAATTTAGGCACTCACCCTTCGATGGCAGGAGACCTGTCGGGGCGGGAGCTGCCCCGGGATCTGTACCTCCGCGTCATGGGCAATCGGGGAGGTCGGCTTGGTCCCCAGAGGTCGGCGTGGGCTTGGTGGCCCCTCTCGTTGTCTCTGCTGTCTTGATCCAGTGAGCTGCTACTTAGGAAGGGTCTGAAGTCGGGAAAGAACATCGTGTGGTCCAAATGGTCCCAAAGCTGGGGTGGGGGGAGAAAAGGGGGAGACACATCGCCGTAATCCCGGGGACTCCACTGCCGACACGGCAGGGGCAGGGAAGTCCACCTCAACAGAAGCAATGGACCAAATTCCTCTGGTTACCATGGCTCCCAGAAGAAAAGTCTGGCAAAAACCGCTTAATTATAGCCCAAGCTAATCAGCTCTACCACCCCCGGGAAGACCAACACGTCGGCTCTTTCCTGCTATGTACGGATCCCAACAACGTCTATTTTGTTAAGCGCCCTCCCCACCCAGGGCACTGTGAGGGTTGGAATTTGAGGAGGGATAATGCCAGACGCCCAGGCCCCACATCCATGGGCTCATCGGGTGCTCTGGGTCCTCACAGCCATGGGTGGCAAACGGATGTGGCCAAAAGAACCCAAATACAGCCCCGAGAAGGAGGGTTCGTGTCTCTGGTTGTGTCCTCGGGTTCGATGGACCCAACAAGGCAGGACAGAGTAGCATGAAACAGACAATAATTCAAGTTCTTGCATATCTAACGCTGTTTTGTGGGTCCCTCCACTCAAGTAAAGCCACCTCCTGGCCCTAGGGCAGGTCCACCTGCTGCTGGTGGGGCAACAACCCCACCAGCTTCTTGATCAAGTCACACCATCAGCCCTGAGCCTCCCCGAGGGGGAGCAAGGACACAAATCAAGAGCTGCTGAGAGGTCATCAATGGATTTCTGCAGAGGTCCCGGCCACACACCCCACTGTGGAGAAACCATGGGGTGCAGGAAAACACCCAGGAAGCAGGAGCTTCCTCATCCTGAGCCGTAGCTCGGAGCCGAGAGCCCCCTCGGCCACCCTTACCTGCAAAACCCATTTAGTTTTATTCCTTCCACAATTCACCCACTGCTTAAACTAACAGCTGAGGGAGGGCACTGGAGATGTGTCACGTGGGTTTATGAAATAAAAAGTAATTGTAGGATACAACAAAACAAGGAGAATGAGACAAGAAACCCCCCGTGTGCCACGTGCTGCTCACGCTCGATGCGCCCTGGGCCTGAATCTGCACTGAAAAAAAAAGTGCTATTGGGAGGAGCAGTGCCCTCGGATTCACTGCAGGAGCTCCCCTCTTATCCGTGCTAGACCCTCAGCACGCGTTACGACACGATCAAATGGCTTCATTTCCATTTCACAGCAAATTAGCTCGCTTTACACGTCTCTTCCATCGCCCGCGTCAAGCTGGTATCGGAGGGAAGGGAGAAGTCAAGTTCATGACCTCTTCTCCGCATTAATACCCTGCAGATGAGGCTTCTGCTTGTTCTCCTGCTGGTTATGATCAAGATACGGCTCTGCCCGCCTGCAGCCAGGCTGCCGAGAGAAGACTTTCATTTATTATTAATCCTAAAAGCCATTTAAATTTACATAGCGCCTTTCTTTCATGCGGCGGCATCCCAAAGCTCTTTGTAAAGCCTCACGTGGGCTATAAGCCGAGATGGCTTTATCTCACCAAAACAGGGGCATGTTCTGGCCGACAGGGCTGGGGAGGAGCAATGGAAAGGCAACGGGTTTGTCGGGGAGATAAATGGACCCAGCTGAAGAGGAGGTGAGGAGAGGGGAAACGTGGAAGGAAACGGGAGGGAACCAGACCCAAAAAAGCAAAGCCGTAGAGGAATTTCAGCTATTTGATGCTCCCCTCCTTCTGGTGCTGAAGGCAGGGGCTTTCCTGCAGCGGGCACAGGAGGGCTCAGCAACAGGGCAGCCCCCCAGATCTACCCGGGGGTGACCACGGCCAAGGAGCTGCCACTCAAAGCATCAGGGAGCTTTTCTGGCAGAACCGAGGAACCTAAATCTCCTCAATAACCGAGCAAACAACCTGATCCCTGAGCAAGGCCGGCGGGCAGAGGAGACGCAGAGAAATTTTATTCCCATCTGTTTTTCTGAAGGGAAATAGAGCCCTGAGGAACGGAGCCCGAGATCAGAGCCTTCCCCAAGCTCTGGAAGAGGAACTGCCAGCGCAGCCAGAGCCCAAGGTGACTCAGGAGAGGCCACAGCATGAGTTGAGGGTGAGTGTTTGCGGAGTTTGACTCAGGCTGTTCGAGACTTTAGGTAATAGGGTAAAAAAAAGATGCTTCCAGTCCCTGCTCCGAGCTCCACGCAACCAAATTACAGGACAAGGACTTTATTACAAGTCTGGACTTTTTAGAAAGTCACAGTTCTGGTAAAACTGGGAGCAGCAATGAGCAGGGAGGAAAGGGCAGTCGGGCAACACCCTCCCTGGATGGCTAAGCATCACCGACACCCATCCAGCATCTGCCAGCACCAGGGGCCAGGGTGTCTTTCCTTCTTTTCCTGCCCTGCCCAGTAAGCAAACTGCCGGCAGCATCAAGAGTCTCCTCAAAACCTGCCAAGTTCCTGAAAACTCCTTGGAAGACCAACTCCCCTTTTTCCAAGGCAGCAAGTGAAGATGCCTTCACGGACTGTACCTGGAGTCTTCGAGGCTAGTTTTGAACAGAATGAAAGCAAGAGAGCAAAACTCACCTCTGCGAACTGTGTGGAAGGGCCGTCGTCTATGCCACTGCCATCTAGAAAACTGAAAGAAAACAGGCAAGTGAGTGTCACCCCATCCAGGTTAGACATGGGCGGGAACGAATGTGAGCACCACAGGCCCGTGTGGGCCAAGGAAGGGGCGAGCAAACCGACTGCCCGCGCCAACACAGCGGGGACAGGAGAGGACTAGTAAAGCTAAAAAAAGGCTTGTTTGTGTGGATGCTATCCACAAAATTGGTTTATAACCATCTGGACACTGGAAGAGTTGCCTAAGAGGAGACCTACGACAAGGCCTACGACAAGGCCCACGACGAGGCCTACAATGAGGCCCTTGGGGCCGCCCTTGAAGTAGAGGATTCTGCAACCAGGACCACATACTGAGCGCCCCACGGGACCCCTCCAGCCTTGCCTTAACTGACAGGTATACACTTATATTTAAGAAGAGGACGTAGCGTGACATTAAGTCCTCTCCCCCTCCGCAAATTCCTGCTGCGGCAAGTCTCGGAGAGCAAAGGTTCACGTAACCGCTGGGGTCCTTTCATCTTGCCTACCCTCAACCCAAATAAAGCCGTTTTCTCAGCAATTACTCAAGACCAAATATAGTAAGGACTGAAAAGGCATAATTTTGGATCCCTAATTTGCCAGCAGCATGTTCTGCTGAGTGACCGATGACTAAATCCTAAGGAAAAAAAAAAAAAAAAAGGTATTTCTTTCTCTCTCAGCCTGAGCTGTGAGATTGGAGACGTGGTCAGGAGCCTGCGCTGGGGTCAACAGGAGCAAAAAGGTACTGTGAGTCATTGAGACAAAAGCTTGAGTTCTAAAAAAAGAACGTTTTTCACTCTGACAGGGCAAAGAAACAAGCCTCAAAAACCTGAAAGCGGCTTTTGTTCACAGGACCTTAATTCACAGCTCCCATTTTCTTGGAAGTCTTCCCCAAGCCCCTCCGTGTGGCTTTAGCACGACACCAACAGCCACTTGTATTTTCCTTCTCATCCAGTATTAAGTCCAAACTCACACTTATGTATAGGTTTTCTTTTGCATTCCTTTTTTTATCCTTGTTGTCCACAGTTTTTAGAAGCTTTACACCGGACATGTTATAAACCCAGAAGAAACGTGAGCGTGTGGTAAAACAAGTGGTGCCTCCATGGCGACGTTACCTGGAATCATCTGTGACTTCTTCGATAAAGCCGGATTCACATCTCGGGCAAGTGTATTCCTGAGGAGACAAGAAGAAACTGTTTTTAGCCACCCAGCTTGCCATTTTGGGGAAAAAGAGCTCAAAAAGCGAGAGTTCCGGGAACTCAACGTAGATTCCTGATCTCCGCCTCCACAGAAGACCAGAGTTTCGGTTTCATTAAGAGGATTTTTGAAGCCGGGTGGTTACAGCAGAAATTCTTAACCCCAACTGAGAATTGTGGAACAGAAAAAGCCACGGCCACGTGGAGATCCTGGGTTCAGCACTGGCGGATGGAAAAGCTGCTCGCAGGAAAACACAGAGGTTTTAGGAGCAGCAGGAAAGATTTCTTTAGAGGATCGTCTTCAATTCAGGGCAAAACCAAAAAATACCTCCAGATCCTCCCTCCCCATCCTGTCCCGTGGCAGGACATGGAGCCCTCCCAAAACCTACGCTGCTCCAGGCAGTGATTTCCCAGCCCGTGATTTGTGGCTTATCTGCCCAAAAATAAAAGCTTCCTGATAAGAGTCTCGCTTTCTTTACTCACGCTTCCCAGACCACGGATAAAAACCCTCCCAGCATCCCGGGACCCACAGCCTCCAGCCCTCAGCGTCCGATCCCGCTGCCCAGACCCGGAGCCGGATGAGGAAGAGGAAAGATAAGAGACGCACCAGTTCCACCACTCGACCCAGCTCCTCCTCTGAATTCCCAATGCCTCGCCGAGCTCAGGGATCCGATCGAATTCCCGGCGCAGCGTTACCAGAGCCGGGCCACAGGTGAGAGATCTCCCGGCCCCGTAACACAACCCCTTTGCAGAAGCAGCTCCAAATTCACCCACGTCTTTTTTTTTTTTTCTTTCTTCCTCACTTTCACGAAACACAAACTTCGCTTTCTCATCCCGGCCCCGTATCCTTTTCCCACCCAATCTGAATTTCCCTGGGAATGGCACGTAAGCTCCAGGGATGGAGAAGAGCACAGCAGGGGGGGCTGCCCACAGCAGCTTTGCTCCCCAAACCTTCGGGACACCCCCCCAAGCCCGCGACGGGAGAGGTCGAGCGCAGGATTTTTCACAAAGGCCCATTTAGGGCAGCCAAACGCGTGGTGGATTTTTCAAAAGAGTTTCAGCAGCGAGAATAATGGGAACTGATGGGTGGTGAGCTCTTAAAAAAGGGGGGGGGGGAACAAAACCCACCCCATCTGGGGTTTTCGGCTTTGCATCCATAAATTGGGAGGCTGACGAGAAAGGACACATGGGTTTGGAAGAGGGATGTGTGGTGCTGGGTTCTACAGGGGAGAAAATCACAGGGCTAAAACCCCCAGGGAGAGCAAACCCGGCTGCACGGCCGGGAAAAGGGGGGGTGCAGCACGGGCATACCTCTGAATAAAAATTACAATGCAGGGAAGAAGAAAAAAAAGAGCTTTTTTTAGGGTGGGAAAAGGCTCTGTGAAAGGCAGAGCGCACTCAGGTGTCCCTCTTCAGAGAGGCTGGGTCTCAACTGCAAACTAGAAGCGAGGAGCAGCCTGGTGGTTCTCAAAAAGAAATGAACATCACACGAATCAAAAGCCAGGCACTAAAATACGGGGTCAAAAAGCTCATTTCACACCGTCCCGCCAGGCTTCAGAGCGATACCCAACCAGGAGGACATTCCGCACCGCCTAAAAAAATCCTTCACTTCACTCATTTCCAGCATTTTCCTTCTCAAAATGACCACATTAGAAAGATGATTTGGTTTTTGTGGGTTTTTTTCCCTCTCTAAACTTAGCAGCGGGCCGTGCCATCGGGGACGCTGCGGGTCCGATGTGTTTCTGGAAGCTTTTGAATGTTGCTTTTTTTTTTTTTTTTTTTTTTTTTTTTTTCCCTGTTATAATCTGTATGGAAATTACCAGCATTTTGCCCAGAAGCTCGAATGTAGAGTCAGAGCCTGAAGAGAGATAAAAATGGCATTTGGGATAAATAGCAATGGGGGGGAGGGAGAAGGGAAACCAGAACAGACGAGGGGAGGCGGGTGGGATACTGCAGAGCCACCGCGGGCACGGAGAGGCACCAGTCCTTCATCTCACCTCCCGGCTTTCTGCCAGAGGTTTAGGGTTTCTGATGGAGTCCCCTGCAATGAAGGAGCTTAGGGGGTGCCCCACGTCCCCAAGGATTACCCCCGTGACCAGGGTGAGCACAGGAATCTCATTTCCCCAGCGGGATCTAGCCACGGGGCAAAGAAAAAGCCATTCCAGGGAGGAACAAGAACATCCTGTGGCTCCCACTCCCCTTCAGCCCGGTGCTTGGCGTTTCCCAGAAGGAAAATTAAAAGGAAATCCCACCAGGAGCCCTCGGTGCCCACGGCTCTGCCCGACGGGAGCCCGCTGTGCCCTGCTGATGGGACACGCAGGCTCGTTAGCGAGAGGAAAGGAGGCAGCTCGTTTCGGAAGCAGCCGGAACCGGGTGGCACATACACCTCTGGCAGGAGCAACGTCGCTAGACCTGATCCTGCCTTGGGGCAGAAGTGATGGACTCAGAGGTGTTTCAGCCTCTGTTTGTGGGTCTGTTCACCCAGGCAGTCCCACCTCCCACCCTCGGAAAAGACCCACGTGGCACCGGCACACGAGCCAGGACCATGCCCCTCAGCCCGGGAGCTCAACACCTTCTCCTTGGGTCCTCCTTAAGGCAGCTTCTCCCCTCAACACAGATTTTTACCATCCAAGGACTTTCCTCACGCTGCACATCGGCTGTGGAGGTTGTGGCCAGAGGGTGTCAGGAGGCCAGAAATATAAAGTGTCTTTAAAAAGATGAATTCTAAAAAGACTGTGATTCTTAAACCCAACCACAGGTACGGTCTCCAGCTCAGGAGAGAGACGCTTCAGCACAGGGCGGTCTAGAAGAAAGTAACCACAGTAACCTCTCGTCTGTCACCACCTTGTCCCTTATCCCTTTCCTGGCCCCTCTCAGAAAGGAGAGCCAGGGCTCAGGTGACACAAGACAGCTAATTTCATGAAAAAAAAAACACAAAACAAAACCCTTATAGGTGGGTGTTTTTTTTTTTCTAAACTATTTTGCCAAAAGAAGAAGCAGCAGCTGTCACAGCAGACAGCAGGTGACATCAAAGGTTCTGGACACCCCTTACCTGCTCCCTCCCGTACAAACCACACGCTGTCTCCTCTGACCCGACCTCAGAACCTGCTGCTGCTGCTTCTTCTTCCCCCCCGGAGCCGTTCGAGAGACACAGACGCACCTTCGCTATCAATATTCATGGAGTTGTCACCGGTGTCACAGACGGGGACCATCACACCCTAACCTTGACTCCGTTTCAGTGTCACTGCTGGTTCTTCAAGCATTTCAAGAGGAACCCCGTCACCCAAGCGCTGGAGGCAGCAGGTTTTAACCGAGCCTGGCATCGGGTGGAAGGTCCATCATCCTCAACCTTCATCCAGAGCTCAAGGGTAAGGGAACATGGAGCTACAACAGCTCTTCTCCCAGCTGAGAACCTCCGGCTTCACACCAGCGAAGGGGCCAGGATATTTCGGCGGGGACAGGAGCCCAGCAGGGATAAAACCAGCCACAGCAGGGATGAGAAGAGGCATGACTCCATCCTCCTCCCACCACCTCCGGGGAGGGCAGAACGGGGCCGAAACGAGCACACCCAGCACTGCAGGAGCTCAGATCCCTGCTCAGTTTTGCCTCCAGCCAGCCACATGTTCTCTTTTTTCTTGGGTTGTCTTTCCCTCCCCGCTTTAAAATAAGATCAGATCCACGGGGCTGCGGCCCCGTCAAGACAAGCATTGCCACACACAAATTGAAATCGACGGCAGGGGATGGTGTTAAACAGCAGATGATTCCCAGCATCAGACCAGGGCTGCTTTCCGGCTGCTGGGGCAGCAAGGAAGGCAACCCATCAAAGACCCATCACAACCCAACGAGCCCATCGAAGACCCAACAGAGCCCACTAAAGACCCATCACAACCCATCAAAGACCCATCGCAACCCAGAGCCCATCAAAGACCCAACACAATGCAACAGAGCCCACCAAAGACCCATCGCAACCCATCAAAGACCCAACACAAGACCAAAGCAAGCCCATCAAAGACCCAACCCAGCGCAAACCTTGCCAAGACCCAACGCAAGCCCATCAAGGACCATCCCAACTCAACCTCCCATTAGCACTACAGGCTCCTGCCAACTCAGAGGCAGCTCCCAACTGCCCTGAGGGTGCCAGAGGTGACCTGTCGAGGTGCTGCCCCTGCCCGGGGCACCCACGTTTGAGGGAGGTCAGTCTGTGCCCCCTTTACCCCCTCTCTGGGAGGTGCCAGCTCACTGCTGAAGCAAGAAGACTCAGCAGCTCTGCCAAGGACGATTGCTGGGAGCCCTCACCGGGTCCTGGCAATGAGAACCCCAGGGGTTACGTGCCCGCTTTGGAGGGAGTCAGAGGCCCAGTGCCTCTAAATCTTGCCCCATGAGCAGATCCTCCTGCTCAGAGGGGAGTCGGTACGAAGAACAACCTCGTGGACAATCTGCAGCTGGGGTTTTAGTTGAGGTTGCCATTATCCTGACGAAAGCAGTTAAAAAAAAAAACCCAAACCAGTGCCCTCAGCATTTTGTTTTGTTTTGGCAAAGACGGGAAGGGAAGTTACTTGTCTGGGGCGAGAGAAAAAGAGGTCAGGGGTGCAGGACCATGTCCTGGTCCCAGCAAATGGGTCCAGCTCGTCCGAATTTATGGCTTTTGGTTCTGCAGATCCTCCCCCCATGGAGCCAGTAATTGTTCTGCTGGAGGGAAACTGAGGCATGGCATTACCGGCCCAAAAGAAATCAGTGCTGGGTCAGGCTGGGGTGCACATGGCGAGTGCTCCTCCTGCAAGGCAGGGTGATGGCCACATCACCACGAGGGGACCCTCTGAGGAGAGGCCAAAGGGAAGTAGCAAAAGCAGCTCCCAAGGTCACACCACTGCAAGCGTGGGCACAGCAGCCCCATGGCTACCTCCTCCCCACAGCCAGGGGTCCAGGTGGCACCCCAAGCCACGGGGACAGCAGCCACGCTCCTCAAAGCATGCCTGGGCAACCCAGTGAAGGTTGCAAAAGCCTCTCCCAGCCGAGCCGGGGACTGGTAGAAGAAGTTCTGGTTATGTTTCCCTTCAAAGGGATGATGTGAAGGAACAGGTTTGGGGACAACTGACGGTCCCCAGCAGGTCACCGGGAACCCGTCCGTCCCCGTCCCCTCCCCAGGGCCAGGCCTGAAGTCGACAGGAGATCTGAAAAGAGCAAAGCGATTCATTACCAGGGCAGGCACGAGCTCCAAAGAGATGGTTTAATACCCAGAGCGTCCCAACCTGCATTTCTAGACCCACCAAAAGCTCCACCACGACACTGGTCCCCACCGAAACCCAGCTGTCTCCCAGGGGAACCGGAGCGGAGCCCGGTGGGAGAGAGAGACAAAACGAGAGCCCCCGGCAAGGCCTCAGCCCCGAGCCGGGTTTCTGGGCGCTCTTGAAATAGAAACTGGAGCAAGACACGCCGGGAGAGCTGGGCAAGGCATCCCGCAGGCTGAGGATGCAGCGACCTCTTTTAATGCCCACGCAAAGCAGAAGGGACCCGGGTCCATCCGGGCTCCGCATTTAGAAAGGAGGAAACTGTTTTCATCGGATCCCAGCAAAGGCAAAAAAAAAAAAACCAAAACCAAAACCAACTTCTGCGGAGGTTTGGTGGAAAGGTGTTTCGTGGTGCAGTTTTACTCCCAGGACCCGGAGTTTTTTTACCTGGAGTTTTACTCCCAGGACAAACAAGAAGAATTATTGAGGCACCGGGGGAAAGCCCGAGTCTTGGGGAAGGATGGGGTTTGAGCAGGTTTTGGTTGTAATTCTTTTAAACAAAGTACATTTTGTACGTCGGAGGGTAAAGCGCTGGAGTCAGTGATGGATGGAAACGATGTAAAAATTAAAAAAAAAAAAAAAAAAAGAGAGGAACAAAATCTGAGAGATGGGAGGGAAAAGAAGCACCCCAAGGTGAAAGTACTGGCTCCAGAGGAGAGGAGCTGGGATGGATCAGGATGCAGACACCCGACTTCCACCCTCTCAGAGCAGGATAAAACCCTGGAGGGGGCTGCTGCCACCTGCAGAAGCCCCCACCGGAGGCTGCACCGGGACCCTCGCCAGGTGCAAGCGCTTTCGGGGCCCTGCGTGCCCCCCCCTCACTGCTGAGGTGCCGCATCGCTGCGTTTGCCTGGATTTTACAGAAATCAGGGAAGGGGCTCAGCACCCGAGGGGGTCTGCGTGTGTCCTCGCTCCTGTCCTGGTGACAGAGAAGGACAGGGAGGGTCCCGACACCCTCAGGCAGCAAAGGAGCAGAGAAAAGCCAGACCTCCCCGCTCAGAAATGAAGTTTTTGGGTTAATGCAGCTGAAAAGTCCCTGCCTGCAGAGCCCGGAGCACCCGCAGTGACAGGAGATCCGCTCCCCGAGCAGCAGCAGAGCAAGGGCAGCGTGTGAATCCCACTCGGATGCAGCCGCAGCCCGTGGATAATGGGGTCCGAGACGTTCCCCCGCCGTCCCACGCTGCTCAGCTGGGATGAAGGTGGCTGCCCAGTTCGCCTCCTGCCCCACACACAAACCCCAGTCCCCCCCAGTCCTGCCCCTACCCCTTCCCAGCCTGGGTACTGGGATTAAACCCACTGCCATGGGGAACAGGAGCATCAGCCCAGTCCTGTCCCCCGCCAAAAAACGTCCCCCAACCTCAGCAATCACAGGCCAAGCCTTCCATCCTCAACCCCCCCCAAATCGGGAATATTAAAGTCACCCCAGCCCAGACCCACTTTGAGCTGCTTTGCTGAGAGACCACAGGGATCTGTCACCTCCCTGTCCCCCCTCTTTGAGGTTGGGGGCGTTGGGCTCCCCAGATATGGGGGACTCAGTCCCTCGGGGTTGGGGGTCCCCTCACCCAGAGGGAGGGCAGTGATGAAGACCCCCTCGTGGGGTCAATTAGGCAGTGAGGGCTGGGGGTCACCCCTGGGAGGGGGCCACATGCAGTGTCGTGTGTCCCCCCCCCAGTCTCCTGCAGGGCTGGCAGCGCTTCCCAAAAGGCTCAGAGGGGTCACCCCTCTCCTACAGCCCTATGGATGTCGGGGTGTGGGTCAGAGTTATGGGGGGGGGGGGGGGGTATGGGGGGGTGTATAACCACTCTCCCCAGTCAGCAGGGCCAGGGGGAGGGACACCTTGCCCCCACAAGGTTCAGCAGGATTTGAGAGCTCCCCCCTTTCTGCAGGGGCTGGGGAGGGGGAGCATCACCCCTAAACAACGGGTGTCACCCTCTTTCCTGGGGGATTTTGGGGGTCACCCCTTCCCTGCAGGGGTCAGCAAGGGGATTGGGGGGTGGGGGGCACCCCTGCGGGTAGGGTTTGAAGGGAAGACCCCTTCCCACGAAGGTCAGGGAGAGGATTTGGGGGGGAGGGGGGTCATTCCTGCCTGCAAGGACTGGGGGGGGGGGGGGGGAGGGGCTGCCCTTCCCCACAGGTCAAGGAGGGGATTGGGGGGGAGCCACCCCTGCCTGTGGGTTTTGGGGAGGGGGGAGTAAACCTCCCCTCCAGGCTGAACCCCAGACAGGGCCCCTCCGAAGGGAGACCCGTTGGGGAGAAAGAGGGAACGACTCCCTCACCCCCGGGGCTGGCCGAGCCCGGCCCGCCCCCACCGGGGGGTGGGGGGGACAACGGCGCTGAGAGGCCTCGGCCTCCCCCTCACCCACCACCTCTTCGCCCCCCGCGGCAGCCCCAGCTCCCGGCGCCTTACCGGCAGCTTGGGGCTGACCTCCCCTTTGCAGCTGTGGCAGAAGAAGCGGTGCTGGGACACGGCGGCCGCCGCCGAGGCCTCCGCCATCTTCTCTCTCCCCGCCTCCGCCGGCTCCCTGCCGTCAGTCCTCCGCCGGGCCAGCGAGGAGGCGGCCTGTGGGATAGAGCGTCCGGCGGAAGGACTCGCTCTAGTCTCTAACTTCCGGTCTTCTCGTCTGCTCCCGACCCGAGCAGTGAGTGGCGTAGGCAGAGCGTCACCTCGGCCCGACGAGACGGGGCGGGCAGAGCGTCTCCCGGCCCCCCAATCCTCCAGAGCGGCCAACCAGGCGCGGCGACGCTGGGTGGGGGAGAACCGGAAGTAGCGGGAAGCAGAACCGGAAGTGCCGGTTGCCATGGTGGCCGCATGGGCCTAGGCTGGGCCTGGGTGAGTGGGAGCCTGGCGGGTCCCCTCCGACTGCCCCCCGGGAGGTGATGCAGGGCCCTTGACCCCTCTGAAACCATCTCAGCCCTCAGGGAGTGAGGGGGGGGGGGCATCGCACTCGGGAGGGGACACGGGGACCGCGATCCCCCTGACGTGGCTGCCCCTTGGGTGGGGGGAACCCACAGACGCGGGACCCCCTGTGACAGGGCTGTCATCCCCCCTGGGAGGGGACAAGTACACTCTGGCAGGGCTGCCATCCCCTGGGAGGGGACACATGGGCCCTCACCCCTGTGACACGGCTGCCCCTTGGGTTGGGGGGGACACAGGGGGACCCCTGTGACAAGGCTGCCGTCCCCGGGGAGGGGCCAGCTGTGTGCCACAGTGTGTGTGTCCCCTCCATCTCACCCCCACTGCAGCCCCAGGGGCTGGTTTCACTTGGGTCTGGGTCTCCCACCCGACCTCCCTTTTTGGAGGGAGCACAGATGGGGTTCCCCGGGTGGTCCCCACCCTCCTGGGCCCCCCAGAACAGCTGGAATAACCCCAGCGCTTCTTCCCCAGCACCACCGGGGTTCAATCTGCCCTCAAGATGACTCAGGCAGAAATAAAGCTGTGTTCCCTCCTGCTGCAAGAACATTTTGGGGAGATCGTGGAGAAGATCGGGACTTATCTGATCAGGACGGGCCCCCAGCCGCTGCGGATGATCGTCAACGAGACGGAGCTGGTGCTGGATCAGGTACGGCCAGAGCCCCGGGGGGATGACGCAGCCTGGACCGCTCCAGTATCAGCCCCAGCTGCTGGTCATCGCTGCTGCTGCTCCTGAAGGAGTAGGAAAACCTTGGGAAGGATAACTGAGCCCCTTGCTGCTTATAAAAGAAATCAGGGTTTGGGATGTCTCCGGAGAAGGAGACTTCACCACCTCCCTGGGCAGCCTCTGCCAGGGCTCTGCCACCCTCAAAGTGAAGAAGTTTCTCCTCATGTTGAGATGGAACTTCCCCTGTCCCAGTTTGTGCCCATTCCCTCTTGTCCTGTCCCTGGGCACCACTGGAAAAAGCCTGGCCCCATCCTCCTGACACCCACC
>JAOQGH010000016.1:129160-146701 GCA_025769975.1 Gallinago jamesoni | reverse complement strand
GCAGGTTCATTTTGGGGGGGGGGGGGAGAGGGGTGGTCCTTTTTAGGGTGCCCCTAACCCCCTGTCCCTCTGCAGGTGGCCACATGGAGCCGGGTGAAGAGGTGAGGGGACAAGGAGGTGACAGGGATGGGGTGAATTTATTTTTTTGGGGGGGGGGTCCACCCTGACCCTCCCCACTCCAACCCCTTTTTTTTTTTGGGGGGGGGGGGGGTGTGAAGCTGCTGGAGGTGGGGCTGCGGGAGCTGGAGGAGGAGACGGGGCTGCGCCTGGAGACGGGGACCTTCTCCTGGAGGATGCTCGGCCTCTGGGAGGTAACAACCTCCTTGGAGAGGAGGTGGGGGGGCTCAGCCCCCCCCCAAAAAGGGCACCCCTGGGTGCTATGGGGCAGGGGGTGTCCCCTCCCGTCCCCAAGCCCCTCTCCCATCCTTCCAGTCCATCTACCCGCCCATGCTGAGCCGGGGGCTGCCGCGCCGCCACCACGTTGTCACCTACCTGCTGCTCCTCTGCGACGAGCCACACCAGCGGCTGGAGGTGAGCGAGGGGGACATCGTCACATCGTCTGTCACCACGGCCGGGGGCGGGTGGGGGTCCCTCTCCTGGGAGCTGGGTTGGGGGGACATTGTCCCCGTGTGTCCTCGGGGTTGGTCGCTCTCTTCAGCGCTGGGTTGGGGGGGCATCATCCTGGTGGTGTCCCCTCTCCTGGGCGTCAGGCTGGGGACATCGTCCTGGTGTGTCCCCAAGGTCACCTGAACACTGTGTTGGGGACATCGTCCTGGTGTGTCCCCCAACAGGGGGATTCTTCTCCCAATCTCTGGGTTGGGGACAATGTCCTGGTTTGTCCCCCAAAGAGGGGATTCTTCTCCCAATCTCTGGGTTGGGGACATCGTCCTGGTGTGTCCCCCAAGGGGGGGATTGTTCTCCCCATCTCTGGGTTGGGGACATCGTCCTGGTGTGTCCCCCAAGAGGGGGATTCTTCTCCCCATCTCTGGGTTGGGGACAACTTCCTGATGTGTTCCCAGGGGTTGATCCCTTTCCCAAGTGCCAGGTTGGGGACACCACCATGGTGTGTCCCCAGGGGGAAATTCCTCACCTGAACAGTGAGTTGGGGACATCATCCTGGTGTGTCCCCATAGGAGGGGATCCCTCTACCAAGTGCCAGGTTGGGGACAATGTCCTGCTGTGTATCCCCCGGGGTTGGTCCCTTGCCTGAGCACCAGGTTGGGGACACTTTCCTGGTGTGTCCCCATGGGGGAAGAGAGAGGGAGGGGATCCCTCTGCCAAATGCCGGGTTGGGGACACCGCCCTGGTGTCCCCCATCCCGGGGTTTGTCCCTCCCCTGAGTGCCGGGTTGGGGACCAGGCCAGGATGTGTCCCAGCGAGAGCGAGGTGAGCGCCTTCGCCTGGCTGGAGCCCCCCGTCCTGGCGGCCATCGCGGCCACGGGGGATGGAGAGGAGACCTTGGCCAACATCCCCAGCGACCTGCCGGCCACCGTCGGGTGAGGACAGGGGACACTGGGGCAGCGAGAAAGTGGGGCGCAGAGCCCCAGGATCCCCCCCTCTGATGGCGTCGTGTCCCCCCCCCTCTTCTCAGCATCACGGAGGTGCGGGGGGGCCGCTCCGTCAGCGCCCGGCTCCCCACGGCCACCCTCCTGAACACGGCGCCGGCCCACGGGGAGGACGTGGAGCGCGTCAGCACCGGCACCAAGTTCGCCCTTCGGCTCTGCCTGGAGTCCCTCGGGGACAAGGGACAGGGACAGCACCAGGGTGGCGTCACCCCGCTCCCCCCACCCCACGGAAGGGAATAAAGTTCCTCCCCACGGGGACCGGAGTCGTGTTGGAGTGGGACTGGGGGGGGTCTGGGGGGGCAGGAAGGTGGGCACAGACCCTGCTGGTCATGGGAAGGGCGAGGAGGGGACAGTGGGGTGGCCCAGAGGGGACAGGGCTCAGCACCCATCAGCCCGTTGAGACTGCAGCCACCCCTACCCCCCCCCCCCCAATAACCTCTGGGTGGGTTTTGGGGGGTTACAGGACTCGGCTCGTTATGGAAATGGCTCTGAGGGGGCAGGTGGCTCGGAAGGGAGTGGGGTGCGTGTCCCCAGGGTGCCACCGTGTCACTGCTGGGATGGCAGGAGGCTTGTCCCCCCTGGTAGGATCTGGAGCTGGAAGGTTCCTCGCTGGGAAATGGGGTCCCTCACTGGGGTGTGGGGGTCCTTCACCCAGGAACAGGGTCCCTCACCAGGAAATGGGGTCCCTCACCTGGGAATCGGGGTCCCTTGCCAGGGAACAGTGTCCCTCACTGGGGTGTGGGGGTCCCTCATTAGGGAATTGGGGTTCATCATGGGGGAATGATGGTCCCTTGATGGGAAATGGGGTCCCTCACCAGGGAACGGGGTCCCTCACTGGGGTGTGGGGGTCCCTCGCCTGGGAATTGGGGTCCCTCACAGGGAATGAGGGTTCCTTGATGGGAAATGGAGTCCCTCACTGGGATATGGGGGGGTCCCTCACCTGGGAATTGGGGTCCCCCTCTGGAATGTGGGGGTCTCTTGCCAGGGAACAAGGTCCCTCTCCAGGAAATGGGGTTCCTTGCTGGGGAACGGGGTCTCTCACTGGGATGTGTGGGTCCCTCAATGGGAAATGGGGTCCCTCGCTGGGGCGGGGGGGGGTCCCTCGCCGGGCACACCTCGCTGTGGATAAAGCAGAGCAGAATTCGGGGGACAATGAACCCAGCCCCACACCTCGGCACGATCCCGCCGGGAAGGAATCCCCTCCCGTGGGGTGGGGAGGATTCCAGGAATCCCGAGGTTCCAAAAACCCAGGAATCCCCCCCCCCTTCCCGTGTGTGTCCCCCCCCTCACACGGGGGCAAATCCTCAGCCATTTAAAACACTTTTATTGCATTAAAATAGTGGCTGCGGTTACGATACAAGAAATAGGGAATAATCCAAGCGGAATTACCGTGTGCTGCCCCCCACCACCGCCACCCCCTGGGTAAATTTTCAGGGAAGGAGCATTTTTTTTTTTTTAAAAAAAGAAAAAAGGTGCTAAAAAATATTTGCTACATGTGGTGGGACCTCTCGGCCAGCACCCCCCCACATACACACACACCTCCCAGTGCCTGTCGCTGCAGGAACTGGGATGAACTGGGAAGGACGAGGCAGGTGGGACCCTCGCAGAGCAGCGGCCGTAGAGGTTAAAGGGTTAAAGTGGAGATTTAAATAAGATAAATAATTTGTGCAAAGGAGGGGGGGGGATGAGGGGGGTCCCCAGAGACGCCCCAACCTTCATCAAGTCCTCACCAGAGATAACAAGAAATGGGGGGGGGGCGGGGGGGGGGAGAATATCTTTGGAGGTTTTTTCCCTCTGTACAAAAAGCTGCGACTGCGGCCAGTCTGGGCTGGGGGGATGCAAAAGGAGGAAAAGAAATGACTTTTTTGGTGGTTTTCTTCAAAAAAAAATACAGCGTTAATTCCAACGGAGCTGGAGGCAGCGCTGCCTCCCCCTGAGCCCCCCCCCCCATTTCCCCCATCCTCTTCTTCCTCCCCTGGCTCTCCCCCCGCCGGCTGCCATTAGAAATGAGGAATAATTTCCCCCCGGGGGGGGGGTCAGGAGGGGACCCTGGGGGGTGGGCACAGGACACCCCACATTCCCCCCTCCCCAGCTCTTCCTGATCTGCAGCACAGCCCTACATGATAGAAACCCTATTAAAATACTTCGGGGGGGGGATGGGATGTGGGGGTTTGGTGACCCCCCCTGGGACACAGGGGCACCCCAGTGTGTCCCCCCCATGCTGGGGAGGGCAGATACAGCCGTGGGGCACGTCCTTCCTGACACAGGAGGGCTGGAAAATCTGCGGCCCCCCCCCGCCCCCCAACCCCAGCAAGGGCTCCGTGGAGAGACACAACCCAACACTTCTTGGGGGGGTCCTGCCAGCCCCAGAGAGGGAAGGGAATCCGACTGGGAATCTGCCCTCGGGTCCCAATCCGACCAGGGATCCAACTGGGAATCTACCCTCGTCTCCCAGTCCCAATCTGACCAGGAATCCCACTTGGAATCTGTCCTTGGGTCCAAATCTGACTGGGAATCCACCCTCGGGTCCCAGTCCAACCAGGAATCTGACTGGGAATCTACCCCTCATCTCCCAGTCTAACTGGGAATCCGACTGGGTATCTGTTCTCGGGTCCTAATCCCGCTGGGAATCCACCCTCGGGTCCCAATCCAACTGGGAATCCCACTTGGAATCTGTCCTTGGGTCCCAATCCAACTGGGAATCCACCCTTGGGTCCCAGTCTGACCAGGAATCCCACTTGGAATCTGTCCTTGGGTCCAAATCTGACTGGGAATCTACCCCTCATCTCCCAGTCTAACTGGGAATCCGACTGGGTATCTGTTCTCGGGTCCCAATCCGACTGGGAATCCACCCTTGGGTCCCAATCCAACTGGGAATCCCACTTGGAATCTGTCCTTGGGTCCCAATCCAACTGGGAATCCACCCTTGGGTCCCAGTCTGACCAGGAATCCCACTTGGAATCTGTCCTTGGGTCCAAATCTGACTGGGAATCTACCCCTCATCTCCCAGTCTAACTGGGAATCCGACTGGGTATCTGTTCTCGGGTCCCAATCCGACTGGGAATCCACCCTTGGGTCCCAATCCAACTGGGAATCCCACTTGGAATCTGTCCTTGGGTCCCAATCCAACCGGGAATCCACCCTCGGGTCCCAGTCTGACCAGGAATCCAACCAGGAATCCACTCTCGTCTCCCAATCCGACGAGGAATCCAACTGGGAATCCGCCCTTGGGTCCCAATCCGACCAGGAATCCACCCTTGTCTCCCAATCCAACTGGGAATCTGCCCTCGGGTCCCAATCCGACCGGGAATCCGCCCTCGTCTCCCACGGAGGGAGAGGGAATAACGCCAGCAGCGGGGGCTCAGTCCAAGGAGATGACGTCCGGCCGGCACCCCGGGAGCGCCGCGGGGCTGCTTATGGTGCCGTTGTGGCCGTGGCTCTCCCGCAGGGCGCCGGGGGAGACGATGCTGCTGACGCGGCCCCCGGAGGAGCCCCCGGTGCCGTGGGATCCCGCCATGGCCGGGCCCAGGGGGGTCACGTTCAGGAAGTGGCCGGAGGAGCCTCTGTACTGGAAGAAATGGCCGAGCGCGTCCTGCTCGTCCAGCGAAGTGATGACGGAAGGGCTGTAATGCTGCCGGAGCGGAGGGGGTTAAAAAAAAAAAAAACAAAAAACCAAAAACCAAACCAAACAACTCCCCCATCAGCTCATGGTTCCCCACAAAACCCCGGCAGAGCCCCGCAGAGAGCTGCCCCCGAGCTCCCCGGGGAAATGCACCAGTTTAACAAGTCCCAAACCACCAGCACCTGCTGCCTCCCGTGAGCGGGGGCTTCGGGGGGGGGGGTGAGATGCACAGCGGGGGCCAGGAGTGAAGCCCAGCACAGAGAAAGAGGACAGAACCCACAGTGACACCCCCCACCCCCCAAAAAAAAGCCACCCGAGCAGGATCTGTGCCCTGCACCGAGCCCCCTCCACCCCGTGTGGAGGGGACGAGTCGGATCCCAGTGACTGCCACCAAATCCCTCTCCTTTCCACCCACAATCCACGAGGATGATCCTCGGAGAAGCAAAACCCTCCCACCCCCCGAGGCTTTGGCAGTTCTGCATCTCCCTTGGCAAAGGAAGGACAGCGCTCAGCGAGGAGGAGGATGGAGGAGGAGGAAGGTTGGCCGGGCGGAGAGGGGCGCGTTTGCGGAGCGGGCGAGGAGAAAAGAAAATCGGAAACAAAACCAAAAGAAAAAAACAACGAAACTCACCTGATTTTCGCTTTGAAGGAAGGAAAACAAATCCAGACCTAGAAAAAAATAAAAAGGAGGGGGAAATAAAAATCTCTGGATGGTAAATAAACTCGCGGCAGGAAGAGGAGCCAAACCGTGGTGACGCAGAGGCAGCAGCAGATGGGTTTGGGCTGCGCCGAGTACCGGAGACCCTGGTATCGTCACGGCACCTTCCAGCCCCCCTCCTACCACCCCTGGGTGACAGAACAGCCCGAGGCAGGTGACATTTCACTCCTCCAGCGCCGTGGCAGGGCCTGGAACCAAACCCAGGCTCCAGCAAAGCGCCAAGGGCTGGCTCGGCGCAGCCCCGACGGCGACACCATGACACCTCGAACCGCTCGGAGAAAGGGCCTGGAGCGAAGGAATTCCATCTGATGGTGACTGTGCAGGCACCACACGGGGCACGAGGGATGTGTGAGGTGCACGAGGGATGTGTGAGCTGCACGAGGGATGCGTGAGCTCCACGAGGAACCAGATTTTTAACACAAGCAAGGCTTAAAAAAACCTCCTGTAAAGCACCTGGGGATCCCCAGACCAGCGTTTTCCCTGGAATGGTTTATTTACTGCTCAGCCCCCGCCCCCAGCCCCTCTCTCTCTCCCTTCTGCAGGGGGGGGGACACACACACACAACCCATCTCACCCCCTGCCCGCCAAGAAAGGGAGTCACAGCCCCACGGTGGCCCTCGGTGGCCCCAAGACACAAGAACCACAACCCAGGGCGTTCCTACCCACGATGGCCATCCAACACCCAGATTTCCAGATATTCCGTCACTCAGGAGGGAGGGAGGGGACTCCAGTTTCCTCCTTCCCCCCCCATCTCTGTTGGGCCAGTGAATTCCCTCACTCAAAAAAACACTTGCCAGGACCTACAGTAGCCACCCGGCCAGGAGAAACTCCCCATGTGAGTGACCCAAAAGCCCCATAACTCAGTGGAAGAGATGAGGGAGGAGAGCAGGTGCTGCCAGAGGTCTCTGGTGTTACCTTGGAGCTCTGAAGGCACCGGGTAGGAGGGATGGTAGTCGGGAATGGGGAGGCTGGAGAGATAATCGTTGCCCAGAGCGGCCATGGGAGGGCTTCGGAGCACGGAAGACGGTCGGTGATCGATACTCAACACCCTGGAACGGAACACGGACCCAAGGCAGGTTAACAGCAGCAGGGCCACCACAAAATCCCTCCTTTTTCAGCAAAAAACTCCCCAACCTGCTGCCACCACACCTAGGGGAAAAGATGCCCCACGGGCTGAGGGAGCTGGGGAAAGCAGCACCAGGGACAACCCAGACGTGGATTCCATTACTGTCACGGAATCAGCCTTCACAGACTCACAGGGGTCGGAAGGGACCTCTGGAGATCACCCAGTCCCACCCCCTGCCAGAGCAGGGGCACCCAGAGCACGTCCCACGGGAACGTGTCCAGGGGGGGTTGGGATGTCTCCAGAGAAGGAGACCCCACCACCTCTCTGGGCAGCCTCTGCCAGGGCTCTGCCACCCTCAAAGTGAAGAAGTTCCTCCTCATGTTTAGGTGGAACTTCTTATATTCAAGTTTGTGCCTGTTCCCTCTTGTCCTGTCACTGGGCACCACTGGAAAAAGCCTGGCCCCATCCTCCTGACACCCACCCTTCAAGGATTTCTAGGCATTTATAGACACCCCCCCTCAGTCTTCTCCAGACTAAAAAGCCTCAAGCCCCTCAGCCTTTCCTTCTTCTACTCCCCTCATCATCCCCGCAGCCCTTTGCCGTTCCCTCTCCAGCAGTTCCCTGTCCTTCTGGAACAGGGAAGGGAAGGAAGCGGAGAGCAGGAAGGAAAAGAAGCCAAACCCAGCAGAGCTGGGGGGTGGGTTCCGGCGCCGTCTCACCCCTTGGGCCCGGCTGTGGTGGGAAGAGCCACGCTGGAGCCCGGGCACTGCTTTTTGGCAGGGGGTTCCTCCTCGTCCGACGAACTGTCCAGGGTCAGATCAATAACCTCCACTTTTTTTTTGCCCTCCGAAGAGTTCTTGCCCTCGGAGCTCACCGTGTAAAGGGAACTGGCTGCAGGGAGGGGAAAAACCAGGCATCAGCTGCCGAAACGGAGAGGAGAAAAAAACCTCTACGACCTCAACAAAATCTTCCAAATCCACAGCCCGTCCCAGAAGCATCAGCCCCAGGCTAAGGGTCAGGTCCCCCCATAGCCCACCTGGAATTCATGCTGCAGTTTCAAGAGGAACCTACAATTTTCTTGGGATTTTTGTGTTTTGTTTTTTTTTTTTCTAGCACTTACTCCACGGAGCTGTGCTACGTGCCTGCCACGCTCCTGGTATTTCAGTGGGATCCCAAATATGAACTCCCAGCTGGGATCCAAAACGCTCCGAAATGTTGCTTTGTAAATGTAAAAATTGTTAAGTGTAAATGTTGCTTTGGCAAAAAAAAAAAAAAAACACCCCAAAAAGATCTCTAAAAAAGCAGAGCAGGTGAGCGTAGCTCCCGTACCCTCGATGCCACCGAAGGCAGACGCCTGGCAAACCTCCTGGTTCTCCTTCTTGGGCTTCATGGGGCACCAGGAGCCGTCCTCCATGAACTGAATCTCATCGCAGTCCGTGCAGGAGTTGAGGATTTCCATGAACAACCTGCGGGGCGAGAGCGGACGCTGGGGAGAGCAAACACGGCACGGACCCACAGATAAATAGACAGACAGACGGCAGAAACCACGGGGGACTCAGGCTGAAGGAGAATTACTGCTCTGAAACCCACGCCAGCATCACCTGCAGGTCTAGTTTTACGACCGGGCTGGTGGAGGTACAGAGGAGGGCTCTGTTCAAAGCCCGGGAAGCAGGTTCCCTCCTTACTGCCTCCGCAGAGACCGACAGCAAGGGAGCCAAGGCTTTGACAAAGGCTTCTTGTTCTTTGGGGAGAAATCTCTCCAGATTGGCATCGGAGCAGTTTAAGGAATGAAAAAAAAAAAAAAATCAGATTTTAAGTTATTGGAGGCTGCAGCTTGCCGGTATATGCTGGCATTAGAGGATAAGCCTTCCAAGAAAAACATTATCCGGGCTAAAAGCTGTGGAAGAAGCCCCGCTCAGCTCACCCGTCGATTATCAGGTTGTCGTAGGGGGCTTTCTTATCGCACACGGGGCAAGTCCAGGTGGGTTTCTTCTCGTTCATCTGGAGATAGAGCGCGGCGTCGAAGCACTGGAGGTGGCTGCAGGTGATGGCTCGGCAGGGCACGATCAGCCGCATCTTCCCCAGCTGGGGGGACAGAGAGAGGAAACAAAGCTGGTTTTGTCCAAACCAAACCTCCCGCGGCACCCAGAACGGGGTATTCCATTTATTGAGCGGCGTCGTTCCATTTATTCCCTTCTCTCCCCCCACCTAGTGCGTTTAATGAGGTTAAATATCAACAAAGAATTAATGTGGGGGAGAAAACAAGCTTTCCTGATGGCATTTTTTAGCTCACTTCCACCTCAAACACATGCTAATAGTCAAGGAAAAGACAAGGATGGGGCCAAGAGAAGGTATTTTTGGCAACGTAGTTAAAACCAACCATCTCAGGAATTTTTTTTATGCCCAAAAGCAAGTGGTTTTACTGTTCTTTAGGAATGAAAGGTGAGTTTTCAATAAAAGCAGGGCTCACGGCAGCACTAGCTCTCGCCTGGCTCCAAAGCGGCTGAGAAAAAAAAAGGAAGAAAAAGGTCAAAACCTACCGGACACATGAGGGAAACTCGTAAGCTGGTGGTGGCTATCTCACTGTCAGGGTCGGCCGTTAGCTTTTCTTTGACTGAAAAAAGGGGGAAAAAAGGTCTCCTGTTGACATCCTCCTCCTTTTACATGCACAAATATATCCAGATGCCATCTATAATTTGCACCAGGAGGTTTATAATTCAAATCTCCCCGAACCAGGCCAGGATGCTGGTGGCCTTCTTGGCCACCTTGGGCACACTGCTGGCTCATGTTCAGCCAACAGTAGACCAACACCCCCAGGTCCTTTTCTGCCCGGCAGCTCCAGCCACTCTGCCCCCAGCCTGGAGCACTGCTGGGGGTTGGTGTGACCCAACTGTGTCCAGTTCTGGGCTCCCCAGTTCCAGAAGGACAGGGAACTGCTGGAGAGGGTACAACAAAGGGCCACAAAGATGATTAAGGGCCTGGAGCGTCTCTCTTAGGAGGAAAGGCTGAGGGACTTGGGTTGTTTTAATCTTGAGAAGAGAAGGCTGAGGGGGGATCTGATCAATGCTTATAAATATTTAAAGGGTGGGTGTCAGGAGGACGGGGTTGGTCTTTTTCCAGTGGTGCCCAGGGACAGGACAAGAGGGAACGGGCACAAACTTGAGTATGAGAAGTTCCACCTAAACATGAGGAGGAACTTCTTTCCTGTGAGAGTGGTAGAGCCCTGGCAGAGGCTGCCCAGAGAGGTGGTGGAGTCTCCTTCTCTGGAGACATTCAAACCCCACCTGGACACGTTCCTGTGCAACGTGCTTTAGGTAGACCTGCTCCGGTGGGGGGGTTGGACTAGATGATCTCCAGAGGTCCCTTCCAACCCCATATGATTTTATGATGGGCAGGACCGGGGACTTGGCCTTACCTTCCCAGCGAGTTCCCACCAAGAGAACCCCACAAACGAGAAGGGACAAAAGCAAAGGCCTTTGCTGCCCATTCCAACCATCTCCTGTCCCCCCGGGATCAGCCCAAGCAGAGTCTCACCTTCCCAGGACAAACTTACTGAGGGCTCGCGAATGGTCCGGATTTCGGATGCCTTTGGCTCTCAGCTTCTGGAGCAGCGTCACCGACGTCAGCTGCTTCACCAGGTACACGGACAGCGAGTAGTTCTGTCGGGGAGAAGACGACACTGCTCAGACCTAGAAAAACCCACCAGAAAGGAGAGGGGGCGGAGGGGGGCTCTCCTGGATCTGCACGGCTGCAAAAAAAAAAAAATCAGGCTTGATCGGCCAGCGAAGGGGAAGACCGTCTTTCCCAGCACCCACCCTGCCGAACTCCGAGGACCAGTTCACCACGATGTTGTTCGGGACGGTGGCCGAAAGCCGTGCCAAGGGGGTGATGTTGACGGGGCGGCTGGGTCGCTTCGGCTCTGCGCCGTTCTTGGTGGGCGGGAGATAACCCTGCCAAGAGAGAGAAACAGATCACCCCACGTAGGAAACAAACCCTCTCCGAGGTCTGGGGCCGCACACAAGAACCTACAACCCCCATTTCTTCATGTACCTGCAGATACTTCACCTCCCACCTGGGAGCTTGGGTGAGAATTTCTCTAAAACCTCAAAGCTGTACGTCATTTTTCCTTAAGAAATTAAAAGTAAAGGTTCCTCCTAATATCTTTTCGCTGATGAGGGTGCTCTCATCACCAGCTAGACACCCCCCCCCTCAAACACAGTAACAGCCAAACGGCACCGAATTAACAACCAAACCCAGTTCAAGGAGGCTGAAAAGCTAAAAAAAAAATTAACATCCGGTGACAAATCCCACATTGATCTCATTTTTGTTTCATTACTGCCACATCCTGGCTTCATTGGAAACCCATCCCATCCAGCCCACGGGTGCTTTTTCTGTAATTCACAGAGATTCAGGCCAGTTTGGTTTTTTTTTCCTCATCGCCCTGGGTTGGACCGGGCAGCTCGAGGCTGATTCAGCAGCCGCCCAGCGGTTTAAGCAGAAGTAAAACCAACAAAGCACGTTCCCGTCGGTGGGAAGAGCTTCTCAGCTGCCAGTGACTCACCCAGAGGAAGGCAGGAAACCTCCTCTGCGAGCAGAAACTGGGGGGGACACAACCCTTTACCCACCGCCCATCTCACACGCGCTTCTCTCCTTCCACCCCACGAGGCTGGAAACGACCTCTCTCTATTTATTTTTTTTATTTTTAAAGCAGGTTTACTAATCGCCTCGGCCAAAAACCAGACAGAATATTCAAAGCAAAGAAATGCAAATCTCTCAAAGCAGGAAGGGAGCGGCTCGAGGCAGGGCAGCGGGGGCCGTTCCGCAGGTTTGATGGCAACACAATAAACTAATTCCACTGATCTCACATCTTACTCTGCATTTTTATTACCAAGTTTCTTGTCCAAAAAAAAAAAAAAAATACAACCCGAGATGGAATCTCAGAAAAAAAAAAACACCAAACAATCAGGCCCAAAGTTTGCATATTATTTAATTCAAGAGCACAGTCCTTGAACCAAAGAGCACCTTTTCATTGCTGATGTGACATCAGTTTTGCATCTGACCATGCCATGTCTTCAAGTCAAGTCTTTAATCTCCAGAAAATCCATTCCCACCACGCTCCCTGGGAGCTGCAGCTGCCTACAAGGGGCAGATTTTGAGCTACAAGATATTAGGAAGGAATAAGATTTACTCACGGGCAGGGGACAGAGTTTTCCGTTGACCTTGACAAATAAATTAGGAGGGAAATAATCTTCTTGGGGACAGCTGGTTTCACACAAGCAAAACCTAAAAAGCAGGAGGGAGAAACCAGGAAAGTGAGTGGTGACACTTCCAAAAAAAACCCAAACCAGCAGCCAAATGCTTTTTCCCTGGAAAAAGGGGAAAAAACACCCCATTTTTCCAGGCGAGACACATCGATGGCTGGAAAGACATAAGTAGATGAACCTACATGTGTTTTTGTGGGTGTTCTTCACCCAGAGGTTCTGCAGCGCTTCAAGAAGCAAGGAATTACCCCTCCAAGTTACCCCCCGAAAGCACCTGAGGAATTAAAAAGTTCTCTTTGACCCAAAGCAAATCTTGTAGTAGGACAGAGCGGCCATTGCTTGGGAAGTTGGGTTTTGACCCAAAATATTTGACCCAAAGCTCCTCTGCCACCACTCGTCGTCCTCCATCGGAGAAACGCGCTCTTCTCTCTCTGCTCACCAAATAAAAGGAAGAATAAAATTGAGAGTTCAGCTTTTTGTGGCTCGGGAACACGAGGATCCCGGGCGTGAAGGACATCGGCAGGAGGAGAAAGCATCCCACCATCCCTTTTAAGCCCTGCACCTAAGTTTGGGTTGCTTTTTCAGGTGACAGGATGCACTCAGACACCCCAGGAGACTCCTAAGAGCTTCCTGGTGGATTACTGGCTAAACTCTGTTTTATCTCCAAAGCCCAAAACATTTTAAGAGGCAAAATACACCGGAACTGGCCTTTCTGAAACCCACGTGGGGTTTTTCTGAGTTACAGAAGGGACGTTTCCAAACATCCACCCCCTGAAACCTTTCGGGGAACAGGCTCCACCAGCGCCGAGCGGCACAGATGGGCACAGCAGGAAAACCACCACCGTGTGCCCCCAAAAATCAAAGAGACATCGTCACAGCACCCTAATTAATACAGAACGCCTTCCTTTCGGGTGGAATCAAAGGCTTCGTTTCAAATAACAACTTTTCTTCACATTTCCAGATACTGCAATCGAAGCCCTAAACCCGTCGCTTTTTTCCCCCCGAGCTTCGGGAGTCATCCTCTGTCTCTTTGCCAAGTCCAACCCCCCCGATAATAAAATTTAACATTTTTTTTCACCCCGCCAAGGGTTGAACGTCGGGCAAGAGCCTCCTCCGTTCCCGTTCTGAGCCGCAGGCGCTGAAACACCCGCCCCAGCGCCGCCGGCGAGAACCAGAGGGGAACCCAGGAAGCGCTTGCGTGTGTTCTTATACTCACACCCTCCAACACATCTTGCATTTTCATGAGCCATAGCTGGGTGAACGGGCAAAAAAAAAAAATGCTCAAATTTTAAGGCAATGTTCTTTCTGCATCTTATTCTGCCTTTTGCAAACAGGCAAAGGATGAAAAGGGAGAAGGGAATGAAGCGAGGTCTGTTTAAGTGTGCAAAACTCTGAAAAACATTGAATTTTACGACACTTTAAATTGAGGAAACACCACATGTCGCCCGGAGACAGCTCCCTCAGCTTCCCCGAGGCCAGAAAGAGCCTCGTGGTTTGGGGTTGCTGAACCTTTGCTCCATAGAAACCCCAACTCTCAAAGCCAGCACCAAATATTTCAAATTTCCAACCAAATCAAGCGGTAAAAGTGGGGATTGGACAAAACCTCAGATAAATTCCCAGCGCTACGGTAGCTCAGGGAAACAGGCTTAATGAGTTCATCAAAAAGATGATGAACCTTACCTTAATTGCACCTGTACAGTGTAATCACATTTGGCACCTGGTAAGATATCCCTGCAAGGGAAAAAGGAGGTCTTAAGACTCTCAGCAGCACTTAACAGAGAATTACAACTACAGCAGCGTGAGATTTTTATTAATTTATATTGATATCGATGCCCAGGAGTTGTATTTTGAATAAAACCAGTGAAAAGAGGTAACACGTGCCGGAAGCAGGAGGTGAAATTCCCAAACGAGGTAAAGCGAAAGCCCATCCATGAGAAGAGGTGGGAAAAGGAGAAAAATCAACCTCAAAAATTCCTGCTACTGCTGAGTTTTGAGAATATAAAATTAACCTCAGACTCGCCAGGGCAAACAGTCATGCTTACAGGCCCAGGTTTATAGTCTGAAATTTTGGGATGAACTACCACGTTTTAATCCCAATTGTTGTATTTTCTTCCTTCCATGCAGTAATTCCACTCTGCAGGCGTCGTGGCTGGTCCCCAATGGCTGTGAGCGGCACAGCAGCACCAACAGCAAGGAATTCCCACTTTTTACACCCGATTTGGCACTTTATTCTCCCAGAGCAGCGACACGTGGAAGCCAGGGGCTCCCCACGACATCCTCAAGCGCCGCCGACTCGCTTACCGGGAGGTGAGGATCTGCTGAACCTGCTGGGGGGTGAGGGCGAAGGTGAAGTGAGCTTCCTCGAACCGCTGACTGTTTGTTGAGGCTGGAGGAGAGAATTTAAGGCAAATTAAATTGTCATTAAGTCATTCTTACACCTGCGGGGGCCAAGATTTGTGAGAAACAAAGGATGGAGTCCAGTAAGATCAACCGTGGTTCATTCCAGAGCCCTCCAAGTCCTTGACCACGGAACCAGGTCTGGATTTCAAGGCAGATGTTCAGTTTCCATCGTTTTATTTACAAGGGAAACCAAGGCCTGGAAAGGACAGTGGCTTGTACTGACAAATGGCCAGGAAATTAGGCAAAAAAACCCTATTTCACTCTTTTGGGTCTACAAATGGCCTCAGGGATCGGGAGACAGGGTGGGTAAAGAGGGATGGAACACAGAGCTCAGGGAGTGCCAGAGATCGTCCCCTGCCCTGCAAATTATAATAATTACTGTGGTTATGGAGTAAGTGCAGCTGCCCAACAGTAATCATTTTCTCCGGGAGCACAGGGATGAATTTAGAGAAGACCAGCCGGGCCCTCGATTAAAAATAATCGTGAGAAACCCACATCATGGCAGAATCACGAATTCTACGCCGGGGTTAGTGAGGAGCACGGTGAAAACGTTGGGTGCAAGAAACACGTAAAACTAACCCAGGATTTCCCCCGCTCTCACCCTGACCTCAACCAAGTCACTACCCCTTTCGTGCCCGAGCTTCCCCCTCAGTGTCTGCCTCCCACACAACAAGCAGGAGCTATTTTATTAATATTTGCAGAGTATCAGCATCCTAGAACGAAGGCCGCTGCCGCTGTAAATGTAATTTTCCAAAGAGCTGATTCGGCCTGTTCTACACCCATTTTTGACACCCATCAGGAGAGATCCCGAGCAACAGCAGTTCCCGACGGTGCTCTCTGGGATGCGGAGAATCCCCCGGGCCACGAGAAAATGAAGCTGAGGATGTTAATGCAGTGACACGTGTGTAAATCTTACATCCGAGGCGCCTACAGATCCGCAGAGGAGAAGGCCGGCTCCGTCCCCGGTGCCACCTGCTCAGGGAGAGGGACACCCTTGCGCTGGCCTCCCCAAAAAAAAGCAAATTCGAGCCCAGATTCCTCAGCGGGGCGAGGGGGGTTTGGCTTGTCCAGCCTCCTGCAGCTCAGGAATGCCAGGAATGCGAGGCCCTGAGCTCCCTGCCAGAGGATGACCTGCCAGATCTTCCCCAGATGGACCAGCAGCAGCCACAGGCTGGCAGCCCCCAGACCGGGGAAATTTGGAGGAATTTTGACCATCTCAGGACTTTTCTCCCTGAGCCTTTCGCTCCTCGATGGCAAAATCCTGCTCCAAACAGAACTGGGGTAAAGCCACTCGGTCCCCATGGACCAGGAGGCTTTATCATTAACCCCACATCCCTGTCTTCACCCAACATCACCCTCTTCATCCCTGTTTTCATTTATCCCGCCCATATATTGCTTATTTCTAGCTTTTTTTCTGCCACCCCGTCCTTCATATCTGCATATTTATAACAAATTGCCCCAAGAAACTAAAAGAACAGAATGGGAAGGGGATGTTTACACAGCGAAAGGGAGAAGAAAGACACAAACCACCAGAAGCCAAAGAGAAAAGTCTGCAATTCCCTAGGAATTACATAAAAACTCTTTCAAGCTCGAGAACCGACACATAAATAAGGGAGAAGGACTAATTTCTTTTGCAGGGCGAGTATCCCATTTCAGGGAAGAGGCTTAACCACAGGTTGTCTGAGAGACCGAACAAAGCCAAACCCCCAAAAAAAGGCAATTTTTAGCAAAACAGGAACAAAACCAAGCCCCTGAAAAAGCACAGGGGTTTTGGTTGGAATCGGGATATACTTATCTCCAGTTCGGCACACATTACTATGTTTATATGCAAGAAAAACAACCCCAGATCCAAGCCAAAACCATTTAAAAGGTTTCAGATGGGTGGATCTAGGCTGGAGAGGCCAGAAGGGCTCAAGCTAAAGTAAAAATACAACTTAGAACTTATTCTAAAAACCAGCCTAAACCTCCCTTTTTTGTGGGTTCAAAGCACCCCAAGTGCAGCGGCGCTTCCAAAGCCACCAGCAATTACGGGGCCAACCCCGCACCGTGGGTCTTCCCACCAGGATTTGAAGGATTCCAGCAAATACACATCTTTTCTGGAATTTGGGGTTGGTTTTTTGCCCCTGTTTTACAAACGGGGAAGCACCAGGGCGCTGGGACCTCCCATCACGGTGAGAAACAAGTCCCTTCGCCCTCCTGCCAGACCCTGCTTCTGCTCTTTTTTAATTAAAAGGCAGAATTAAGACTCAAAGGCGGCGCAGGGTTTTGCTGGCAGTGGTACCACCGATTGTTTGCAAAAATAACAAACCCACTTTTTGTAATTAACTCTCCTGGCACCCACCGATTTGCTCGGAAAGGGAAGCCTGTGCCAATTTATCCACGTTTTCATTCTCTGACGTGCCAGACCAGAGAAAGCTTTCGCGATTCTGAATGCAAATCAACCCCCCCCCAGGCTCTCTTGGGTGAAAACAGTAAATAATCCAAAACTTATATATGCCTATAAAACATACACTTAACAGAAATGGTGTCAGCTGGGAGAGAAATACCCTTTTTCATGCAAATAAATTTGGAACAGGACTGACAAGCAACTAAAAGCTTCCGTTTCTGGCAGCTCACACAGGTTGGGGTGGGAAGTTAGGGGTTCAAAAGCCCCAGGTTGGGGGGATTCTGCCTGGAGAAGAGAAGGCTCCAGGGAGACCTTGGAGCCCCTTCCAGTCCCTCAAGGAGCTCCAGGAAAGCTGGGGGGGCACTCTTGATGAGGGAGGGGAGCGATGGGAGGAGGGGGAAGGGTTTGGAGCTGAAAGAGGGGAGATTGAGCTGAGATGTGGGGAGGGACTTCTTTGGTGTGAGGGTGGTGAGAGCCTGGCCCAGGTTGCCCAGAGAAGCTGTGGCTGCCCCATCCCTGGAGG
>JAOQGH010000016.1:113630-124291 GCA_025769975.1 Gallinago jamesoni | reverse complement strand
CTACACCACCTGGCCCCATCCCCACAGGCCCCCTCAGCCCCACGCTGCCTCCATGCTGACACAGAACCCTTCAGCCCCACACGGCCTGGCCCCATCTCCACAGACCCCTCAGCCCCACACTGCTTCACTCCATGCTGACATAGACCCCCTCAGCCCCACACGGCCTAGCCCCATCCCCACAGACCCCCTCAGCTCCACAGACCCCTCAGCCCCACACTGCCTCACTCCATGCTGACATAGACCCCTTCAGCCCCACATATCCCTTCAGCCCCACACTGCCTCACTCCATGCTGACATAGACTCCTTCAGCCCCACATATCCCCTCAGCCCCACAGAATCCCTCAGCCCCACACGGCCTGGCCCCATCCCCACAGGCCCCCTCAGCCCCACACGGCCTGGCCCCATCCCCACAGCTCCCCCCATCCCCACACTGCCTGCTCCCAGCGCCACAGGCCCCCTCAGCCCCACACCGCCGCTTCCCCCGGCCGCTGCCGCCGCCGCTCCCCTCCCGCTCGCCCCGCCGCACCTTCAGCTCGGCCGCCTCCGCCATCTTGGGACATGGCAGCCGCCGCGCAGGGACCGAGGCAAACTCCGCGCCCCGCCGCGACCGCAGGGGACGGGGAGCGGGCGGGGGCAAGGGAGCGTCGCGCAACTCCGCGCCCGCCGCGCAGCCGCAACGCCACGCCCACTTCTCCCCCAGCCACGCCTCCTTTTCCCCTTCGCCACGCCCACTCCTCCCTTCGCCACGCCCCCGGGAGAGGGGTGGCGGGTCCCGTATGGGAGTGGGGCTGTGTAGGGTCCCCCTATATGGGAGCGGGGTTATATGGGGACAGGGATATATGGGGACGGGGCTGTGTGGGGCTGGGGCTATTATGGGACTGGGCTGTAAGGGACTGGGGCTGTATGGGACCGCTATAGGGGACTGGGGCTATATGGGACCGGGGCTATTATGGGACTGGGCTGTATGGGACTGCGGCTATATGGGACTGGGGCTGTTATGGGACCGGACTGTAAGGGACTGGGGCTGTATGGGACTGCTATATGGGACTGGGGCTATATGGGACCGGGGCTGCACGGGGCTGAGGCTATATGGGACTGGGGTTGTGTGGGGACAGGGCTATATGAGGCCAGGCTATATGGGGCTGGGGCTGTGCAGGACTGCGCTGTATGGGACCAGTGCTGCATGGGGCTGTGGCTATATGGGACTGGAGCTGTGTGGGACTGGGCTATATGGAGCCAGAGCTATATGGGACCAGGTCTGCATGGGTCTGGGACTATATGGGACTGGGGCTTTGTGGGAATCTGCTGTATGGGACCAGTGCTGCATGGGGCTGGGGCTGTATGGGACCAGGCTATAAGGGACTGGGGTTGTGTGGGGCTGGGGCTATATGGGGACTGGTCCTGTACAGGATTGGAGCTATATGGGGCCTGTGGGCGTATGGGGCTGCTGCTGTATAGGGACTGGGGCTGTATGGGACAGGTGCTATACTGGGACCAGTCCTGGCTTGTGGTCTGCCCAGCACCACTGCCCAGTCCTGGCCCAGGTCCCAGGGGTGCCATGACCCCTCCCGAAGTGTGTGTGTGTGCCCCCCCCCCAGGAGAACCCCCCCAAAGTCTCCACACCCACCCACCCCCAAGATGCAGAGAGGACACGGATGGGGAGAGGCGGCTTCTCCAGTTTAATGGCTCGTGGGGGGGTGGTGGTGGGACTGGTCCCCGTCCTGCCCCTCACTCCTCGGTCTGCAGGATGCGCAGCAGCATGGCGTGGACCCCCTCCTCCATGAAGCCCTGGGGGGAGGAGAGCTTTGCCCGGGGGCCGGATCCACCCTCCCTTGGGGGCCGGGCTCCAAATTTGTATTTTCCAGCCCAAATTGTCCCCATTCCTCATATCCCCCCCCCCCACAATGGGGACGTGGGGTCCCACCTGGGCAGCGTTGAGGAGGTGGGTCCTATAGATGGCCACGATGTCCCGGTGGTTTTTCTGCTGGACCTGGGAAGGGGGAGAAGAGGAAGGTGGGGGTGGAGAAGAGGAAGGTGGGGGTGGAGAAGAGGAAGGGGGGGGGGGCAAAGGGGGTGAGGAGGTGACAGCGGGTGACACCGGGTGCTGGCACCCACCTCCAGCTGGAGCTGGAGCCGGGCGTTCTGGCTGCGGAGCCCCAGCACCTCCGCCGAGAGCTTCTCCGTCTCCGCCAGCAGCTTCTTCATCTGGGGGGGGACACACACACATCGGGGGGGTACACACACACACATCGGGGGGGAAAGTCGGGGATTGGTGGGGACCGGCTGGTCCCCGTCACACCCTGGGGGTGTCCCTTCAGTTCCCATCTGTCCCCTACCCCCAAATCTTGCTGGGAGATGGACTCCAGTGGAAAGAAGGTCCTGGTCACCCCAGAGGTCCCCGGGCCCCCCCGGGGTGTTGGGCTGGGGTGGGCAATGGCGGGGGGGGACAGGGATGGGAAAGGGACAGCGATGGGAAGGGGAGGAGGATGGGGACAGATATGGGAGGGGGACAAGGATGGGAATGGTGATGGGGACACTGATGGGAAGGGGACAATGATGGGGACAGAAGTGGGAAGGGGACGGTGATGAGGGTTGTGATGAGGATGGTGATGGGATGGGGATGACAATGGGGACAGTGATGGGAAGGGGAGGGGATGGGAAAGGGAGAGGAAGGGGACGGGGATGGGAACGGGGTGTCAATGGGAAGGGATCAGTGATGGGGACGGTGATGGGAAGGGGACAATGATGGGGACAGCAATGGGAAAGGGATGATGTTGAGAAGGGACGGGGATAGGAACGGGAAGGGGAGGGGATGGGGACAGTGATGGAAAGGGGACAGCGATGGGAAGGGGACAGTGATGGGGACAGCGATGGGAAGAGGATGGCAATGGGAAGGGGAGGGAATAGGAATGGGGAGGGAATGGGGACAGTGATGGAAAGGGGACAGTGATGGAAAGGGGACAGTGATGGGGACAGCGATGGGAAGAGGAGGGGATAGGAACGGGAAGGGATGGGGACAGGGATGGGGACAGTGAAGGGAAGGGGATGGGAATGGGGACACCAATGGAATGGGGACACCGATGGGAAGGGGACAATGGTGGAGACAGCAAAGGGAAGGGGAGGGGATGGGAAAGGGAGAGGGAGGGGACAGCGACGGGAAGAGGGTGTCAATGGGAAGGGGTGACTGTCCCCACGTGTCCCTTACCTTCCCGTCCTTGTCGTGGCAGGCAGTGGCCAGCTCTCCCGCCCTGCCCCGCAGGGTGCCCAGGCTGCGCTCCAGCCCCCGCGCCGTCTCCCGCAGCTCCCGCACCTCCCGCTCCCGCTCCGCCGCCCGCGCCTCCGCCGCCTCCGCCGCTGCCCGCCACCGCTCGGCCACCTCCCCGGCCACCAACCCGGCCACCTCCCCAGGCACCTCCTCAGCCACCTTCCTGGTCTCCTCCTCGGCCACCTCCTTGGTCCCCTCGTGGCCACAGGGGGTGGCAGCGGTGCCGGTGTCCCCCTCCACCACCCGGGGACCCTCCGCCGCCCCCATCTCCTCTCCCGCTTCCCCCTCCATCTCTCCCACCGTCCCATCCCCTCCGCCCCCCCCGGTGCCGGCACCTTCCATCTCTGTAACGAGTTGCAAGGCCTCATGCTGGGACCTCACCAGCCCGTCCAGCTTGCGGTGCAGCTCCCGCAGGATGCCCACCCCGATGTCACCCCCCGCCACCGCCGCCCCCTCCCGCACCCTCTCGCCCACCCGGTCCCGCAGCGCCGCCAGCTCCTGCCGCTGCCCCGCCAGCCTCCGCCGCAGCCTCGCCGCCTCCTCCCGCTGGGCCACCAGCTCCCGGGCCAAGGTGGCCACGCCGGGGTGACCACCGCTCTCCTCCCGCTCCCGTAGCCCCCGCAGCTCCTCCTGCAGCCGCTCCCGCTCCCCCCCGAGCCGGGCCAGCTCCCCCAGCAGCCTCCCGTTGCTCTCCTTCAGCTCCATCACCTCCTTCTCCCAGCTCCCACCCTCCCTCGGTGCCTCCTCTCGGCTTTTCCCACCGGGAACCGGCTCCTCCGTGCCGTTCACCGGGCAGGGGGAAGGGGTTTTCCCGATGGCGGGGGGTGGCGGGAGGTTTTCCAGGAGGGCGCGGGATCCCCGCAGCATCTTGGCGTGGGTCTCGTCGGCGATGCTCAGCGCCCGCTCCAGCCCCGTGGCCAGCTTCTCCCACGCCGCCAGGCTTTTCCGGACGGCCTGTGCCGACACCACCTCGTAGTGCAGTTTGCTCCTCAGGGCTTCCTCCACCTCCTTCCTCAGCCCCTTGCTCCGGGCCACGGCGCTGGCTTTGGCCGCCCGCATCTTGGCACACTCCTCCCCCAGCCAGGCCAGGAAAGGCGCCAGCGCCGGCACCTCGGCATCACCCCCGGTTTGGTCTCCTCCATCCCCTTCGTCCTCCTTCTCCTCCTCCGCCATCCTCTTCCTCAGCTCGCCCACGTGCTGGGCCAGCAGGGCCAGGCAGGCGCCATCCTCATCCTCCTCCTCCTCCGTCCCCTCCGGGGGGTGGCAGCCGGGCAGGAGCCGCGCCAGCTCCCGCACCCGTTGCCGGATGCCCTCGGCAGTGGCCGCCAGCCGCCGGCATTCCCTCCTCTTCCTCGCCAGCCGCTCCCGCAGCCGCCGCACAGCGCACCCATCCCGCTGCTCTTCATCCTCCTCATCATCATCCTCCTCATCCTCCTCCCCTTCTTCACTCTCGCTGCTGGGGGTCTCCTCTCCCTGTGGCACCGACTTCCCGGCGCACCCAGTGCCGTTCTCTGCCGGGAGGAAAAGAAATAATCCCCCTTTTTTTTTTAATTTTTTTCCCCTTTTTTTGCCCTAAAATGAGGAGGCGGGTGAAGCCGGATGGGTGGGGGGGTGGGGGGACACGGGGGCTCACCTCTCCCCCCGCGGCGGGCACGGCGCAGGAGGCGCCGGAGGGCTCGGCTGGGGGTCTGCGCGGCGAAGCGCCCGCGGTCCTCGTCCCCCAGGGCCGCCCCGTGGCTCAGCAGCAGCTCGGCCGACTCCACGCTGCCACGCTCACAGGCCAGCACCAGCGCCGTCCTGCGGGACAGGGGGGCACGCGGTGGCACGGTGACGTGATGGCACAGTGGCACGGTGGCACAATAGTCCATTGGTATGATGGTATGGTGGCACAATGGCACAGTGACATGGTGGCATGGTAGCACAATGGTCCAGCGACATGATGGCACAGTGGCATGGTGGCACAATGGCACAGTGGTACGATGGCACAGTGGCATAGCAGCACAATGGCACCGTAGCATGGTGGCACAATGGCACGGTGGCACAATGGCATGGTAGCACAATGGCACATTGCTGGTGGCATGGTTAGTGACACAGAGGCACAATGGTCCCGTGACATGATGGCACAGTGGCACAATGGCACAGTGGCATGGTGGCATAACAGCACAATGGCACCATAGCATGGTGGCACAATGGCACAGTGACATGGTGGCCCAGTGGTGCAATGGCACAGTGGCATGGTGGCACAATGGCACAGTGGCATGGTGGCATGGTTAGTGACACAGAGACACAATGGCATGGTGACAAAATGGCACAGTGACATGATGGCACGGTGGAACAATGGCACAGTGACACAGTGGCATGGTGGCACAACGGCACGGTGCCATGGTGACATGATGACACAGTGGCACAATGGCACACTGCATGGCAGCATGGTGGCACAGTGACACAGCCGCATGATGGCACAATGGTACGGTGCCATGGTGACGTGATGACACAGTGGGACAATGGCACAGTGACATGGTGACACGGTGGCATGATGGCACAATGGCACACTGCGTGGCAGCATGGTGGCACAATGGCACAGTGACACGGTGGCATCATGGCACAATGGCACTGTGCCATGATGACACAGTGGGACAATGGCACAGTGGCATGGTGGCATGATGACACAGTGGCATGGTGGCACAATGGCATGGTGACATGGTGACATGATGGCAGAGTGGCACCATGACACGATGGCACGCTGCATGGTGGCACAGTGACATGGTGACACGGTGGCACAATGGCATGGTGCCGTGGTGACACAGTGGGACAGTGGGACAGTGGCATGGTGGCACAATGGCATGGGGGCTGCCTTTGCACGGGGCACCTCCACGGAGCAGAGCCATCACCCTGGGTATGGGGTGGGGGGTGGGGGGGGCAGAGCAGAGACACACACCCCCTCCCACCCCCACCCCCACCCCCAAACGTCCTACAAATGTCCCCCCCCTTGTCCCCGCGGCCACTCACTTCTTGTCCTTGTCGGCCAGGTTGGGGTCGGCCCCTCTCTGCAGGAGCTGGGCGCAGATGGCAGCGTGGTTCCCCCGCGACGCCAGCATCAGGGGGGTCTGTCCGTGCTGGGGGGGGGGGGACAGACGGACACGAGGGGCCCGTCAGCGCCCCCCCCCATGTCCCCTGCCACCCCCCAGCCACCCCTCCCCGGTCCCCACTCACGGCGTCGGTGACATCCAGGAGGGCCTCGTGGTCGCAGAGCAGCAGCACGCTGGAGGCACAACCCGAGGAGGCTGTGGGGTGGGGGGGACATCGGGGGGGGATCAGATGGGACCCCCCCCCGCAGGAGCCTTCATCCCCCCCCCAACCCATCCCACCCCGTCCCAGCCCAGTTTGGGGTCCCCAGCACTCACCAGCCCAGTGCAGGGGGGTCCGGTTCTGCCCGTCCACGTGGCCCTCGTTGGCACCATACTGGGGGGGGGACAGTGGGCAGGGACCCTCCCCGAGCTGGGGACGGGACCCCACGTCCTGCCCTCCCCCTCCCCAGCCCTGGGCCCATCCTCATCCTCGTCCTTGTCCCTGTCTCCACCCCTGTCCTTGTCCTTGTCCCCATCCGTATCCTGACCTCAATCCCCAGCGCCATCCCCATTCCCCTCCGCATCCCTGTCCCCATCCCTGGCCTTGTCCCCATCCTTATCCCTGTCCCCACCCCTACCTTCATCCCCAACTCCATCCTTATCTCCATCCTCATCCTCCTCCGCATCTCCATCCCCATTCCTGTCCTTGTCCCTGTCCTTATCCCTATCCCTGTCCCCATCCTCATCCCTCTTTGCATCTCCATCCCCATTCCTGTCCCCATCCCTCTCCTTGTCCCCAGCCTTGAGCTATCTCCATCCTCATCTTCCTCTGCATCTCCGTCCCCATCCCTGTCCTTCTCCCCATCTCCATCCTCATCTTCCTCTGCATCTCCATCCCCATCCCTGTTCTTGTCCCTGTCCTTATCTCCATCCTCATCCTCCTCTGCATCTTCATCCCCATCTCATCCCTCTCCTTATCCCCATCCTTGACCTATCTCCATCCCTATCTCCATCCTCATCCTCCTCTGGCTCTCCATTCCCTGTCCCCATCCTTGTCCCTGTCCCCATCCTCATCCTATTCTGCATCTCCATCCCCATTCCTGTCCCCATCCCTCTCCTTGTCCCCAGCCTTGAGCTATCTCCATCCTCATCTTCCTCTGCATCTCCATCCCCATTCCTGTCCTTGTCCCTGTCCTTATCCCCATCCTTACCTCTGTCCTCATCCCTCTTTGCATCTCCATCCCCACTCCTGTCCCCATCCCTGTCCTCATCCCCCTCCTTGACCTATCTCCATCCCTATCTCCATTCTCATCCTCCTCTGCCTCTCCATTCCCTGTCCCCATCCTTGTCCCTGTCCCCATCCTCATCCCGTTCTGCATCTCCATCTCCATCCTCGTCCCATCCCTCTCCTTGTCCCCAGCCTTGACCTATCTCCATCTTTCTCTCCATCCTTGTCCCTACCTCCACCTCTATCTCCATCCCCAGCTCCACCCTCATCTTCCTCTACATCCCCATCCCCATCCCTGTCCCCACTGTCCCCACCCCAGGGGGTACCTGCAGCAGGACCTTGACGCACTGGGGCTGGCAGGCGATGGTGGCCAGGTGCAGAGCGGTGCTGCCTGCAAGACACCCACAGGCTGGCCACGGGGTGACAACGGGGGGGGGGACAACACAGCCAGCGGGGAACCCCCCCTGTGGAACATCTTGCCTTGGGGACATCTCACCGTGGGGACAGGGCATCCCCAGGGGGCTTGGTACCTTAGGGGGCAGGTCTGGTGGAGGCTCAGCCCTTCGTCGGGGTGACACGGGGTGACACGGCTGTGTCATGCGTGTGTGTCCCCTTCCTTGACCCCCACCCCGTGCCATGTCAGGAGGTGTCCCCACCTGTGTCCCCAACTCACCGTCATCGTTCTTCTCGTTGACGGGGGCGCCGCGGGCCAGCAGCAGCCTCAGGCACTCGGTGAGACCCCGGGACGCGGCCAGGTGGAAGCTGGAGGAGGGCGAGAAGGTGGCTGCCACCCAGGTCCCCAGCGGCCACCCCGGGGGGACCAACCCCCCCCTCCACCTCCTTCCCCGGGGGGGGTGGGGGGTGCCGGTGACCTACGCGGATTGTCCCAGGGCGTTGAGCTTGGCGGGACGGGTGGTCTTGCGGGCAGCGAGGGCGGCCACCCTGCCCACGTCCCCCTTCTCCACCGCCTCCAACAGCTTCTGGTCCTGCTTGTTCCAGCTCTCCACCTGGGGGGGGGCAACAGCTTCGGGATGGGGGGGGGGGGTTCTCCCCCCTCCTCTTTTTCCCCTTTCCCCACCAGGCGTGAGGGGAAACTGAGGCACGGCTTCTCCACCAGGCAAAAGGGCCACCAACGTTGGGGGTGACCCTTCTTTTGGGATGCGCCCCCCCCTTTTTCCCCCCGCCAACAAAGTGTGTCCTGGGAATGGGGGCGCCGGGGGCCCCCCAAGGAGTGTGTGTGTCCCCCCCCCGTGGCTGGGTGCCGGCCGGGGAAGGCGCGGTGAGGCTGGCAAGCGTGTCCCTGCCTGCGCTTGCCCGGCTGGTTTGTCGGGGTGCAGCCGCCGCCGAGCCCCACAGCCGGGGGGGGGGGCACCGGGACACGGCCGGGAACCGGGAACAAGGTGGGGGGCGAGGCCGGGAATTGGGGCTGGGGGAGGGATTCAAGCTGGAATGGGGGCTGGGGGGGGGGGATTTAAACCGGGATCGGGGTTGGGATTGCAGGCGGAATCCCGGCTGGGGTTGGGATTCAGACCAGTATGGGAGCTGGAAGTGGGGCTGGGATTCAAACCGGCATGGGAGCTGGGACTGGGATTGCAGCCGGCATCGGGGCTGGGATGGGGGTCGGGATTTGGGCTGGGATTGCAGCCGGTATCAGGGCTGGTAACGGGGCTGGGATTGGGGTTGGGATTCAAACCAGAATGGGAGCTAGGATTGGGATTGCAGCCAGCATTGGGGCTGGGATTTGGGTCGGGACTGGAACTGGGATTGCAGCCGGGATTGGGGACAAGATCGCAGTCGGCATCGGGGCTGGGATTGGGATTGAAGCCGGTACTGGGACTGGGATCAGAGCTGGGGCTGGGATTGGGATTGAAGCCAGCATCAGGACTGGGGTCGGGATTGGGTTTGGGGCTGGAATTGGGATTGAAACTGGCATCGGGGCTGGGATTTAGGGTTGGGATTGGGGTTGGGACTGAAGCTGGCATCGGGGCTGGGATTTGGGGTTAGGACTGGGATGGCAGCCGGCATCGGTTCCGGGATCGGGACTGGGATGGCAGCCGGCACGGGGGCAGGACCGGTGCTGAGCCCCACCAGCTGCTGTGGGGCCGGAGCATCCCCTCACCCCAAATATGACCACAACCCCCACACCCCCCCCCAGAGACCACGGCAGCACCCATGGGTGCCGGCAGGGCACCGCAGCCGGGTGTCACCCCCTCCACGTAGGGGGGGGGGCGAGGAGGGGGTCCCCAACCCCGGGACCGGCTGGGATCCACCCCCCCCCCCAATCCCGGGCATGAAGCTGGGGGGGGGGGAACGGGGTGGGGGGGGGAACAGGGGACTCACCGCCACCTGGGAGCTGGAGCAGGAGAACATCCGCTTCATGGTGACCCCCGGGACCCCCCCTCTGCCCCCCCCCGGGGCGGGTGCGAGGAGCGTCGGAGGCGTGTGGGTGCGGGTGCTCGGGGTGCGCGTCCTCCGCCCCGTCGCCTCCCCCCGCCCCGGGGCTGGCTCGCTCCCGGCCCAGGCTTGTCCCGTCACCTCCCCGGGGACCTCCCGCTCCCCGTGTCCCCCCCCCCAGCACTGGGAAAACCCTCCCCGCCATGGTGGGGTCCTCCCCCCCCCGACTCTGCGCAAGGCACCCCCGCCCCGGGAGCCCATCACCCTGCTGAGAACAGACACACTCAGCTCACCCCATGGGGACAGCTCTGTGTGTGTTGGGGGGGGGGGAGGGTGTGATGGGGGAGGTGTCACCTGCCACCGCTCTCCCACCGTTTGGGGACGGACGGATGGACAGACAGACAGACAGACGGGTGGACGCAGGCATCAGCTTGAGACCCCACGCGCTCGCTGCATGCCACAGCACATCCCCCACTCTGGGGTGCAGGATCCGCAGCCCCCCCTCCCACCTTCCTCCTCCCCCCCCCGCCAGCCACCCACCTGAACAGTTTGGGTCCAAACTGGTCTTTTTAATTATTTTCCAAATTTTTTTCTCTCTCTTTTTTTTTTTCCTTTTTTTTTTTTTTTTCTTTTACAGTTAAACCGAGGGGAACCAAATGATTAAAAACACCTGTCTCAGCGCCCCCCCCGCTCCCTTTCCCCCCCC
>JAOQGH010000016.1:71857-83073 GCA_025769975.1 Gallinago jamesoni | reverse complement strand
AGCTTTTTCTCCCTCTTACCCCCCCCCCGTAAAAGAAAACCCGGCTTCTTTCCTGGTGTTTGTTTTGCCACGAAACCTCCGGTTCCTCAACACACCTCGACTGAGCAACCAGGAAAAAAAAAATAAAAATAAAAAATTTGGTGGTTTGTGATCCCCTTCCAGGGACGGAGCTGGAGCTGGAGCCGCTCGGGGGTCTCCAGGGACCCCCAGGCTCGGGAAGGAGACGGCTCCAGTCGATCCGGATTTGGCAAAAGGTTTAAAAAAAAAAAAAAACAAAAAAAAACCCAAACCCCCCAAAAAACCCAACCCCCCCCCAACAATGACCCAGGTGTTGAGCTGCAGAGGCCAAAAAGAAGCGATGAATTTTGCGGGGCGATGATTCCGTGATTCTGTGAGTTTTCCCAAATTCCCCCTTGCCGGGGGGGGGGGACGGACACACGCTCCGTTCAGTTCCCGCGTCTCCCCCCAGGTGGCGGCGGCACCCCGCGCCCCTCCCCGCCGCCTCGAGTCGAAAAACCGCGACTCTTCCAGTTTTGGCCCCAACACGAACTCGAAGAGGCTTTTTTTTAAAGAAACCCGCAGCAAACGCCAAGGAAAAGGGTTGGCGAATGCACAGCCCCGCCCCCAGTCCGCCCCCCCCCGTCCCCCCCGAGAGCAGCCCCTTCCCCCCCCCGTACGGTCCTTGTCCTCAGCTCCCAAAGCACAGACGCCGTTTTGGGGGAGAAAAGCCATTTCCAGGCACAGCACCACCAGGTGTGAGGGTCCCAGCTGGAGCCCCCCCTGCCCCCCCTTCCTGCCTCCAAACAGGGGATTTTTTTTTGATTTTTTTTGACAATGAAACCCATCTTTTTATTTTTTTAAATTTTTTTTTTTTTTTCAAAGAAACTCTGCAATTTCCCCAACATCCCACGGCGACCCCGCGGTGCCCGTGTCTGGGCAGCTGCACCCAGCGCCGAACCGGGGAGAGGAAACCACCATCTCCCTTAGAACTCTGTAGATATTGCAATTTTCCTCAAAAAAAAACCCCAAAACAAAACAAAACACACAAAAAAACTTGCCCCCCCGCCCCCCCTCCCCAAGAAGAATTATCTGTAAATCACATTCCCAAACCATCCCACGCCTCCCAGCCGGTGGGACAGCGGGAGGGTGCCCACCCCAGCCAGAAAATGATTCTTGAAGGCAGGAGATCCCGGCAAAGCGTCGCGTCGGGGGTTCAAGGGCTGGGGAGACACCCCCACCCCCCCCCCATCTCCCCATGAACCCGGGGGTCCCGTCTATATGAGGGGGTAGGAGGCGTAGCTGGCGATCCCGCAGTGGTTGGAGTGGTTCCTCGACATGCGGATGTAGCCCTCGTCACCAAAACTCACGCCCCAGCTTTTTGGGGGGAAAAAATAAAAGAAAAAGACAGGAGAAAAAAAAATATTAAATTTCCCCTTTTGGGTTTTTTTTTTTTTCTTTGTTTGTTTTTTTTTTCTGGGAGCTTTATCAACGTCCCAGCATCAAAGTGCGTTCATGAACCTCCCGGTGGGATTTCTCATCCCTGTCTCATGGCATCCAAACCCCCATCCCCGTTCCCCGATGGCAATTTAGGGGAACTCAAAGCCAGTCCAAGTGTGGTTGAAATGCGTTTCGTGCCCTGGGATGACCTCAAGGTGTCGTGGCTGAACATGAATCATGGATTCAAGGACCAACAGCAGCTTCCAACTCTACCAACCCAACTGAGCTCCCTCCCATGAGTATAAATATCGGTCCCTTCAATCGTGAGGGTGTCACTGGGGGAGGAGGGGGGTCTCTAGGAGGACCCTGCCCCTATGGACAGGGAGCACATGGAGATGGGAAGCTCGGTGGTGCCCGGTGGGGCCGTCACCTGTTTTTCACCAGCCAGTAGTCCTTATCGTTGAGGGTGCCGTAGCCGACGACGAGGACGCCGTGATTCACCTCCTGCGTGCACCGGGGGTCATCGTACACCCCTGGGGAAAAAAAAAACAAAAACCCAACCCAACAAACCAAGGCGTTTGGAAGCACGTCATCAGACCACAAGACCTCGTGGTCATCAGACCACAAGACCTTGGTCTGAGCCAACCCTCAGCGTAGCCACCAACGCTACTCTTAGCTACGGTCACACTGACACCCTCACCCAGGAATTAAGCTCCAAATTCCACCAGATTTCATCAAGTTTTACACACGGAAAGACAGGGAGGAGCGTGGAGGACTCCAGGGTAGAGGGACCTACCTGACCTGTACAAGAAGAAGGTGGGCTGGGTGGCGTCAATGGCCACGGAGACCGGCCCCACGTTGGCCACAGCATCCTTCAGGGCTTCTTCGTTGGCGTGGGGGAGCTCCACGTACTTGGAACAAGTGGCTGCTCTCGTGGAAACATTGTACTGACACGTCCCGTTCTGGGGGGGGGGGGTAAGGGGGAGTTGAGAAGAAGGGCGTGAAGAATCCACCAGGAGCATCCCAGGAGTTTCAGGACCGAGTTTTCCCCCAGCCCCCTCTCCCCCCGTGCTGCCCTGTTCCTTTTTGACCACCGTTTCTGGATTAGAGAAAAGGTGGCTGGAAGGAGCTGAGGAGACCACCTCTTCCACCCCACGGCCCTACCCCAAGAGCAACCAAGTCATTTCAGCAGAAACCTCTGCCTTTTTTTTCTAGAAACCTCCAGCGACAATGCTCCCACCACGCCCCCAGAGACGCTGTCCTTCCTTCCTCATCCTTTCCAGCAGAAGGTTCCTCCTCCTGTTCCACCTCCATTTCTTCTCCTGTCAGTGTAGAAAGCCCGTGGCTTCTCATTCTCCCCCTGGACCCAGGGAACGGCCATCTCTGGTCCCTCCAGCTGCCCTACGCATGCTTGAAAACTCATGTTCTACTTCTCGGAACCACCTGCTGTTGCTTTGACCCCTGTCCACGGATGGTGTTTTCAAGACACCAGGTCGTGTCAGAGCATCCCTTCTCTCTGGCCACCAGGACTCTCAGCTTTAGGATCTTTATTTCCTTACGGCCTCGCAGTGATCTGTTAGAGGCAACTTTTAAAAAAACCAATCGTGTGAACGTCGTCCACCGGAAACCTCTCCCCACTGAAACGGCAGAAACACCAATATCCCAATTTTTCCAGCTACAGGAGGTGGAATAACAGGGAGCGCCGAGAACAGGTCCCAGGACTCCTGCCCCATTTTTCCCTTCCGTCTGGGATGTTGCCTAATAATTTACGTAGGACAGAAACAACCATGTAGAAATTGTGGCTTGCACCTACGTCATTCGCCTGTGAGAACGAAAAAGTCTAAAGGTCCCTTCCCTGGGTCATAGAACCCTAGAATCTGGGGTTGGAAGGGACCTTTAAGATCATCTAGTCCAACCATCAACCTAATCCTGATTAAAAAACCCATCATTGAACCGTGTCACCAAGCACTATGTCAACCCGTCTCTTCAAGAATCAGCTGCAAAGGCTGAGAAGAAGACACAAGAGTGGTAGAAACCAAGACCAAGAGGTAGGAACCAAGGCCAAGAGGTAAAAACCAAGGCCAAGAGGTAGGAACCAAGGCCAAGAGGTAGAAACCAAGGCCAAGAGGTAGGAACCAAGGCCAAGAGGTAGAAACCAAAGCCAAGAGGTAGGAACCAAGAGGGAAATCGTTGGGAGAGGAGGAGAAGGGTTTCTATGTGGGAAAGCAGAAGGAATGGCCACGTTGCTTCCATGCTCATGTGTTTCTCTGCAGCCCCATGTCCTGCCCAGGGGTGACCCCGACCTGAGCCGTGTAGGGGTAGGACTCGTCCGAGTCGATCCCTTCGTTGTCGATGATGTACTGGAAAGCCCTGGTCATGAAACCTCCGCTGCAGCCTTTGTTCCCGTACATCATGGAGCAGTCAACGAGGTTCTGGGCGCTGAGGGACACCAGCTTCCCCGTCTTCAGCTTCACCTGGGCTTCCAGGGCTCCCACGGCGCTGAAGGCCCAGCATGACCCACAGGCACCCTGTGAAAGCCCCAGAGATGCTCAGACGCCGCCCCACGGAAGGAAGACACGTGGGACCACGACACAAAGAGGCACAGAGAGAGCTCCAAACCTGGTTCTTCACCTCCGTGACACATCCCTTCTCCCTCCAGTCCACCGTGTCTGGGACTTTGCTGCCGGGTTGTGGTCGGTACGTGGAGACCCTCTTTGGGCGAGGAGCCACCTGCAGCCCGGTCAACAAAGCTGCCACCTCCTCGCTGGTCTGGTGGGAAAAGAGAACACCATCTCCTCGTCTCCTTGCAAGTCCCACCATGGGTCTGCTGAAGGTGGAGAGGGATTTCCCTTGACCAGTGCGAGCTACAAGAGTTAGGGCTTTTTATTTTTTTTTCCACATTTATCATGGGAAAGGGTGAGAAAAAGCAAACACAAAGTGTAACCAAAACTCCCCAGAAGCTGGTGTGTTCCCTGCAACCACACAAGAACCTGGGGACACCCAAGAGGGACACGGTTGGCAAATCCATATAATGAGTAGGACGAGGCCCACGCGCCCTGACCGCGGCGCTGAGGAGCGATTTCCTCACGCCAGGTTGCCTCACGCCAGTAGGATGAGGACGGGGGACATCTGAGCAGTTGAGAAGTCCACGAGAGGAAGAGGATGGGCCGGGAAGGGTCGCCGGGAGATTTCTTTCCACCCCCAAACCTATTTATGCTCTTCACAAAGTTGGTCCCGAGGGTAATTAGAGAGGAAGGTCCTTCACCCACCATGTCTGCCAGGTGGTTCATGCCCAGCTGGTAGGAGCGCAGCCCCAGGGAGTGCTCCAGGTTGTGCAGCGTCACCAGGCGCAGGTTTTTCTCCCACGTCCCCCGCCGGACCCCTTCCTCTCTCTGAAATCAACCGCAGCCCCGTCACGGGACCCCGCACCCGCTCCGTCCCAGTTTATCCCAACAACAAGTTGGTGGGAACCCCCCACCAACCAACCCTTCCTGGAGAACCAGCGGAGCTTCCAAGGGCTCTTGGGTCTTCTCCTGGCTGGGTGGGATGCAGCTAGTGGTCATCCCGGAGCATCCCCCATCACACCAGCACCCACCACGCCAGGACCCACCACGCCAGCACCCACCACGTCAGGACCCACCACACCAGCACCCACCATGCCAGGACCCACCACGCCAGCACCCTAAAGCTCCTCCACCACCCCCTCAAAGACCCCCATTTCCCCACCCCATACCTCCTGGAGGTACACCTTTCCGTAGGTTTTCTTCCAGAGCTGCCAGTGCCAGTCCAGCGCGGGGTCGGGGTGTCCCAGTGCCACCGTGAGCGTGGCCAGGAGGGCGAGGGCAGCCACCAGCTCCATCCCGCTGGGCTGGGAGCGGGGAGCCGGAGCGACGGGACACGCACGTCGGGAGCCGGAGCCGCGCTTGACCCCTTGGTGACAGATCCGGTTTGGCGAGGGAGGCAGGAGGGTGATGACATCCCTGGCCCGGGCGCCCCGGCGTGCCCTCCACGGGGTTTCTACACCAAGGTGATGCCACCAGCTCCCGTCCTACCTGCCCAGACAAGCTCCCCGCAGCGGTGCCTGCCCCGTCCCCCCCCAACCCCTGCCAGGTGGGATGAAAAAAAAAAAATATATAAATCCCAGCCGGGGCTGAAGAACTTCCCCGGGGGGTTGGAAGGTCTGCTGGCCCCCACCCGCCCTACCCGTGTGGACACTGACACGCAGGGACACGTCCCCCTCTGGTCCCAGGGTCCCACCCTCCCCGGAGCAGCCTCACGGTCAAGCAGCTCTTTTGACAAACCTGTGTTTTTTCAGCGCTTTAAAAAAAAAAAGTGAATTAAAAAAAAAAGTGAGTTAAAAAAAAAAACCACCCTGTTTTCATCCAGCTCCTGCAGGTGGACCACCACCCCACGACCAACCACCCCGAGAGGGCTTGGGGGAGATGAGAGATAAGATGGAGCTCAGGGCCAACATAAAAGCGTCGTTCCTGCAGTTTTACTTCCTCAAAGCCCCGCGTGAAGGGGCTCCCCGGGGCTGGAGGGGGGTGAAGGCACCGGAGAACCCAACGTACCTCCTGGGGTGGTGGGTCCCGGTGCTCCGCTCCCCCCGCGGGACAGACGCTGGGGACAGACCCGGCGCGTCCCCACCGGCCAGGACACCCGGGACCCTGCAACTCCCCGGGCAAATCACGAGTGAGGAAATGAGGAAACGCTCTGATTTTCGTTTTCACTTCGCTGGGAACTGGGCTCCGGGCGATTCGAAGCAGGACCCTCCGGAAATGGTCACAGCTGGGAAAGGTTCCTTTTTCCAGCCTTTCTCCCCCCAAAAAAACCCACCCAAATGGCCAGGCTCGTGTGGTGGTTTGTGTGACTTACAGGGAGAGTGGGCAGGAGCTCACGCTCCTCTGGGTTGGATTTTTTTGCCTTTTTTTTCTGCCTCGGTGTGAGCTGAGAGGCAGGAGGAGGTGGAGCACGGGGCGGCGCTGCTGGGGGTGTGGGTAGACCTGAGCTCCTGTCTCACCTTGGCAGAGGTCAACCAGACCAAGGCCAGCTCTTGGGGGAAAAAAAAAAAATTAAAAAAAAAAAAAATAAAAATCACATTTAGTCACTTTTCCTGGGGGGGGAAGGCGCAGTTTGAACACGGTGACAGGACAGAGCGGAGCTGGGCAGCAGAAGACTCGTTTAATGCCCATTGTGGCGCCATCAGGCCAAAAACCAGGGTCAGCAAAGTTTCCAGCTGCCGGAAAAAAACAGGCTCCATCCTCTTCCCAGAGCATCCTCCGGGCCCCACGGAGGCCGGCCAGGCGGGAGGGCACGTTCCTCACCACCCCGAAGCATCACGAGACGCGAAATGGCTGCAAGAAACCATCTTCTGAAGAGAAAAGGAGGAAGCAAAACAATGTCTCAAGAGCTTTGAAGGTGACGCTGAGTCATTTTCTAAAAAGCTGCCGGAGATTGCAAGAGCGAGGAATGACACCAGAGAGCCCTCCGCCTAAATAACTGGAATAATTCCCGGCGGATTATCCCTTAGGAATGGACAAAACCCCTGGGGAGGGGGGATGAGGTGGCCATGCTGGACAAGATGCTTTGGAGAAGCCAACTGTGGCCTCTCCTCCTTCCTGCTGCTGGGCGGTGGGACCGTGGTGGGATTCCTGGGGCTGGGAAGGCTGGAGAGGAGGGGGGGGGTGTCCCAAGAGGTGGGGAACCCCCTCCTCCATCTGGGGGTGGGCAGTGGGTTCCCACGGTTCCTCACCGTCCGGTCACCCAAACGCACCCCCCAACTTCTGGAAGAGGAAGGAAGGAAAAATCAGGTGACATGGGGGGGGACACACATCCTCCTTCCGCACCATCCCTCCCCCGCAGTGTTTTCCCTCCCCATCCCTTTATTTTTTTTTTTTTTAAGTTCTTTTTCAACTTGTGCTTCCTCCCCGCCAGCCACGGGAATAGCCAAATTCACGTTTTTTGGCCAAAAAGTGCTGAACCTCCCAAGGGCTTCCCTGCCAGTAACTCTTCTAAGGGGGGGGGAGCAGAGGGAAATCACTTATTTTCTACGCGCTGGAGTGAGTTAAAAGCAGCAGGGAAACATCAGAGAAAGGCAAATGAATTTGTTTTGTGTATTAAAAATGCATTATATATATTTTTTTAAAAAAAAAAAAATCCCACCAAGGCCAGAGATGAGAAATGGGAGGAAACTGGTGGGTTTTAGCCCGGCCCTGGCAGGAGGAGAGAGGGGCTTTGGGCTGCGGGAACGGCCCCAGGTTGGCAGCTTCATTTTGTTGGTTTTAAAAAAGCGATAATGAGACGGTGGCTTCGCTGACGGCGCCGTTTTGGGGGGTGTTTTTTTCCAGAACCCCCTCTGTCCGAGCAGGACTCTGGATTCAACCCTTCGTTTCTCCTCGTTCTGCATTTTGAAGGGTGAAAAAAAGCCCCACGTCCCCGAGGATGTTTTAAGGCGAGGGGCAGCGGTGACCCCTCGGGCTGGACGGGCTGGGGAAGGGGGGTCATCCCCCCCCCCCAAAACCAGAGCTCGGTTCCTCAGCCCTTTGCGCTGACTCAGCACCTGGGAACCTGGAAACCCTGGAGTTTCCCACAGAGAAATCCCATTTTGGGGGAGCCGAGGAGTCGGGGAAGGAGCGTTTTGGGTGACGAGCCTCGGTTGGGGTTTGTGGGGCTCGAACCACTTCATGAGCCCTAAAACCACCCAAATAAAGATGCTGGGCACCGAAAAAAGCACTTCTTGGAGACTTTTGGGGCAGCCCCTGGGAGAGGAGGCTGGAAGGAGAAGCTGCCAGGGACCAAGGCTCACGGCGGGGACCCCGCGGTGTCTGGAAACGGCCTCTGGAGAACTGGCCCCGGGTCCCTGCCCCAAACGGGAATGAAACGGGCTCCTTGGGAGGCGTCACCCGCGTCTGTCCCCAGGAAGGAGGGGACACGAGCTGAAGGCGAGTCGAAGCTGAGATAACCCAGATTTAAGGGAGTTGGGGGATGGGAAGGAAAGCCCGACCCTTTCCCGGGGTGCCCTGGAGAGACACCCCCCCCGCTTTGTGGGAGGAGAAGGTGAGTGCTGGGTGTCAATGCTGGTAGAGATGGACCCCACCGTAGCCATGGGGTCCTTCAGGGCAGATGGACGTACCCGCTGTGTGATGCTGCTGAGGGTCATCCCAGAGCATCACCCACCTCATCAGCACCCACCTCATCAGAACCCACCACCTCATCAGCACCCACCTCATCAGAACCTACCACCTCATCAGAACCCACCTCACATTGCCAGCAATGGGCCCTGGTGGCCAAGGAGGCCAATGGCATCCTTGGGTGCATCAAGAAAAGCGTGGCCAGAAGGTGGAGGGAGGTCATCCTGCCCCTCTGCTCTGACCTGGGGAGGCCCCAGCTGGAGCACTGGGACCAGTTGTGGGCTCTCCCCAGTTCCAGAAGGACAGGGAAGTGCTGGGGAGGGTCCAGCAAAGGGCTATGAGGATGCTGAGGGGCCTGGAGCATCTCTCTTGGGAGGAAAGGCTGAGGGACTTGGGGTTTTTGAGTCTGGAGAAGAGAAGGCTGAGGGGGGATGTGATCAACGCCTGGAAATCCTTGAAGGGTGGGTGTCAGGAGGATGGGGCTGGTCCTTTTCCAGTGGTGTCCAGTGACAGGACAAGAGGGAACGGGCACAAACTTGAGTATAAGAAGTTCCATCTCAACAGGAGGAGGAACTTCTTTGCTGTGAGGGTGGCAGAGCCCTGGCAGAGGCTGCCCAGAGAGGTGGTGGGGTCTCCTTCTCTGGAGACATCCCAACCCCCCCTGGACACGTTCCTGTGGGACCTGCTCTGGGTGCCCCTGCTCCGGTGGGGGGGGCGGGACTGGGTGATCTCCAGAGGTCCCTGCCAACCCCATGGGATTCTATGATCAGCACCCACCACATCAGAACCCATATCATCAGCACCCACCATGTCACCACCCACCACATCACCACCCACCAGACCAGCACCCCAACACTCCTCCCACCCCCAAACACCCCCCTGTACCTCGTGGGGTTCCTCCTTGCCATAGGTTTTCCTCCAGAGATGCCAGTCCAGCACAGGGTTGGGGTGTCCCAGTGCCACCAGGAGCCTCACCAGGAGCCACCAGCTTCACCCCACTGGGCTGGGAGCGGGGAGGCAGTGCCAGACCCCAATCTTAGGGGGGGGGGTCCCACCCCCACTCTTTCCCAAACCCCCTCCCCACCCCCTTTTTGTGCCCTTTCCCTCGGCCACCCCAAAAAAAGTCCCTTCTAAGGAAACTTTGCACATCTACGAATATTTTCTCTGCCAACCTTCCTTCTCCATCGCTGCGGCAGCTCCTGGGGAACAGGAGCAGTCATGGCGGGGGGAGAACAATCAAGGGGGCAGACAAGGAGGGGGGACAGATTCTGCCCCCCAGGCCAGCACCCAGAGACCGTTTCTCCATGTTCTCCACCCAAAACTCCCCCCGGGAGGTCTCTCTCGTGCCCCCATTCACCACCCGCATCCCGGCGCGCGGGGCTGAGAGGGGAAAAGAAACTTTTGGGGGAGAGTTGGGGAAAAAAAAAAAAAAAAGAACTTGTTTTTTAAGTGTCTAAACTTCTTTATGTGTGAGATTTTAAGGCAAACATCACCTTCCCCCCCCCCCCCCGTCAGGGCTCACCCAGAGCTCTGCTGCTGCCATCTCTTGATTTGTGGCATTAAAAGGAGCACTTGGATTTGGGGTTTTGGGGATGACCTGGGATTTTTTGGCTGTAACCCCCCCCCGCCCCCAGCCCTGGCACGAAGCTTTGTCCCGAAGCCCCGGCGCTGTTTATTTATCGCTCCGCTTTCATCCTCCTCCTCCCCACCCCGTTATTTCGTCAACTTTTTTTCAGGGGTCCTGCAAAACCAGATGGGATTTTGCAAAAAAAAAAAAAAAAATCCCATCAGCATCTTCTCCCCCCCCCAACTTTGCCCCGGGGCCCGTCGGGTTTTTTCCATCGGCTCCGGCCCCTTTGGGAAAGGGAAGGACTTTTCCAGCCTCCGCAGCCCCTTCCCACCCCAGAGCAAACCAGCCCCAGTGCTTATTTCCCAAAAGGGTTTATTTTAAAAATAAAGACGTATCGTTCTCTACAGCCCCCCCCCTACACCCCCCCGGGAAGGCAGAACCCAGCACCCCCAGGAACAGAGCTGGGGGGAGCTCATCCGCAGCCGGGGGTCTCCCCTCCTCCTGGGGGGGGGTCTCTCCCTCTTCTCCCGGGGAGGCAGAGATTCCCCACCCGGAATGACATCAGCTTCGGAAAGGGGGGGTGGGAAAAGGCCGGGGGTGAAGGTTGGGGAAGGGGGGTGTGAGGGGAGGGGGGGGGGAAGATGCAGGAGGGGAGGGCTCACATCTTGGGGAAGCTGGCGAGGTTGGCGACGCCGCAGGCGTTGTTCATGTTGCGGGCCAGGAGGACGTAGCCCTTGTTGCCCCACTCCTCGCCCCAGCTGGGGGGGAGCAAAAAAGGAGCCCTGAGCCCTCAGTAGAGTCCCCTGGCAGAGCCCTGAGCCCCTGGCAGAGCCCCGAGCCCCCACAGAGCCCCCTGGCAGAGCCCTGAGCCCCTGGTGGAGCCCTGAGCCCCCAGAAGAGCCCCCTGGCAGAGCCCTGAGCCCCTGGTGGAGCCCTGAGCCCCAGCAGAGCCCCCTGGCAGAGCCCCCTGGCAAAGCCCTGAGCCCCCACAGAGCCCCCCGGCAGAGCCCTGAGCCCCCTGGCAGAGCCCTGAGCCCCTGGTGGAGCCCCCCAGCAGAGCCCTGAGCCCCCAGCAGAGC
>JAOQGH010000016.1:46138-62587 GCA_025769975.1 Gallinago jamesoni | reverse complement strand
GAGCGAGAAACAGGGAGAGGAAGAGGAGGGATGTATTTATTCTGTATCTCATCTTCACCGGGGCAAGAAGTTGCTGGAGTGGCCCCAAAGGGAAAGCACCCGGGAACAGAGCGTGGCTCCAGCCCCTGGAACAGGATGATTCACGACGGGGAGAAGGATCTAACCCAGCAGGGATTTGGGGACTGCACTGAGGGCTTGGGTTTTCCTACCTGGGGTGTGAAGGTCGGCCGTGTCCCCGCAGCCCAGTTGGTTCCGCTGGCCTGAGCTGGGTTGGAGTGGCGCGAGATCTGTGCCAGGATGCGGCCGGCTGAGGAGGGCTGCTGCTGGATGATGTTCACAGGAGGCACCATGCTGCTGCTCCTGCGGGACAGGAGAGGTGCTCTGAGGACGCTCGGTGTCACATCGAGGACAAAAAAGAGGGACAAATGCCACCCCTGAACGTTATGAGTGGGGGGAAGTGAGCCCAGAAATGTGGGGTAACTCTGCTCAAATGCCAGTGCCCACCACGCTGCCCTGCTGGGGGCACAGCTGGGGCTCTGAGCAAGGCCCCCCCTTGCCCAGCTCTGCTGGGCTTCAGTCTAAGCATGGCCAAGGTGCAGCGGCCCCACGGACAAGCTGTGGCAGCAACAGAGCAGAGGGATATCAGGGAATAGAGGCGGTAGCTGGGGAGGTGCAGGTGAGGATGAGGAAGGGCTGTGCTGACTCTGCCCAGCCTCAAAGCTCCTGCGCCTCCGACCAGGAGCAAAGCAGCACCAGGCAGGGGGGGAAAGGGGCACAGGAGCCCTTCTCACCCCCACCCCTCAAAGAAACCCATCCCTGGGTGGGCTCCCCCCTGTGTTCCGCCACGCAGGAACACATTTCTGGACAATCACTGCCAGGGCAGAGACTGGGAACGCTCAGCTGAGGCAGAAGGACAAACAAACAGAACAGGAACAACCAGAGGACAATCCAAAGTGAACACGAGGCCACTCAAAGCCCGGCACAAGAAGCCTCACCTGAAGTTCTCAGCAGGTCGCGATGGGGTGAAGGTGTTTCCCTGCGTGAAGAGGGGCTGGTTGGCAGGCACGGTGCTGGCAGGAATGGCTTTGCTCTGGTCTGTGGAGAGAGGGCCACTCACGTTAGGGCTGAGAATGTCCCAGCAGTAGGGAGAGGGACAGAGAACCAGTAGCAAGAGACGTGCCCACATGAAGGAAAACTGTTTTGAGCGAAAGCATCAAATGTGACTGTCCCTTATCCAGACACAGGCTCCAGATGGGTTTGTTAAGCCTGTTTAATTTGATTTCCTCTCCATTTTCTAATAAACTTTGCATTAAGGTCCTATGGGGTTGGAGCATCCACTACATTCTGTGCCCAGTTTAGGAACAGAGGCAACTGCTCTCTGGGGACAAACACGAGGGATCAGACCGAGGCAGGTCATGACACAGAGCAAGAGACACATCGTCATCTGCTGCCTCCTCCCACACCTCCAGCAAAGCACTGGCTGCAGGACAATTCACTGCCACATATCAGAGTAGACAGGAATTATCCATCTGGCATCAAAAGCAGCACTATTCTGCAAAGCTTGGGCTGCCACAACAGAGTCACAGCACCCAGAAGGGCTCTGAGGGACTCAGGAAATAGCAAAGAGCACTTGGATTGAAGCTGAAGTGGAATAAAGGTGGGATGTGCCCCCGGCCATGCCTGGCAGCCCAGCGCCGCTCACCTGAACCGACGCTGCTGTAGATCTCGCTGAACCTCGGGTCCCGCTCCTGATTAAAAAGGGTCTCTGCCTTCTCCAGGGGCTTGCTGTGCTCGGGGCCGGCAGCGGTCCCAGGCTGAACGGGGACCTGGGAGCGGGTACAGAGGTGGAGGGAGTTCAGCGGGGTCGCAGCCAGCACAGAGAACAGCCCAGGGCTTTGCAGGGAAGAGGCCGGGCTGTCTCCAGCCTCCTGTGAGTTTTATCGCGATACGTGGCCGTTCAGGGCTGGCAGCATCGGGACGGGGACAGCAGAGAGGGTGCCCCAGGGGCAGAGCACAACCAGGCAAGCAGATCCAGCAAAACCCAAGCCAGGACACCTTCCTCTCCAAACTCTCAGCAGCCTCAAAAATCTTGAAAGCCCCAGCAAAAGGGTATTTAAATAACGCAGGGCAACGAATGCAAGGAGTAACCCAAACCCCCGTCGATTTACCTGCGAGTGGTCGTACCCAGCCAGGCTCTCTCTTCCTGGGACCACTTCCAGCTCCGTCTGTTGTGGCGGCTGCTGCTGCCTAAAATAGAAAGTCTCTGTAACAGGAGAACACGGGCTGCTAAAAACGATTGCCAAGGGAACAGTGGTTACACCAATGATTCATTAGCCCAGAGGAGTTCAGTGCTGCAGAGAGGAAGGTTTGGGGAGGAAGGCTATTTGAGAGGAGGGCAGAACCGGCGAGAGAGGCACAGTAAAAGGAGCCGAGCACCTCCTGACCTTGAGGGCAGCTGGGCCGTGCCCATCTCCAGGGGAAGGCTGACACTCTGCCCCAGCTGGGGCCTCTGCAGGGAGTTTGACAGGGCAGGCCGAGACTCCTGGCTCGAGTTCCTTCAAAGCAAAGAAGAAAAAAAAAAAAAGAAAAAATATATTTAAAAAATACCAAACGAAAGCAAACCATTGGCTACTGCGTGTAGGATAGTGCGTGTGCCTGGGACAAGACTGGAGGCTTTGTGTTTGCAAAACCTGGCCAAGTGAAGGATCCTTCCACTCGCTTTCCGTGGGCTCTAAAGGGGGTGTCGGGTAATACAACGCTAAAGGCTGGGAGCCAAAGGGCTCTGCCCCCTCCCACTCCGTCACCGAGCAGGGGAGCAATTAATAACCTCCACCAGGAGCATGGTCAGACCTGCACCACCCTTAGAGGAAAGGAAAAGACTGCAGGAGCCTAAAAACCCCCAAGGTTTTCCATTCAGCTCTGTGTGAGACCCTGCAGAGACCACCAGTGCTTTTAGGTTTTAAGCCTGAGATGCTGCAGTTCGTTACGCTCTTGTGTTCACTGTCAGAAGTCAGGTAATGTTTAACTCCCACAGGAAAGGATTAAAATCCCACATTCTCTCAACAGTCCTTTTTACAACCTGCTGCTTCAGTAGCACCTGAGCCCAAAGACGAAGCGATACAGATAACCTGGCAGAGATGCACACAGATAAAACACACACACAGTCAGACAGAGATTGCTGCTTCTCCGCTCTGAATTCGAAGCGTAGCATGGATGTGAGAATGGATGCGTGTGGAATGAATGAGTTCAAAGAGATACCTCTAACAGCAGGGCAGGAATTAAGGCCCGGATCAGCCCTGCGCTCACATCACAGCTCATTAAAGCCAGAGGGATTTCTCACTGCTCAGCTCCTAACACTTTCTCAGCAGAAAGCACCAGCTCGCCAGCTGCAGGAAGGGAAAATGTGCTACCTGCTCTCTAGGACCTTGCCTCATTTAAAAAAAAAAAAAAAATCCTGGCTTTTCACCTGCCCAGAAGCAATTCTGCTTTCTGTCTGCCTGGTGGAGAGACTCCATCTGCTGCACCCCCCAAGCCTGCACCCCTGAATCACATTTCTCTGTCTTTATTTCAGCTGCTGCTCTTCTGGAAGGGGCCTGGAGCTCATTCCTGGGAAGAGAGAGCATCTCTGCTCGCTCCCAAAGCGGACGTGGCAATGGTCAAGAGAGAGACCAGAAGAGAGCAGCAATGGGAGCAGTCTCCCCACTGGAGCTCGCTGCTGAATCCCAGGACAAAACCGCAGCCATGGAGAAAAATAAGCATTTACTCCCCACCATCAGCTGCAGACAGTCCCGCTCACGTGAGAAGCCTCCCCGGGCTGTCACAGGAGTCCAAGAGCTCCATTCAAAGCCAGACTTCACTAATATTAGCTCTGACACACAGACAGGAGACTCGCTCCAGTAACCAGAGTTAAAAAAGGCACTGCTGGAGCTGAGTGTTGCCAGCTCACTGAGCCACACGCCCGAGACAGCCAAAGAGATTGAATTTCTGGCGCTTTATAGTCCTCTAGTGCCTGCCTCGGCCCAGGAAAAGGGTGCTCCCAGGACCTGGCAGTGTCTCCGGGGCCCGTGCAAAGGGACAGGGAGGTTGGTGAGGGGCAGAGGCCAGAGCTCCCGCAGTTCTGTGCTGCTGGTTATTCTGGGACAGGATCCCATGGGGTTCGTGCGCTATCTCTGGTGGTTGGCAAGTCATTTCCATGTACATACTTGACGTTGGTGTTGGTACAGATGATGTACTCAATTTCATCCGAGTAGGGGTTCTGGAAGGTAAAGGAGCTGGTTCTCATCCAGAGCCATTCCCGGTTTTTGGATCGGAATCGGAACATGACTGACAGAACCTGGCCTTTTAACTTCACCACCTAAAAAAACGTAATGCCATCAGTAGTACCTGATAAGAGAAGGTGTTGAAGAGCAACCTGCTTCTGAGCCACCCCCACTGAAACCCGGCGATGGCCCTTTGCCTCAAAGCCTACAAGACCGCACCTCGGTCTTCCCCAACTAAATCCCACTACCACTATTCCCTGCTTTGATTCCCGAATGATATGGGAGAGGAGTTCCAACATCCCCCCCTTTTTGGCTTCCGCTTTTCTTATCTCTTTGCACCGGTGAGATGTATGGAAAAGCCTCCAGTCAATGAAGCACATGCTGTTGCTTCTGATTCCAACTATTTGGACAAATGGATATGAGCGGCTACTTTTTGGAGTCATGAAAGCACAGGGGCAGTCTTACCTGCCCTGCCACAAGTCCAAGGCCCTCAGAAATAAGAGTAACGACAACAGGGCAAGCAAACCACCTCCATTTCGAGTTCTGCAGCACTGGGCTGGGCCCTAGAGATGAACCAGTGTTTCAGCCCCAGAAGCATGGCATTCAAGTAGGCACTTTGTAGCCACGTCTCTGACCCTAAAAGCAGATTGGGCTGGCAGCCAGAGGATGAATTGGAGAGTTAGAAACATCAGATGCTTCTGGTTTGTTTTGCACATTTACCGTTAGGTGACTATATCTGCAACTGCCATTGGACAAAGGAGAAATACCTAAGGTTTATTTTTCTCTTGTTTTTCTCTTATTTTTCCAATTAGTTTCATTGCTTTGCAAGCACCGAGACAGATTCCAATCTGAACACCACACGGCATGCAAAGCGGTGGCTGAGATGCTTTTACCTGCTGAAAGCTGTCCCGCAGAAGCTGCTGGTCTTCCGGGTGGCAGAAATCCACAATGTCTTTCCCCAGAAGTTCCTAATTTTTAAAGGAATTGGGGGTGAGATCAAGCTGGTTTATCTGGCAGAGTCCCTCTTCCAGGTCTGCCTCCTTAATTCCACTTTGGACAGGGAATTACTCCTCCCACCCCCACTGCACTGTTACACAAACCAAGCACGGGAACTGCCGTGCTGTATTTTAAAGAGAAGGACAACCACGGGTGACTAATGTTTGATCTTTAACTCAAATGGAGGCAGAACCAATCTTAATTGACGTTCGACATAACCCAGAGCCACCCGTCCTTCCAGTGATCAAAGCACTTGGAAAAGCACATGAAAAAAAATCAACTGGTGGAGAAGAAGCACGTGTCTGGTTTGGGCCCTGGGCATCGTTTTATCAGATCTGTTAGAGGAGCAGGGCTGTGGTGTACAGGAGGAGGAGGAGGGAAAAGTAAGTTTCAATGGCAGTTCTTTCCGAGAAAGCTCCTGCCATCTCCTCACCTGTGGCTGGTAGCCCACAGTAGCCACGCAGCGGTGATCGATGAAGGTGAAGATGCCTTCGGTGTTGTGGCGGGAGATGAACTCCGTGGGCTGACAAACGCTGTTCATGTCCGTGCAGTTGGGCGAGCTCGTGACCTGCACGGCGAGACGGGGACAGCGTCAGCGCATCTTCCCAGAGCTGCTCTCTCCCGCCCGGCCACCCCCGTGGCCAGGTTTGTGACAACCAGGGGACATCTTCAGAGAGGACAGCTTAATTCTGTGGGCTTTTAGGACAAGGCAATGTCGTACCGTCGAAAGATGCCACCCACCTGGAGCCTGCCGATAGCCACGAGGCAAAACTTGCTGCCCTGGCCAGCGTCCGGGTCGTCATCAGGCAGTGAAACACCTGAGAGAAGTGCCAAAAAATTCCAGCAAGGTTAATACAGGGAAAAAAAAAATCAGGGAAAAATTGCTAATTTCAGAGGAAAAAGACATGCAGTTCTGACTTCAATACCCCTCTCCACCCCATTTTGTAAATCAATATCCTCTCCCATGAAGGAATTTGGTAAATTAAGTTGCCTCCCCCACCCTTTTTTGCCAGAAGGGTTAAAGATCTCTCTAACTTTCAGCACACACTAGAATATCAGACACTGTAATATTATTTTCACCCTCTACAGCATCTCTGCTGTTCGGAGACGCAGAGCTCTGAGCCAGCACCTGCAAAAACCAGTTCAATCCTAAAATAAGAAAAAGTGACGAGACGCATTTAGAAAGCGTTTCCTGGCACATTCGGTTCAGAGAACGGACAACTTCAGACCATATGCTCTTAAAAACAGCCACAACCCAACGCTCCAGCCGTCGTTACCTGCGGGGGGCCAGGCTTTAATGTAACCCGTGCAATGCACCACAACGTAGTGAGGTTCACCATCCTTCGCAGCACCTAAGCCATTCCTGGGGAGAGAAACAGTCCCATTGTACTATACATCACACCCGGGGAGTCCCAGGAGAGGTTTCTGCTTGTATTTTAAAAAAGCTTCCACAGAACCTCTTCACGGTAAAGAAAAGAACAAAGACATCACATAAATGCAAGAGGTTTGAGACAGAATGGGTTGGAATCGATCACAATTCCAAATGAAAAAGGGATAATAGACACCAGAGCCCAACAACAACGGCATGAAGAACGTGTGGGATTAAATTGGCTTCAAATCCAACCAGAAAGAAAGGTTATTCTTGCCCAGGATTATCTTCCTCGACACGGTGGTACTTTGGTTCCTCTACCCATAGGTCTGTCTAAACCCTTCCACGAGTTGCACTGGTTCTACCCTACACAGCCCAGTGATGGAGCTGCAGCCCCTCCTGCTCCCAGCAACGCCACACGCTTGCCCATTAACTCCAGAATTATTTACCTGCAGCGATTCCTCATGAAGCTGAGACGATTTACAGAGACGGGATCCACGGAGCTGTTGCCACACCTGTACCAGGGTGAGAAACACGAGGGGAAAGGCTTTTATCTGTCTTGGTCAACACCAGAATGATTTAACAGTCTTAAATAAGAGGAAACAACTTCTATAAACGGGTTGATTTGAATCTCAGTCACACAAGTGAAAAAGCCCTCCTTCTACAGACCTTAAGGGAGGTGACCTATGGGGTCAAAATGGGGTCAAAAACCCATGGGGTTACTTGAAACTGGATGCTCTACAACAGTCTCGAGAGTTATCTTAGCATAAGGCAAAGGAGAAGCCCCAAGAATTCAACTGTTAGCTTTGTGTGGCCAGCTCAGCCGTGTTAAATCACATCTATGCCAGAATGGGCAAAAAAATGTGAAATAAAAGCATGATGGGGTCAGGGAACAAATTCAGCTTCAGGCTCAAGTGAGATGTTCCCCAAGGAATCTCTTCATTACCTCATTCGGCAGATGAAGGATCTCCGCGAGCCCATGCACATCCTCATGGACTGCTGCCCTTCCTTCTTCACAGTCCCCGTCTTCAAATCCAGGATGCGACCTTAAAGAAAGAAGAAAAAAAAACCCAAACTGCTGTTGCACCAGGAGTCCTTCCACCACCGCAGGCACCCGGTAACGTATTAGGAAACTAGCAGGACACAAGTGTCACCGAGGGTACCTTTAGATGCATTCTCAGGGGGGGCTGCAGGATCCTTGTTAGAAAGGCACCAGGGTTTGGTTCCTTCTACAAAGGGAAGGTTTTAATCCAAGGGCTTTCACCCTGCCCGCCCCCGCCGACCCCTCCCCAGGCTGCTCTACCTGTCAGGGCGTTCTCAGAGGTGGAGAGCTGCTCCCTCAGCTTGCCCACGTCGTCCGGGTGGACCTGGTCATAGAGGGTGCTGCCAAACCACTCCGACTGGGGCTGGTTCAGGACGGGAGTCACCGAATCCGAGACGTAGACCACCCTCCCGGTCTCACAAGACACTATGAAGAGAAAGCCGTCGGCTGCCTCTAGGATCAGGTGTTTGAGTTCCTGCGTTCACAGACAGACAGACACGCTCTTAACTCCAGAGCCGAGCAGCTCACACCCACCAAACCCACCCTGGGTGCCTTTTCCACCTCCCATTAGGGGCATTTCCCACAAAGCAGCACCGAGCCCAGACCTGGTCAGTGAGGAAGGAGGGTTTGTAGGTGCCGTCGGTGGAGGTGTTGCCTGTGCCGCGCAGGGACTTCATGTGAGAGACGGCCATGCGCAGGATGGTGAGCTTGTCGGGTTTGCGGGCCAGGGCGCTGCAGGTGGGCACCATGTCCGAGAGCTCCGTGATGTAGGCTGTCATCTTGTTCCTTCGCCTACGCTCGATCTCGCTGTGGTTTTCCCTGCAGGGCGGGGGGGGAAATAAAAAAAGAAAAGAAATAAATGCCAGGGAGGAGAGGAGGAGGGAGATGGAGTTTGCCCACGTCAACGCTTCCACGAGGCCCGAGAGCGCAAAACATGGGGATGCACCGGGGCGGTGGGGGGTTAGAAGGGCCACAAGCACCTCACATGCTGGGCGTGCACAGAGGGAGGCAGGAACGAGTGCAAGGAGAGGCTACAGTCGGACCTTCTTGACTGAGGACAAGAGCATCCCTTCAAATCACCTCGGTTCCCCGGTGTCTGGTGAAGGCAAGGAGCGAGGCTGAGCCATTTTAGCTGAGAGAGACGCTTCCCCATCCAGCCCACAAGCTCCATGAAGCCAAAGGATTCCTTCCTGCCCCACAGTCTCTGCTCTCAAAGGGGGGGTCTCACCTCACTCTACTGAGGAAATCTGCTTTGGAAAAGCACTGGGGCAGCCTAGGAAGGCTCATCCCACCCACTGCGTGTCCCAGGATGAATCAACACCCTGCAGACACCCGCGTGTCTCCGACAACCACACAAGGAGGACAGGGCTGCAGCCAAGACTCGGGCACCTAAATTCCAGCTGAGAGTCTCACCTTGCAGTGCCTTCACGGAGACACTTCTTGGTCACATCCAGAGCCTTTTACAATATTGTGGGAGGAGAGAAAAGCTTTAGAGCGGATATAAACCCCATTTCTGTAGGGATCGAGGCCAATGCGGATGGACCATCTACCAGGTGGTGAGCACAGACCTCCAACGAGGCACCACCACGAATGCTGCACACAGCATATAGTCCTTAAAAAGATTCCTCACACACCTTTTCCAAGTCTGCTCACGGGGCACGGCCCCCATCAACCCCCAACATCAGAACGTAACCTACTTGGGTCCTTTTTCTCCAGTATATGTGGTTTAACTGGGTTATTAAGGTGGGTTTTTCAAAACAGAACTTAAAAAGCCAGGTTTCCTATAGAGAAGGATGGATCGGATGCAAGGAAGCAGGTGGTGGGAAATGGAAGAAGATGGAAGTGCTGGAAGAAACACGGACAGGCAGGTGAATTAAAGAGGATAAATACAAAAATGGAGCATTTATCACTCCCGGGTGTGTGCAACCACTGAACGGCCTTGCTCCTCGCTGCAAGAGACTGACGTTCACAAAAAGAAGTGCTTCAATTATCACACTCACCTTTAATTCAGTTTCTCCAAACTCAAGTGTGAGAATGAAGCCACCTTCACTACCAAAAGCTACCGGGAAACCACCGGACGTTCTCCTCGCCCCACTTGCCAAATATTCATTACTACAGGCTCTTGCATGACAGTGGCAATGGACTACCGGGGGGGGGTGGGGTGGTAAAGGGTCACCACCTAACTGGGGGAGAACCCCCCCAAAAAGCACTGCTCTTTGCTGTTTTTCCAGGCCCCGCCTCCAGGGTTTCCTTATCTCCTCAAATATTTAAGCTATGCAATACTGCAGTTGGGAAAGGCTGCATCGGGGGGGTGATTTTTATTTTTGTTGTTGTTTTAAAGCCAGCCAGTGGGCAATAAACTGAACAGAATCGTGGCACCGGCAGCACCCATCAGTGGGTTTAGTCCTGTGCATTGCGTAAGAACGAACCCAGGGTGGGAGAGTCCTAAGAAGTTACGGGGTAGAGCCTACAAGCCACAAAACGAGCCCCTTCTTCACAAATTAGCAACCCTCAGCTCCGCAGCAGTAACGAGCCGTGGGCGACAAGCGACAGAAACCTTGGTGGGGATTTAAAGCGGTTTTTATTCTGCAGCAGGGAACGGGGAAGGAGCCGTGGAGAGCTGGAGAAATGCAGCCCCTGAAAACACACCGGCTCAAGCAGCCGCACGCAGCGTTCTCGGGGTGCATTTCTGTACCAATGGTAGAGCATTCGGACTGACTGCTGCATCTCAGCCACAGCCCCTCAAACAGGAGCTTAGGGGAAAAAATAAATCTTGGTTTCAGTACATCTAAGTCACCGTAATGCACAGGGCACCACCTCTCCTGGAAGGTTTTAAGTGGCAGAAACAACCTAAACTAATACACTTTTTAATGTCTCTTTGAAAGTCCAACAGAGTTCCTGGGACAAAACCTCACGGGGGTTGAGACCAGTTTGGCACCTTGACCCAGCACAAGAGAAACTGGATTTAGCTCAGGTCAGCAAAGCTCCAGTGCTCAGTGAAAGGAAGGGCCCCGCCACGCTCTCTACCCTGCAGCCTTTGGCAAACAAATCCTCCCGGGTATTCCCCAAAGACAGTCTCACACAGGGACTAAATGCCTTTCCCCTCCCAATTCCAACCACACAGCCATTTCCAGAAGCCTGTTCGGTTTGAAGTCCTCTACTGCAGCAGATGAGGGAAGGAGGGGAGGGAAAAAGAGAAGGGATGCCTAGAGAAACATTAAGGAAAGGAAACAACTCTGCTTGTCCATGCTTGAAATCTCCATTCTCCTACCTGGCAAGTCTCTCCTTATCCGCTGAACTCTGTTCATCATCAGACCTAAAAATAAAATCAGCCAGCTAAGCTAAAATGGAAAAAAGTTTAAAAGAAATGAAAAATGGGAAGATGTGCTAGGAAACCCAGCCTACAGACACGTCTGTTTTGCAGAAGAGCAGTTCCATAAAACAAAGCAGTCATTAGTTTGCAACATTTCACAATGAACGGGTGCCCGCTATCTGCGGTGGTTTGAGGTTTGAAGACGCTTACCAGGACTGCAAAATAGGCAAGGGGTAGCTCCGCTTTACATATAACCAAGGGGCAAATTATTCTGGACAAGATTAGAAGGCTAAAGGCAAAACTAGGAACTAGGGTCCCAGTCACATTAAACTAGTCTGTCCTTAAAGAAAAAAAAAATAAATAAATCAATGGCCTCTTTAATAGTACTAACAAATCGGAAAAGCAGATAAAAAAGCACCAAAAATCCACAGACAGTGTAAGATGCGCAGCTAAAACCACACCTTTTCATAATGCTGCCACACAGACACCACTGAGGACGAGACAGTCAAGGTGGCTACAGGACAAGGAGCACATGGACGTCACGAGCATCACCTCCAAGGTGGCACATGGACACCCCCACCAGCCTCACGCACCCCCAGCTTTCGGGGAAGAGGAACCTGCAAACCTTGTTTTACAGAGGCTAATGGTAAGTTTTCCTCCTTCAGGTTTGGCTGCCTTGGAAAACAAATAATTCCCCCAAAAGCCACCGCTGGGAAAGGAGAGGGTACCCCAGGTATCGAGCGAGACAGGCATGCCATCTCTCACAGGGTGAGGAGCTGAATCATACCCTGGGGGTCTATGGAGTAGGGGAGGGGGTTTCACATTAGCTGGCTGTGGTACCCTGCCACTCCCAACAGGTTTTAGCACAGTACTTCAAGACAAAAAATAAATAAAAAACGTAGTCACATTCACTTCTGTGCTCTGTTTCACCTTGCAGCACGGGAGGAAGGAAGGATGTGCTGGGAAACGAGGGCTGCAGGAGCACGGTGGTCCCACAAACAGAGTCACCAAGGGAGCAGGGTCACCTTCTCCTACAGCCGCACTCGGGGTGTCACCACACCACCACCCCCCAGGGCTGTCACTGCTCTTCACCCCCTGTCACTGCCCTTCTTGCTTGAGCCAGTCCCTCATCTCTATTTTAAAGCACCCGGGAGGGAGCTCCAGGACTCGGCGTTTCAGAACTGACATTCTGTGGGTTTGTTTTTTTCTTTACTCCCTCCTCACCCACCGTGTGAGCAGTAACCAGGGTGATCAAAGGCCACACCACAACAGGGTGACAGGGAGCTGAGGTCCCGCTCCAGCTCTGGCGCCACACAGTCAGAAAGCGGAGTTTTTAACTGTAAGGGCCGTGAAGTTGTTCAGCACCTACAGAATCCACCTTTTTTCAGTATTTTGCATTCTCTTTGCACTTAAACGTCCTATCAGGGTCTGCCGTAACTTAAATTCCCAGAGCTTATGGCTTGTGCCAGGGAACAAGTTTATTCAGCGAGGGCTGGCAAATATTTTTCTAATTTGATGGATTTTGGAATAAGTCAAGGCACACAAACCCCAATATCAGGGATTTCTGAAGCCCCTCCTGAAGACAAGGCACTAAATGCAGCCTCTTGGCCGTTCCTCCGTATTTGCTCGTTTTATCTCTCAGCAAGACACAGCACGACGTGCCTTTGCGCTGAGGGGACATCCCAGAATTTAGAGCACTCAGAATATATGTAAAAGAACTTCACTTTGGCAAAACCATTACACCTCAGCATGAAATATTTAAATTGAGTTCCACAGCCTTCAGAAAGCTGTTGGGATACCATGAGGCTACTCCCAGCACTAGATGGGACAGAACTACCCTCGACACCCACAAAGAAATAACAGGAGCCTTAGAACGGCTCCGTACACCCCCATCTCCAGAAATCTTTTACAGGGAAAGCTTCTGCCCCAACTCCCCCCCAAAACACACAAACCACAACATTTGCCAGGAAACCCTGTTTGAGTAAAAGTTGAACTAAGCACGAAACTTGTCTCTTGAGCAGGAGAAAAGAAGAAGAGTCCAAGGCAACAGCTGAAAGAGACATTTAAAAGGGAGAAACGTAATTTCATATGAACTGGTCCACGAAAACATGAAGGAAAACGTCTGGATCCTTTGGTGCACCTTTCCTCGAAGGGAGACATTTTAAGGGCTAAAGGGTGCTCAGGATCTCTCCTACACTAAGGTGGTTTGGCACCAAAAGCTTCAAAAACCTGCAGATTCTTACCTGGCAAATCTCTCCTTATCATTTGGCATCGGGTCATCATCGCATCTAGGAGAAGGGGGAGAGGAAGAGGAGTTCTTAAAGCATTTCCACGTACTTCTTGCCCAAGAGAACAAGGTTTAATAAATGACACAAAAAAGGGCTGGTGTTAAAAAGGCAAACCCAGAACCATACCCTGCATTTATCCAGTTAAAAGACTACAGTTTGATTATTTTTATCGCTTTGACGACCTTTCCCACATCACATTCATATCAAGGACAGCAGCATCACACTCGGTAATTTAAAAGCCACCCCGTGGTCAGCTTTAACAGCCTGGAACATCTGGACCTGCGATACCATTCGAGTTGCCCAGCCCTAAACCATGTAGCGAGACTACAAATAAATGACGCGAGATCTTCCAACCCTTCTGGGCTCCATATGGATCGGGAGAGGAGACGCTTGCAGCCTCGCCAGCTCCTCGGGAGTAAGGATGTCTCTGTAATTGAAGCATCCTCGCAACAGACGAGAATTAAGAAACACGTGTCTGAGGCCCCAACAAAAGCTCAGCATCGGGCTGTGGTGCCGATAAGCCGTTTGGCAGAAGATTCTTCTCTTGGCCAGAGCAACGCTCCGATAGTGCCGTGCTGGAACAGCCCGTCGTGGCTGGAAGCCTTCACGGAAACTATTTAATCTTTTGAGATGCTGATATCGACCACAGGAACATCACCACGGAGTTCTGCAGCCCCGGGGCTCATGAGGCTCCCTTCAGCTGGCCTTGTCTCAGTACCAGGGAGGCTTGAGATGGAGCCTCCATCCAAACCAGTAACGGGATCCCCTCCCACCACAGCCCCTTCCCCGAGTTCACAGCCCCCATGTGCACAGCAGCTTTGCTCTGGCACGGGCTGCGAAGAGGGAGGAATATTGCTGACGAGGAGGAAGGGGAGAACTTGAGGAAGCGGAGCAACTGCCTCCTTCAGGCTCCCCCCCTGCTGCTGGAGAGGAAAAGCCACATGAGCAGCACTGCCTGCTCCAGGGGAAACACAACGGGAACCTCTGGATGCGACGTGCTCCCTCACCTGAGGAATTTACTGTTCCCTTCTCCATCATCATCAAAATCAAGCCTGAAAAATATAAGCAAGAAGGTAATTATTAACCAAGCAGTTTCTCCTTCACAGGTTGCTTCTTCCATCTGTCCCTACAGGGATGCAGATGATTCCTGAAAGGAAGATTTAATTAATCCCAAGTGCTAATGTGGAACAACCCACAAAGTTTAGAAGGAGGAGTTCCTTGACCTATCTGTCAGAAACACAGCACAGAAACAGCCCGCTTGGACCGCCCACCGCATCCCAACCTCCTGTTCCACACGCTCCGGATCACCCAGCAGCCATCCAAGCCTGGGAGGGTGTCACAACCCGAGGGACCAATCCCCAGCCCACAAAGGGAGCACTCCCAGCTCAAAAGCTCAGATCCATGTCATTTAAACCATCAAAGGAGGGCAAAATGCTTCAGGAGTTAAAGTTCAGCCTGGTGCCCCGCGTGGTTAGCGCCCTTGGTCCAACAGTGTCACTGTGTTTGCTCTAACGGGGTCAAAAAAAAATCAGTTTCTAACAAGTGTACGTGGGAGGACAGAGAAAAAGCTTTTCCCTGCTTTTCCCTGCACTTCCCTTCGGGATGGAAAGCGGGCTGCAGCGTGCGTGTTGGTGAATGAAGTGCGAGGAATAAGTAGCAGACAGCGTGGGAGGAGCTGCAGGAGTGGGAGCACCAGCAAACGGGGAGGGTGAAGGACTGAGTTTTGAGTGACTGGGCGAGGGCAGGGAGAGATTTTAATTAGCTCGAAAACGAAGAGGGAATTTCTCGTGCCAGGAATTTTAGAGCAGCCACTCAATATCCTTTTAATTTGCAATGGCATTTTTAGCAAACAAAAAGCCTACCGCAAGCACATTGCGGCTTCTCCCCACCCTCTCCCAGAGGGGGCAGCTGCAGAGCTTCGAGTAAGGCCCCAACATCCACGTTCTCTGCTCCTCTACCTCTCTCACAGCTTCGGCGGCTCCTCTTTCCCCCTCTCAATACTTGGTGAGAAACCCTCTTCTGCGAGGTGCAACCCATCTGTTTAATCCCTTCTTTTTACATGTAACGCAGAACTTGGCTTTAATGGGAGCAACTGGCACAAAGCACAGCGAAGTGAAAGGACCTCTGGTAAGGAGGCGCCTCTGAAGGAACCACACAACTCCCCTTGGCTTCAAAGCGGACAAGTTTCCTCCCCACGAGGCTGAGCTCTTTTCAGGAGAATGATGCTCCCTCAAAAACGACACTTACACACCTCCCCGAGGGAAACAAAAGCCACTCACCCCGGACGCCTCTTGTTTGGTCTCTGAACGATGGCTCCTCCAGCCTGTGCGCCCGGCCCAGCGTTCCCGGAGCTGACGGCTGCACCCAGCGAGGAAACATCTGATGCCATTTCTAAACAGGAGAGTAGGGAGAAAGAAAAAACAAAAAAAAAAAAAAAAAGAAAGAAAATAAACCAGTGTGACGTCAAACCCCCCTCTAGTTCAGAGGGTGGAGTGTTCTCCACATACAGCTCCCATTAAAAGCATTTCGGCATCTGATGTGGATAGATTTTGTGCAATGTGTGTTTCCAGCCCTTTCATCCGTTGCCTCTCCAGAGCCCGCACCAAGGGTCCATCTCGAGCTCGGAGCACATGCTGTTTCCATAAGCCAAAACCTTAGATCCCTAAACTAAAAGATGTGGTCTCCTTTTGAGACAGAGGAGGAGCCCGATGCGATCGCGGGCAGGGACTGAAGCCCTGCTCACCCGCAGAAGGGGAGGAGAGGAGTTGAGAGTTCCCTCCTAACATCCAGGCCGCCTCTCGAAGAGGGTTGATTTCCCAATCGAAGAGACAAAGAATTAACCACCATCTTTCAGACAGTCATTTCTATTCCTCGGCACTGCCGGCCTGTGGGCACCACAGGCAGGATTACCAGTCTCTGCCCCACGCTCCTCCACAACCGACCACACACCCAGAGCAGGAAAACACCAGTTCTTCCCCAAAACAACGCTCCCTCCATTAAACATGAGGAGGGAGATGGCAGTCTCGCTTACAGCTAAAAAACCTTGTGTTTTACATGTAGAAAAGGTGCAGAAGCAGCAGGAAACCTAATCAATGCTTTTTAAGAGATCCTGCTTCAGCAGGGGAGTTGGACTAGATGATCTCTACGGTCCCTTCCAACTCTAATAATTCAGTGAAATTCAG
>JAOQGH010000016.1:35285-46038 GCA_025769975.1 Gallinago jamesoni | reverse complement strand
ACTAGATGATCTCTACGGTCCCTTCCAACTCTAATAATTCAGTGAAATTCAGTGAAAGAGACGAGGCAGGTGGGTAATGCCCTCGAGAAGCACGGAATTGGTACGTCTTCCGAGATCACGCCACCCAGCACGGCAGTGGCTGCTTCCATGAGAGGTTCCACGTAGAGAGAACATCTGAGAGAAGAACAAGCCTTACTTCGAGACGTGAAAATAAGCCCTTTTCAGCGCATGGCACGGAAAGAAGCGTGTAAGCGAAGGCCCTGCCCTCACAGTTGGACGGCAGGCCCAAGCCTGTTACACATTACGGGGTTTTTGTTTTCCCCACAATGAAAGCAAAGTGCCCCGGCTCCAGGCGGCCGCACACACACCGAGCCGCTCCCCACCGGGCGCCGTGGGTCCCCCTTCTCCTCCCCACACCTTTCACCAGCAGCTCCCGGCTCCTACCAACACGAGCTGGGGTTCCTCCTTCCCTACGCCCCGAGACACCATGGCTGAAAGCGGCGTCTGAGAGGAGGCACTGAGCTTTCCTCCTTCCATCCTCACGCGGGGTTTTTCCCTAATCCCAGCTCTTGGGGTGCACACCTCCAGGCTCTGCCGTCCCCCAAAACCTGCTCAGCACGGCTCAAGCTGAAACCACGTCCTGACGTTGCCACGAGAGCTGCCTTCAACCTTCTTCCACACTTAACACAATCCTATCCACATCAGGGATTTTAAACAAGTCCAAAGGCATTTTTTTTTTTTTTCATGTTTCTGACCCAAGTCGGCTCTGGACTCATTGTAATGGTTGTGGTTTTTAAAGTTTGCTGCTAACCAGCTGCCAGGCTGCAACCAGAACAGTGGCTCCAGCCAGAGAACCTCCACCACAACCTTTGCAAACCGAGCTGCGCAGAGAGCCTCGAAGGAAGAAAACCTGCTTCTGCTTTATCAAAGTGGAAGGGACCAAAAAAACCCCAAACCAAGGCACGCGCACACACACACACACACACAAGCAGCCTCTCGCTGGGGTTCCCAAACCACAGCAAAGGAGCACAGCCCCGGCAAGAACTGCTTATGGGCGAAACGCTACCGGAATTGGTGGGACAGAGCAAAGAATCCAAGTCAGGTTTAAAAAATATGGCAATAAATCGGGGCTGAACTGAGAGTTGACGATCTCGCAGCTCAAGCCAAGCCCCCGAGGGAGCTGCTGGACAAGAAGAAGAGAGCTGTGCTACAGCAACCTCCAGTGAAATGGTGTACTTCTCACCTCAAACCTAAAACTGCATTCCCTGCCCAAGGAAAGGAAAGAAAAAAAGCCCTTATTTCCAACATCATAAATGTATTTGGGTTTAACAAGTGTTTTTACAGCTCCCGAAGCCAGATTTCACTCCTAAGCAGTGTTTCCCGAGCAGGACAGTGCTTTGCTCACAGCTCAGAGGGCACCTGAGCACAGCCCGGCCACCTCCGTGGTGACCCCGTCCCTCGCAGCGACAGCTCCAGCTCTCAGAAAACATCCTCCAAAACTTCTGGTAGTTCTTCCAAAACCAATATCCTTTACCGCAGCGATATGGCTAGCCTGTACCGCTGCCTGGTCTGCTTTCCTCCGAGCAGCTGGCACTGCTGAAGAAGTGTCCTCCTCGCCAGCCCGTGGTGTTTCCCAGGGATGACTAAAATATGGAATAAGCGGTTTATAAGTCCTGAAGAGCAACACGAGTGAGTATGCCCGATTTCAACACTAACTACAGCAACAAAACTTCTCTGAAATTTCAAAAAAAACCCTGAGACCAAAGTATAAGGTGTGGGAACATAGATTATTATTTTTTTTAAAAGACAGACGACTGTCTGAGGTTAGTGGTTTCCAGCACGTGAATGCATCAGGTCTCTGCCAAGAAATCGGGCCCTGGGTGATAAAAGTCAAGTCAGCTGATGTGATGCACTTAAAATACACGCAGGGTGGCCTTCCTCGCTCTCCATCCTCCTCGCTGGGACCACAGACCTTCCCCAGCTCCTCTCCACCCAAGTTGGGAATGGCTGGGACACCCCTGACCCCCTTCCCATGTTTCTAAGCCAAGCCCCGAGGTGCAGAAGGGCTGATACCACAGGTCTCTGCTCAGCAGAACGCAGCCCCTGGTGCGACTAAACCAGGTCAGAAGGTTCATTCCTTTTCCCAAGGAGCCCGTGGCTTTTCAACACGTGGATTTAAACACAGAAATAAAGTTTCTGGACCACGGCAGATAATCATTTTATTAAGGAGAGAGGAATTTCCGCTCTCGGGCAGGGGAAGGAAGTGACACTGTGCTGTTCCTCTGCAAATCAACTTTTAAATGGGGCGGAGGGGGAGGGAGGGCGTCTTTGTTTGTTTTTAAAGGTCTCATCTGAGCCTTTGCTATTTCTAAGGAGCCCTCTGCGTGGAACTCGCATTTCACAGGGAAACCGCTTTACCTCGTGCTTCGGCTCCTACGGGGAAACATTTGCCTCTCGTGGTACAACGTGCCCTTTCACAAGAAAATAAAACGTCTGGAGATTTGGTACAGTGAGTAATTTGCTCTGCCTACTGGTTATGTATTCTTTCACATAGCCCATTGGCCTTTCCACCACATCCTCACCCCAAAAATCAGGAGAGCTCGGGGCAGGAGGATGGGATGGGAAGAATCCTATTTTGTTCCCCTTCATAACACCTTGGGCACTCACACAAATGCAAAGTTTCCTTTCAAAACCCCCATTTTTGCCACCAGTGGGTAGCAAAGGTCTCCCCAGCGCACACGTACTCGGGAAACCCCCAGGCCCAGACAAGGAGAGCGATCTCTTCCAGAAATCCCTCCAAAATTGTGCTTCAAAGTCATCGGCTCCAAGCCTCAAAGGGAAGACGCGAGTAGTCAGAGATAACCAGAGCCAAAGACCCAGCTGACGGAGTCCACCGATTCTAAGAAAGCCTGGTACGTTATAACTTATCAAACAATCTTCTCCAAAAATCAGACGTGGCCCCAAAAGCCCCGGTCGATCCCTCTCCAAGGGCAGGGTGGGTTTCGTAGGGTCACCGCTGCAACAAGCGGTATCCGCATTTGGTCTCCGGTCCAGCATCAATCCCTGCTTGCCTTTACTGTGGGTTAAATCTAATTAAGGGCAGAAGAGATAAACAAGGGCAGAGAAATGATGGATCCTCGTTTGTAACCGAATATAAAGCTGCAAGGACAACCACAATTCAGCCGGCAGCTCGACCCAGAATAGAAGAGGCTGGAAGATCGCTACGGGAATGTCATCTCCAGCGCCAGGCTTCCAGCCCAGCTCTCCCGGGAAGGGCTCTGTCGCAACTACTGGCACCTCAACAGTGAAAAAGCTTCAGAAACAAAAGTCAGAGAAAATATTCAAACCCCTGATTTACGAGATGGGCCTGCCGTGGCTCTTAAATGCCTTTTTATCGTACCATTTTGGCCTACTATAGCACAAAGCAGAGCAGAAGCAGTGGTTCCTGCAGAAGGTTGTTCACCAGGCTCAGCACCAGCCGGCACATTTCAGTTTAAAAAGATTTAGGAAAGATTTAGTTTAAAAACCAAGGAAGGGGAGAGCAGGTCTGTGAGCAGATGACTGCTAAGATAAACCAACGCTCTATTTTAACCGAGGCTTTATTTCACTCACAACTGGAAGGCTTCGGTGGGAACAACGCACATGGCTTTGTATTCACAAAGAGTCTCAATTTCTGTGTCTCTGGTACATTAAAGAGATTTATTTTTGAAGTAGGTGGGGTTTTTTTAGGTTGTTTGAACTTCCCATGCAATGCCAGCTCAGCACTTTCATCCCCACGGGAACCCTCCCCAAGAAGCATTACAGAAATTAACTCAAAACCCAAGAGAAAAGAACACACCTTCCACTGTGGAGGGTTCCAAATCACACAATCGGGAAAGCAAATGTTTGAAGTGAAGCTGATCAATCAGACACTCACCCAGCCAGCACTCAGTGTCCTAATAATCCAAGTTAATATTAAAACCTGTAAAGTAATGCAAGTAAGGAAGCCACTTTTAATTTTTAAAGCCCTCTCCTCCTGTTTCCTCCCAGTTTGCGATGCTTTTCACACCTAACCAGGGGGTTTTAACAACCTAAAACCTGCTTAAATGGGCACAACTGAAAGCTTCCCACCCCACTCTCTTCACAGTTTAAGTCTTTCCCAGTTAAATAAGGGGGCTCGTCTCATCCTCACAAAGACAGGGGAGCAGAGAGGTTTGGCAGATTTATTTTTCAGGAAGTTTATCTGAAAATAGATCCCCCCCTTCATAGGTTTCAGCATTTCCAGGGAGGAGGGAAGGCCCATGCTGGCCCAGCACTGAGCACGAGCTGCAGTTTGAACACTTAAAATAAGTTCCAACTTCTTTTTCCCCCACCCCCCAGTAAGTTTGAACACACAAAGAATTCCCAACTTCTTTTCATGGTCAGTTTTCCCATCTTTCATCAGGGCCTGCTCCCGCTGCAGGGACATTCAGCATATTTGGGGGCATTATTGAGTAATCACTGGGGCTCTCCAGCCCATTTTAAAATATCAAGGAAAAAAGGACACAGCTTCTAAAGAGCAATATTCACAAGTCACTTATTTTACTAACAATCTCTCTGTATGTAATGCTTATGCAGACTCTAAGTATTCCCCCCCCTCAGTTTAAAAGGACGAAGCTAACAGTGGTCAGTCAGTTCGAAATATTAAACACAGATGTTGAAGGTTCTTTCTCTTTTCCTTGCAAGTTTGTTTAAAACTTTCCTATTATGCAAAATACCACGCAACTCCGAAGACTCCACTCGGATAAACACTTTGTGGCTTTAAACTATTACGCGTATGGAGAGTATCTTCCTCTCTTATTCACTGGATTCTTCCAGAGTTGGCCCGTAGTATAAATTTTCCATTCTTACCCCAAGCAACAGCATTTTTTTGTTGCTTTATGTTCAGCTGCGCATCCTTTCTCTGCCAAACTGCGAAGCCTTGATCTGGTGCTGGCAGGAGACGACGTGAACTTCCCGACGGAGCCCACACCACCACCGCTACACGTGACTAAGATTTTACTACTTGGAATAATCTCACTGCGAGCCAAAAGCGTGTTTTGCTGCAGGAGGGGATCCCAACTCCGACAGTTGCCATTTCAGATAAGTTTTCGCTGAGCTGAATCAGGAATTTTCGGGGTTGGTTGTTTTTTTTTTTGGTTTTTTTTTTCTACCACCCCGTCTCTCACTTCTGATTGCTGAAGAATTTCAGATCATTCTGTGAAACCACAACCACGTATTTCCAGACGCCAGTTCTGCACCCTTGCCTCAGAATCACCACAGACAAGTGACCCAACGTGTTTTCTCAACATTTAAAGCCACAAAAGCTTCCTATATTGTTAGAATGAAAAAAAAGAATCCTTTAGAAGCTACATCGAACAGTCCTCGATAAACCTGAGCATGTCACGCGACCCAAGACCTCGCCAGCCTCAAGCCACAAGCAAGAATACTCAGAAACCACAAGCCAAAAAAAAAAAACACTAAAAAACACTGCAGCTCGGATTCTGATTGCAGTCACCGCGTTGTAAATCCATTACAATTTGACACACACCGATTATTCCAGATACAGACTAATTTCAGAGCAATTTCGCCAGAAATCTGATAAAGCTTCAAAGATTCGATTTTGTTCAGCGAACATCAGATATCACCAACTTTCAGCTTCCTCCAAAGCGGGAGTCACCCCTTGGGCATCAATCTGAGAGACCAAAAAGTTGAAAGAATATTCTGCTCCCTGCCGACAGGCACTCACACCCCGGGGGACGGTATGCACCAGCCACTCAGCTCAGCAGTTAAAAACAAACAAAAAAAAATAAATAAAGAGGTGGAGAGAAGGTTTGTAAAAAACCCTTTTCAAAACAGCACATCAGGTTTTGTCTGTTGCTAATTAAGAAAGCCTCAAGGAAATATACAGGGGGGAAAATAAAAGGGGTTCTAAAACCAAGGAAAGCGGGCAAAGGCCAGTTGAGCCCCAGCAGAGCTCACTGCCTCCCGGGAGAGGGACGATGGAAACCAGCCCCTGAAGCTCAGGGAGCAGGGATGAGGAGGAACGCCTTCCTCCACACCATTTCCTCCTCCACCGCCGGGCTACCTTCTGCCCCAAACTCCCTTCCACGCCGCCAAGCGCCTCCTGGAAAAGTTTCTGCTGCCTGACAACCACACCAACTCCCCAAGCCCTCACAGAGCACCCCGAGGGGGGTCCCTCGGTACCCCTTCCCCACCCTGACACTGCATTTCTTCTCAGGGGCGTCCCCCACCCCATCCCACCCTTCACAGACCGCTCCTGACCCGGTCCCAAAGCCCCCAACCCCCAGACCACCTCCCTGGCTCCCCCAAACCTCGTCCCCCGACCGAGCCTCCAGCCACGGGTGACACCTCCGACCCACCCCACACCCCCACAGCCCAGCCTAGGCCTCCTCCCCCGGCCCAGCCCCTCCTAACGACACCGCCAGCCCCGGCCCGGCCCCCCGCCACCCGCCCCCTCAGCACCCCCTGCCCGGCCCCGGGCCCCCGGGACTCCCCAGGCCTAACCCCCCTCAGGCTCCCCAGGACTCCCACAGGCCGGACACCCCACCCGCAGCCCTGCCGGCCCCGGCTCACCTGGGTTAGCGGCGGTAGCTGCCATGGCCGGAGTGGAGCGGGCAGGCAACCGCCCCCCGCCTCCCTCCCCAGCGCCGCTGCCAAGATGGCGGCACAGGAAAACCCTTTGCACTGCTGCGCAGCCGAACTTGGTCGTTCCGAGGGGCGGGGCGGAGACGCTGCACAGCTCTCCTATTGGTTCAGCCAGGAGGCGGGAGGGCGGAGCGAGCGCGCCCCCACGGCACAGCCAGCAGGGTAGGGTGAGCGCGGGCATGCCCCGCCCACTACTCCCGGAGGGGGGGGTGTCTCCGGATGGGGGGCGTGGCCACGGCGGGGGTGTGTGGGGCGGGAGGCGCCCGCGGGGCGAGGGAAAGGTCGGGATGGGTGACGTCACGTGTTGGGTGGTTTTGGGTCGGAATGGCAGGAATTCTGCTGGGATCGGGACTGGAACTGGAGTTAGGGGTGGGACTCGAGGTTGGGGGAGGGATTGGGACTGGGATTAAGGCTCAGACTGGGATCGGGACTGGGATTAGTGGTTGGGACTGGAATTAAGGTTCAAACTGGGACTGGGATCAGGGCTGGGATCAAGGTTGGGGCAGGGACTGGGACTGAGATGATGGCTCAGACTGGGATCAGGACTGGGATTAAGGTTCAGATTGGGATTGGAATTAGTGGTTGTGACTGGGATTGGGTCTGGAATTAAGGTTCAAACTGAGACTGGGATTAAGGCTCAGACTGGGATCAAGGTTGGGGCAGGGACTGGGGACTGGAATTAAGGTTCAGACTGGGATTGAGACTGGGATTAGTGGTTGGGACTGGGATTGGAACTGGGATTAAGGTTCAAACTGGGACTGGCATTAGTGTTGAGACTGGGATCGAGGTTTGGGTGGGGATTCAGACTGGGTATAGGATTTGGGGAGGAACTGGGATTGGAAAGGGGGCTTTAGGGCAGGCCTAGGCTGTGGGGGCACCAGTAAAGTGTTAATTAGGGCTAATTGGGGGTGGCAGGTCTCACCCCCAGCCAATCCATGATGGCAGCGGTGGCGGGGGGGGGAGGAAGGGGGGGGGCCGAGCCAGGGCACGAGGCCACCGCTGGACCCTGGGACAGGACAACCCCCACGGAGCGTCCCCCTTCTCCCCCCGGGCACCAGCAGGATCCCCCAAAAAAACCCAAATCACCCATTTTTGGCCAAAAAAAACCACCCAAATCACCAGGAAAAACAGGGTGTGTGTTTAAGTGCCCACGGGCAACTTTTTTTTTGGGGGGGGGATAAAGAAATGGGAAGGGGCAGGAGGGGCATTTTTGGGGTGTTTCACCTGTTTTGGGGTTCGTTGGGAGGCTGTTTCCCACGAGCCCAAGGTGGGGGCACGGTTCAAAACCCAAAACTTCGCCGTTTCCCTGAATTTTCCCAAGTTTGGTCCGAAACGAGCCGGGGACCAGCTCGAAACAACCCGGTGGGTGTGAGGCTGCCATTTTGGGGGTAAATCCTCCTCTCCGCTCCCCGAATCACCCTGTGGGGCCCCCCCCACCCCCCGTCAAGGGACCCCCAGGGTGGAAGCCGGGGAGGGGGTTGTTGTTGGAAATGGCGGGTGAGAATTTAATCCCCCGGATTGTTTCTCCCCAACCCCGTTACCGGCAGCAGCTGAAAGGCGACGCCGCCGCGTTCCTGCACTATTCATGAAGCCCCGGGGACTGGCAGACACCCCACAGCCCGGCTGGGGGGGGGGGGGGGGGGGGCAGTGGGGCAGGGAGAGGGGCACAGCGTCCGTCTGTCCATCCGTCCGTCCGCAGGGAGGTAAGGAGCTGCCCCCCGCGGGCGCACACGGGGCAGGATGGGGTGGGGTGGGGGGGTCTCCCCGCCATCCCTTGGGTGCTGCTGATTTATCTCCTGCCCTTGGGCGTAGTTGGGGGGGTGTCACCTGTTCCTGGAGGGTGTATTAGCTTTATAAAGTGATTAAATAGATATAAATCTATTTAATTTAAATCTATTTAATCTAATATCTATAAATGTCTCTACCCACCCAGCTCGGCCCGCGTGGCCACTCCACAAGCCCCCACCTCCTCCCCAACCTGGTGCAAATCTAATTAGCGCCGTCCGCTGAGCCACAAATGTCCTCCTTCAGCGAGGAGGAATTCCCCCCCCTCTCCCTCCTCTTCCTCCCCGCTCTTCGCTCACTCTCTGTCTTTCCTCCTCTCCTGCTTCCAGCCCCAACCAGTGGCCATTGTTGTTGGGGATCAAGCCGAGCCCCAATGCACTCGTTGCACCTCACACAGCAGGGAATGCGGGGAGGTCCTGGGAAGAAAAAAGAAACCCAACTTAATATTGGGTATTTTAACCTGCTTTGAGGTGAAATGAGGAGGGTGGGGTGGGAAGGGAAGCTGGAAGGGGTGGGAGGGTGAGAGAACGCAGCCCCCTCTGGCGAGGAGGGTGCCTGGGACAAGGGTGGGAAGACCCTGGGTGTCCCCAAGCTGCCACCGACCGTCCCAACAAGGAGCCGAGGGGACTGAAGACCATCATTTCCCTGTTTTGGCTGCTTTTTATACCCCCCTCCCCCCTCAAAGTGCTTCCCCTCAGCCCTGGGGAATCTCACCCGTCTCTGTCCCACAGGGATGCCCGGGGGAGACGGGCACCTGAGGGCCGCCCGCATGGAGCACCCCACGGCGCCGCCGGCCGTCGACCTGGACAAGGGCTTGGCCGTGGCCTTCGTGGTGCTCCTGGGCCTCTTCCTGCTGGCCATGGTGGTGCGGTGCGCCAAGCTCATCGTGGACCCCTACAGCGCCATCCCCACCTCCACCTGGGAAGAGGAGCAGATCAACTGAGCCGAGGACAGACCCCCCCCTGGGGACCCCCAGGGACTTCAGATCCCCCCCCAGCTCTCCCTCACCACAGGGTGCTCCAGGGCACCCCAGGGCTCACCCCAGCACCCTCAGAACCCCCCAAAACCTTCCCAGCACCTTGAAAGCTCCCCATTGCCCCCACTACCCCAGCCACCCCAACACTCTCCAGGGCCCTCCAAGGTCCTCCAGCATCTTCAGGGCTCTCCAACGTTCCCTGGGAGCCTCCCAGCACCCTCAGAGCCCCCATTAGCCCCCAGAGACCCTTCAGGACCCCCAGAGCCCCCCCCCCCAAGCCCCCCCCAGAACCTTCAGAGCTCACTACTACCCCACCACCTCAACACCCTCCAGGACCCTCCAAGGTCCCCCAGCACCCTCAGAGCCACCCATCACCCCCAGCATCCTCAGGCCTCCCCTGAGCAACCCCCAGCACCCCTACGACCCTCAAAGCCCTCCAAACCCCCCCGAGCACCTTCAAAGCTCCCCACTGCCCCACCACCCCAGCACCCTCAGAGTCACCCATTGCCCCCCAGCACTCTCAGGCCTCCCCTGAGCATCCCCCCTGGACCCTCAGAGCCCCTAAAGCCAACCCCCAGCACCCTCAGAGCCCCCCCAAAACTCCTCATCACCTTCAGAGCTCCCCGTAACCCCCTCAGGGCCCTCCAGCACCCTCAGAGAGGCCCAAGGCCCCCCAGCACCCAATTCCCCCCCAGGTCTCCAGGGCACACCCAGGCCCCATCACCTCAGAGCCACCAGTACCCCCAGGACCCACCCATTCTCCCCGGCCCCCCAGCACCCAGCGGGTCCCGGGCCCCCGCGGCCCTTTCCATCACCTTCCCGTAGAGGGCAGCACTGCGCATTTCTTGGCGCACTGTCCCTTTAAGAGCCATTGCCACCTCCCTTCGGCGCATGCGCATTGGCCAACCAAGACAGTAGGCCGTGAGTCCCGCCCTCTTGCGCATGCGCAGTGCCCTCGCGCCGGCCTGAGGGGGAGACGGGGGCTCCGCGGGGGAGGGGGAGGGGCTGCTGTTACCGGAAGTGACGTTGCGCAACGTCCGGTTTCCACGGGGGGGGGCCCCCCTCTTCCCTCCTTTCTCCTCCTTTTCTCCAACAACCGGGGTCGGCGGCGGGCCCTGGGCCTCGGTGAGTGCGGCCTGCCCGAGGGGCGGGCTGCGGGGAGCAGTGGGGCTGAGGGAGCTGTGGGGCAGGGGTGGTCAGAAGGGCCTGTGGGGCAGAGGGAGTTAGGGGGAGGGATGTGGGGCAGAGGGATTTGGGGGGGGTGTGTGGTGGCACTGGGTTGGGGCGCTGTAGGGGGAGGAATTGGGGTTGGGGGGTGCAGCGGGG
>JAOQGH010000016.1:20517-35185 GCA_025769975.1 Gallinago jamesoni | reverse complement strand
CTGGTTTGGGGCGCTGTAGGGGGAGGAATTGGGTTTGGGGGGTGCAGCGGGGGCTGTTGGGCAGAAGCTGAGGTGTGTGGGGGGGGGTGGGATGGGGTGTGTTGGGGATTGGGACTGCTGGGGTGATGGGGGTACGTTTGGGAGGTGTTGGGGGCTGGGGGCTGCTGGGAGGGAAATGTGGGGTGGGGGGACGGGAGAGGGAGGGCGTGGGGGGGCTGCAGAGTGGGGTTTGCTTAGATACGGACGGGGGGGTGACAAGGGGAGATCGGAGGGCGCTGCGGGAAGGCGGGGGATGTCTGTGAGCGTTGCTGATGGTGGGGGGGGAAATAATGGAGACTGGGTGCATTATCACCAGGCTTGTGGGGCAGGAGGGGTTGGGAGGGGGCTGTGAGGCAGAGGGAGTTGGGGGGGGTGCTGAGAGGCTGGGGGATGTCTGTGGGGTAGTCTGTGGGGGATGTGGGGACTGCGGGCCTGGATGGAGGAAAGTGGGGGGGCCGGCCTCAGGGCTGGGTGTTATAAAGTTCCTTAATCACCCCAGGCAGGGGAGGAGGGGGCTCCTCTGGGTCTCTGTGGGAAGGTGAAGCTGGGACAGACTGGGGAAGGCACCGGGGGGGGTCTCCTCCTGGGCCAGGCAGGGGGCTGGGAATGGCTCCGGAGGGGTTGTGGAGGGGAGGGTGCTGAGGTGGGGAAGCGCAAGGCTCTGGCGCTGGGACGGTGTCTGTGAGGAGCTCAGGGGGGACATCAGGAACCCCTGGCTGCCCTGCCATCCTCCGGCTCCTCTTCGTGTATGTTAGGCTCCTTGCAATGTATATATAAGCATGTAAAAGACATTTTTCCTGCCTAACTTTGAAAAATTGGAGTTTCTGCTCTTGCCAGCGCTGTGTCCCCGAGGCCGTGCTACAGCAGTGGGGTCTCACCGGCCTTGTCTCCACTCTCCATGGTGCCAGGTGCGGCAGAAATGGATTCCCAGGAGATCAAAGAGCTGCAGCAAGAAGTGATGGAGGAGCTGGGAATCTCCATGGAGGAGCTCCAGGATATCATTGACAAAGAGCTGGAGAAGTCCGAGTGCGTGAAGCAGAGGAAGCAGCAGCTGGAGGAGCTGGAGAAGTGCGTGAAGCAGAAGGAAGAGGAGGTGGCTCGCGTCGACCGGCTCTTTGATGACGCTTCCAGGTGGGAATTGCAGCCGCGTGTCGGAGCTGGGGCTCGGAGCAGAGGAGGGGGAGGTGGGGTGGCGGAGCCCCACGTCTGGAGTGCTGCCCGTTTCCCGTCGCTGTAGGCTGGGATTCTGCATGGCTTCCTTTGTGTGTGGTTATTGAGGGATAATTAAAATGATTCCCCTGTGGTTTTAAGCCCTCGGTGTGAATACTCTTCCTTCACCTCCTCATGGCTGCGTTTAATTACCCGCTCCCCGGCAGTCAGGTCCTGTTTCTGCAGCGTAGCCGGTGGTACGGCTGGGCTCACCTTGTTTTCCCCTGTCCCTGCCCTTCTCGGTTTCCCCAGAGCCATTGATAAGTGCGAGATACTGGTGAAGGACCTGTACTCCAAACTGGGCCTCCAGTACCGCGAGAGCAGTTCGGAGGATGAGGACTCGGCTGCCAAACCCATGGAAGTGATCGAGATCCCGGACGAGGACGACGACGATGTCATGAGTATCGACTCGGGCTGGAAGCACAGTTCAGTGTCTCCTTGAGGGCCTGAGGGGGAGGGCTGGAGTGTGTCCCGAGGAGGATGGGAGTGAGAGGGGTCGGAATAAGGATCTCGTGGCCATCAGCCACGCTGGGTTGTGAGAGGAGAGGATCGGGGAGGAACATCACCGCTTGCGTGGTCTGCTGGGGGCCGTAACGATTCCATGGTTCCTGGAGTCCCAAACGGGGAGTTTTCCCTTTTCCCACCTGCCCAACTGTCCCCATCAAACGCTGCCCTGGTGGGAGCTGCCCCCCAGCACATCATGTGTCTGGAAAAGGGCTTAGTGAAACTCTGGCTCGAGGGGATTCCTCGACAGGGGCAGAGAAGGCTTCTGCATGGGTCCTTTTCTCCGTTCCATCTTTCAGTGACGTAACTAGGATGGACTTTCTTTCCTCCCGAAGATATTTTAAACCACTTTTTTTCTCTTTAAACACAGGCGATAGTAGTTCCAGAGTCTCAAAGGACCAGACTCTGGTGAGTTGGAAAAGACCTGACTATAGTGTACTTTTTCCAGAATTTGGGGTGGAAAAAGAAAAAGAAAAGGTTCTTCAATATTTTCTTTCTCTTTCCTTCCCTTCAGCTGCGGGAAGCCATGGCTGCAATGAGGAAGTCTGCCCAGGATGTTCAGAGATTTATGGACGCTGTGAACAAGAAAACAAACGCCCAGGATGCACAAAAAGGTCAGTGTCTGGGAGCTCCCTGGGCTCTGGGTGCCCTCACCCGGCTCCTGGCTGAGTCCTACACCCGTTGATAGAAAATAACTATTCTGTTTCCCCCCCCGGAAAGATGCATTAGGAGATATTGATTCCAAATTCCTATTTAAGACCTGTCATAAAGGACATACAGGTGGTGCAGTTTCTATAATGTGAAAGCATTTTAATGCTGTTTCAGCCTCACTCACTGGTTATTCCATCCAGTAAAACCGAGGCACTTAGGCTGGGGTAAAGGAAAGCTAAAGAGTGACTCCTCTCTCAGGTCTAACGCATCTTCTCCCAATTCCAGACATGAAAGCAGGAGCCTTTGGGTGGTTTATGACCCATTTTCTGCTGTTTTTTCCTTGGGCAGATGCACAGACCCCTCAGGAAACTGCCCAACCCGTTGGTTCTGCAGTGGCCGGGGTCGATCTCAGCAATGACGGGGATCTCAGCGTCGGCATGAGGATCCTGGGCAAGAAGAGAACCAAAACGTGGCACAAAGGGACTCTGATCGCAATCCAGACAGTCGGTACGTCCCCTGCTTCCTGCTGCTGCGTCTCGGGGCTGTCACGAGGCTTTGGGTGGGCGACGCTCATCAGGCTTGGAGCAGGTCCCCTCCTCTGCCACCTGCAACGAGCTGCAAAAGCGGCACAGCTCCATAAAAATATTTTACTTAATTATTTCTGAAAAGCTTTCAAATAACTCCTGAGCTTGGGTGGGAATGGTACATAGCATTGGATTTCTTGTGTGAAATCCCTTGGCTTTTCTTTACCTTGCCCCCTTGAAATGTCTTCCAGCTGCTGGTAAGAAGTACAAAGTGAAATTTGACAATAAGGGGAAGAGTTTGCTTTCTGGCAATCACATCGCTTACGACTATCACCCCTCGCCTGAGAAGCACTACGTGGGCAGCAGGGTTGTGGCAAAATACAAAGACGGGAATCAGGTTTGGCTGTACGCTGGCATCGTGGCTGAAACCCCAAACGTAAAGAATAAAGACAGGTATTAATTCTCCTCCACAGTCACATATCCCTCTCTCTTCTTTGTTTCGGTTAGTTTTGCTTTGGTTTTAGGAAAAAAAAAAAAAAGAAAGGTCTATTTGTATATTTGCTATTGAGAGCACTGAATTCTTTTCTGCCCTTTCTGTGGATGAATGTTGTTTTGTCGGTGTGTCTTACCTCTGAAAGCTCTGGGTGGAGCCTCCACTCAATTCCTCCTGTCCCCGAGTCAGAAATTGTGTCTGGTGGCTCACTCAAATGATCACAGGGGTGTAAGTCTGCGCTGCTCAGGGCATAACAGGCAGCGTTGGGAAATGTGAGCGCTTGGGGAGAAGGAGCAGCAGGTCTAAAGCAGCCTCTTCAGTCGCCTACAAATAAGGGGCCGGGTTCTTTCCACCCTGTGGTTGAGGCTTGTGGTCTCTCTGCGACTCGTAAAGGGTATAATCGCCCTGTTTGTTCCAAATGGGGACCTGCCATAAATGTCTAACTGTGTGAAGTTCTATCTGATGCGTGTTTAATAGCTGAAAATGAACTGCATTTATTACTCATGTTGCAAGTTTCCCCCTCCTGGCGAGGCTGGCTGTAACGCTGATCTCTCATAATGCAACCTTTATCCGGCTCCGTGTCCTGAGATTGTTTTTCAGAGGCTGGCAGTGCTCAGCAGGCGCTGGATCCAGCCCTGGGGGTGTCCCCGTCCCAGCTCCCGGTCCCCCTGGGCACCAGGGACTCTCGTGCCCTCTCCTGTCTGCAGGTGGAGCCCTGGAGGTGTCCCCAGCTCCCTCCCTGTAGTTCGAGTTTGTCCCAAGGGCTCCAAAAGTACCTTCTCTTGCAGAGATTAGGAGCAATAAAACTGTCTTTTCTCTTCCTTCACCTCCTGTGGCCGAGGCGCAGAGGGAATCGAGTGGAGGGAGGGAGGCCTGGCTGGCCTGTGCCACTGGGAAGCCTTTGGTTTGGTTTTGGGGGCATGGGGATAGCTTGGGGCAGGGGGAGAGCTGTTCTGAAACAGCCAAGGAAGCAGCAGTACTGCAAAACCCATCGTCTCCTGGCAGAAACGATCCCTTCAGTCTGTTCTCACCCACCAGATCTGATTCGAGGGCCTTTGGGACGGGCAGGGGAACAGGAGGGGCGCTCCCCTCTCGCTATGGAGTTGCATTTTATCCAGCTGCATTGCTAATTCCAACCTCCAGCGCTTGTTCCCTTCGCTGTTCTCCAGGTTCCTGATCTTCTTTGACGATGGCTACGCTTCGTACGTCAAGGAGTGGGAGCTGTACCCGATCTGCCGGCCACGTGAGTGCTCTCTGCCTCTCCTGTGTCCCACCACCAAAACGGTCTGGGGAGCTTCTGTATCTATAAAAGAGCCTGGGCTCAAAGGCCAGGGGACAGACTGCGTGTCCCCTCCGGTGCTGTGCCTCTAGACCTTTGCTTTGCATATGAAGCTGGAGGAAATAGTGATTTATTACCGACAGAGTGAGTGTGACTCTTTCCACTCTGGGTGTGATAGTGTGTCAGGATGCCCTAACACCAAAAATCCAGCCACTCGGGGTTGCTGCTTGACTCTTCTGATGTAAAAACCCATCTGGGATCTCTTGAAAAGATTCTCTTTGTAAGAGTCTTTCCTCCTCTTCTCTTTTCTGAGCAGTGAAAAAGACCTGGGAAGACATAGAGGACGTTTCCTGCCGGGACTTCATCGAGGAGTACATCACTGCCTACCCCAACCGCCCCATGGTGCTGCTGAAGAACGGGCAGCTGATCAAAACGGAGTGGGAAGGGACCTGGTGGAAATCCAGAGTGGAAGAAGTGGACGGCAGCCTGGTCAAAATCCTCTTCCTGGTAGGACAACTTCCCTTCTCCCATTAGAGGCAGGGAAAGATGGGCTTAAACTGGAGTCTGGGGGGGCTGTTGGGCTGATCAAGTCCCGTTTCCTTGCTCGTGTCAGACCTGGAGCAAGCAGGTGTTTTGTGTAAAACTTAAACTGCCAATTTCTACGAAGGTGAGACTCCTTCCTTTGCATGAGGAAAGCTTCAAAATGCCTTTTAAGGCATTTTGCAGGTGAAGTTTTAAAGTGACAGCTGAATAAGGAACAAAATCCATCACCTGCAGGTGTTGTGTCCTGGTCCCTTCCTTGGTGGGAACACCCAGCCACGTCTTCTGTCCGAACACACCTGCTGGTCCGAGAAGCAGGAGGAAAATTGAGCAGAAGTTGCGATATTTTGCTTGCTCAAATTCCACAAATAGCAGAAAGGAATCAGACTTTCATCTGTGCTATCTGTGCCCGCTTGGTTCCCTTCCTGTCTAGATAGCAGCAGAGCTGTGGGGCTGGGGAGACGTCGTGCACCTGCAAATTTAACCTCCCTGTGCTCCAGCAGATTGGCTTTGTGTTAATTTGTCTTCCCGAGGGAGCCCGCTTTTCCAGCGGTGCCTCGTTAGCCGCTTGTTGGGCTAAAAACACAACTGCATTTGAAGTTTGGGCTCCTGGTGTTTCTGGATTTGGGTTGTAGTCAGTGTTCCCCCAGCTGTGATGGATTCCTGCCTTTGGCCGTGGTCTTTCAAGAGTCTCCAGCTCAGGGCTTTCCCTCTTTTCCGTTGGATCCTGCTCACACAAAAGCTGACGGCCGCCTCCCGGGCCGATGTGGTACCTCTGGCAGCCCTTGCTGGAGGTGCTGTGAGTGTCACCTTCTCCTTGCTGCAGGATGACAAACGCTGCGAGTGGATTTACCGGGGTTCCACGCGCCTGGAGCCCATGTTCAGCATGAAAACCTCCACGGCCTCCACCCAAGAGAAGAAGCAAAGTGGACAAGCGAGGACACGTCCCAACGTCGGTGTGTGGCATCTTTTAACGCGTATCCTGGAATTCGAGTGAGCTCGTTGTGGGCTGGTGGGGGCGGGTTTTGGTTTTTGCTTGGCTTTAGTGGGGTGGGTTTGGGTTTTTTCTAGCAGAACTCCAGGAGATTTAAGATTTACAGTGGTTTTGTTTTTTCTCCTGGCGTAAAGATGCCTCAGAACCAGACTGCGGTCACGTGGAGCGGTCAGAAGCTGGTTGGGGTGACTGGCTGTGACTGGGGGCACAACCAGTGACCTGGTGTTAATTGCAAACGCCTTTGGGGACTGAAAGAATATTTTGTGGCCGGCGCAACAAACTTTGCTTGCTGGTGGAGACTCTCCCTGTTGATACTTTTGCTTTTCGCCCTTCCCCGCTAGGCGCTGTGAGGAGCAAAGGGCCTGTGGTCCAGTACACGCAGGATTTGACGGGAGCTGGTACCCAGTACAAACCTCTGGAGCAGATGCAGGCGGCCTCCCTGGCTGCACGGTCCGTTTCTCCGCCGCCCTCCGAGATGGAGTAAGTACCCAAGTCACTTCTCTGCTCCCGCCGCTGCCTCCTCTTGCCTTTCCTCTCCAGCGCTTGGCTCTTTCAGGCACCGCCCTCTCCGTGGTAGAGCAATCCTCAGGTCTCCTCCGTGGCTTTGTTTCCTGGTTACACAAACTGGTTTTAGTCAGGCTTTCAGGGGACAGTCGAGATAAAAGCCACCGGATGAGTAATTGGGGGCGGGAGAGCTGACAGCCCAGTGTCCCCCGAGCCAAGAGCCGTGTTCTTACACAGGGCTAAAGCTTCGCACTTGATGTATTTCCAAGTTAGAAACGTTTGCTGCTCCTTCTCTTCCGAAAATCTGAATTGCTCCCTCGTGTCACGATCCAGGCACTGGCCCCCGGCTGCCTTGTTTTCCTCCACTTGGACTGACCGGCTCGCAGACCTCGATGGCTTACGAGGCGCTGAGAACTCGGGACCGGTGGCTGGGCTCGGTGGTCACGCACCAAACCTGATAAACCTAAGCCACGGCCAAGTCACCCACTTGCCCCGTGCCACCAGGGGCCCAGGCGGGACCTTCTCGGAGGTGCAGGCTAGTGCTGAAGGAGGCCTGGATGAAGGAGGAACTCGGCCTCGTGATGAAGGCAACACCACCGGGGTACCTGAGCACGTGCTCTGGGACTTTAATAACTTTTCAGGGGAGAGAGACGCTGCCCCGGTTCATTTTTGCCACCAGTGTGGATTTCCCATCCGAATCTGTGGACGCCTGGTCCCCTGCCAGCACGTCTTCTGCTGTGACTGTGCCTTGCTCCACGGGCAAAAGGGAGAGAGGATGTGTCCCAGCTGTAAGGAACCTGTGCAACACGTGAATCTCTATTTTCCGGATGCTCTCCAGGCGTAGCAGCATCTAAGTAACCCTGCCTGCCCCCAGGCTCGGGTCTCAGGAGGGAGTTCCCAGTGCAGTACGGCCCCTTCTGCCCCTGGATGTTGGGGGCTGACTTGGAAACGCTCCTCCTGAGCTGTTCTGACCAAGACTCGAGAATGGAAGCCGTAACAGCCTCGTTCCTCATCTCTTATGTGAGCAAGAAGAGAGGCCAACGCTGGAGGAGGTCTGCTCCAGCGAGAGAAGGGCAACAGCGACTGCTCCACCATCAGGCTGGGCCCCAGCCGGGAGCAGAGGGAGAGCTCTGGGGCTGCTGCGCTGAGGAGGGGGCACCCCGAGCCCTCGGGGGCTGAGGAAGGGCGTGCGACGAAGACGATGGAGTTGGACTGGGGCGATCGGCCAGCCTGAGTCGGGTTGGCTGACCAATCTCTCCTTTTCCATTTCACAGTCGTTACAAGAAACACTTTTTTTTTTTTTTTTCTTCTCTCCTCTCCTCACGAAGTCTTTGACTTGAGGATCTTGTTTTCCCATCTGATAGAAGCAGACACTACAGGCGTTTCCCTGCCCTGCCCTCAAAGCACAAACTGTTTAAAGACAGTTCTTTTTTAACGCTGACTGAAGGCAACGTGTTCTGTCCCTGTCCCCGCTGTCCCCAGGGACGCTGTTGGGTTAAAAACACGTTGGGTTTAGATCATTAAAACTGGGAGAACACTTTCTTTACTCCAGTGTTTTGTTTAGTTTGACGAAGGTCTGGTTCTTTTCTCTCTCTGCTCTCGCTTTCAGCTTCTGTGGTGCCAGGGAGCTGCTCTCAGCCTTTTCTGACTCTTCCGAGCCCCTTGATAGAAGCTTTTGTTTTTTCCTCTTGAGATGTGCTTTAACACTTTGCTTTTAAGGCAGATGTTTGCAGAAACGGTTGCCCCCTCCTCCTGCTCTATCTCCCCCCTTTTTGCCCTGATAACAAACCACATTCTTCCACTTGTGGGGGAAAACCAGGGGCTGGTTTGGGGTGGTTTTCTGTTCAATCGGTGTAAACGGGTTGAAAACCTCCACTGGTGTTTTCTCAGAGCGTGAGGGTCGGTGTCTTCCAGTTGCCTCCCACCTCCCCGCTGTGGGAGGTGTTTGGGAGCCCCTCAGAGCCTTTCCATCCGCGATGGTATTACATTCCCTGGCACAATCTTATCTCGTTACTCACTGCAGACAAAAGAGTCCTCAGAACTGGGTGTTCTCCCCTTGCTCAGACCCCCAGCACTCACTGAGCCTCTGCAAACTCTTGTTTGTGCTCTTGCAGGGGTTTCTTCACCTACTGGTTTGTCCGGCTTCCTGAAACACGGAGCCTTGGGCATCCTCCTTACGCTCCCTCTCACCCTCGTGCCGCAATTCCCAATAAATAGCAGTGTCTGGAAGCTTTTAGAAGTAGCTGAGTTGTGGCGTTTGGTCGGGGTTCGTTGTGGGATCGCTGCGGCACAAGGAGTCAGAAATGGGCTGATTTTCACACTCTTTAGGGGAAAAAAAAAAATCTTGGTTTTGCTGGGACGGGGCACTGTTGCTGATTTTTGTTGCGGAGTGTTATTTTACCTGCTCCCCCCCTCCATCTGTCTAAATCCCACCGGTCTCCTCGGGCTGTGCCTCTTGCAAATCGCCTCCCTTCCTCCCCTGTGCAGATGCTCCGACAGCCAGCTGGCCCAGGCGAGAAAACAAGTGGCCAAGAAAAGCACTTCCTTCCGTCCTGGCTCGGTGGGCTCCGGGCAGTCGTCGCCCTCCTCTCCTGTCCTGAGTGACACGACGCCGGCGGGAAGGAGCGGAGCGGCCCCGCAGCACCGGTGAGCAGAGCTTCCCGCAAACCCCTGCCTCCCGGAGACAGCTTGGGATGCTCCTTGGGTTTGTTTTCTTGTGGATGGACACCTCGATTCGCCGCCTTGTCCGGTCCTGAGCGTTCCCCTTCCCCTTGTTCTCCCTCCCAGATGACCGTTCGTTACGTTTTTGTGGTTGGCTTGGGCTTGGAGGGTCTCTTATCGCTTCTGACCAGGGCTTACCCCAGTGGGACCCTGGCCAAAGCCTCCCACCCTGCTGGTTTTTAGAGGACTCCTGTTCCTCCAGGCTTTCTGGGGCCCGGAGGGAGCTGCTCTTAATGTAAATCTGCAGATGGCTTCTCCCCAGTGGTGGCTTTTGTGACAGTCGGTCCCCAGCAGAGAAGCTGTTGATCCCAGTTCTGAGGCCACAACCAGCTTGTGCTTGTTTCTGCTTCCCCAGCTCCAGTTTGGGGGAGTTTTTTTGAGTTTTCTCCTGCTGGAAACGCTCCCTTTGGGGCCTCCCAGGGGACATCAGGGCTTGTGTCTGATTGGACTAAGTCCATGGGGGTGTCCCAGTGTGTAATTAGCAGCTGCTTTGATAGGAATTAACCCTCTGCTCTGCCTGGGAGAGGTCACATCTGGAGAACTGGGTCCAGTTCTGGCCCCCATCTCGTTCAAGAAGGACAGGGAACTGCTGGAGAGGGTCCAGCAAAGGGCTACGAGGATGATGAGGGGACTAGAACATCTCTGCTGAGGAAACATTGAGGGACGTGGGTCTTTGTAGTCTGGAGAAGAGAAAACTGAGGGGGAATCTGATCAATTCTTACAAATCCTTGAAGGGTGGGTGTCAGGAGGATGGGGCCAGTCCTTTTCCAGTGGTGCCCAGTGACAGGACAAGAGGAAATGGGCACAAACTTGAGTATGAGAAGTTCCATCTCAACATGAGGAGGAGCTTCTTTGCTGTGAGGGTGGCAGAGCCCTGGCAGAGGCTGCCCAGAGAGGTGGTGGGGCCTCCTTCTCTGGAGACATCCCAAACCCTCCTGGACACATTCCTGTGGGACCTGCTCTGGGTGGACCTGCTCTGGCCGGGGGTTGGAGGAGATGATCTCCGGAGGTCCCTTCCAACCCCTGCAGTTCCATGATTCTGTGAATTACGTGCCCGAAATCTCTTTGCAGTTTGAGAAAGCACCACTCTTCCTTAAGCCACGGTTCCTCAGTGTGTCCCTGTCCCTGTCCCAGGCTCTCCGGCGGCCAGGCGGGCAGCGGCGCGGCCCAGCCCTTCCACGGCATGATGGACCGCGTCCCCAACGAGCCCCCGTACCGAGCCCCGCTGGAGAAACTCTTCTACCTGCCCCACGTCTGCAGCTTCACCTGCCTGTCCCGCGTCCGCCCCATCCGCAGCGACCAGTACCGCAGCAAGAACCCCCTGCTCATCCCGCTGCTCTACGACTTCCGACGGATGACGGCCCGGCGGCGCGTCAACCGCAAGATGGGCTTCCACGTCCTCTACAAGACGCCCTGCGGGCTCTGCCTGAGGACCATGCAGGAGATCGAGCGCTACCTCTTCGAGACGGACTGCGACTTCCTCTTCCTGGAGATGTTCTGCCTGGACCCGTACGTGCTGGTGGATCGCAAGTTCCAGCCCTACAAACCCTACTACTACATCGCCGACATCACCAAGGGCAGGGAGGACGTGCCCCTCTCCTGCGTCAACGAGATCGACAACACCCCCCCTCCCCAGGTGGCCTACAGCAAAGAGCGCATCCCCGGCAAAGGGGTTTACATCAACACCAGCTGGGAGTTCCTGGTGGGCTGCGACTGCAAAGACGGCTGCAGAGACAAGTAGGTGACACCTCCTGGTGTCTGGCTTGGGCCTGGAGGGTCGGGGACAGGACCTGGATGGTCCTTCCTGCCCTGAAAACGCCCCACGGCGGGCCCCGCTCTGGGCTTTGAGCCCTCTTGGGACGCAGATTTGACTCCAGGTCGAGCCCGTCTCTGGGTTTACACCTGCAGAAAGATGCGGTTTCTTTTCCTCCCTGCAAAAACCCCTGGGTAAAATTAACTTCTGGGGCACGGGTGGGTGATTTTTCTGTGTCTCTCTCTAGATCGAAATGTGCCTGTCACCAGCTGACGGTCCAGGCCACTGGCTGCACCCCGGGCGGGCAGATCAACCCCAACTCGGGCTACCAGCACAAGCGGCTGGAAGAATGCCTCCCCACGGGGTGAGTGAGTCTTCTCCTTCCCTCCCAGACCCCAGCCCCAGAAACTCACCCTCCACCACTATCGGAGAGGCGGCGTTTCCCAGAGCTGCGTGCAGATACCAAAAACCTGCCTCCATTCTCCATTTATCTCCTAATTCCCATTCCCGGATCTCTGTGCCTTGCCCTAAATCCTGGCAGCCACCCTCCTCCTGCTCCCAGGAGCTTTGAGCCGCTGCGAGTCCCTTCGCAGCATCATTCGCGGCCCCGGGAAATGTTTTCCTCGGGGAAAAACCTCACCCTTCTCCTCTCTTTTCAGCGTTTACGAGTGTAACAAGAGGTGCAAGTGCAACATCAACATGTGCACCAACCGCCTGGTCCAGCACGGCCTCCAGGTCCGGCTGCAGTTGTTCAAGACTCAGAACAAAGGCTGGGGCATCCGCTGCCTCGACGATATCGCCAAAGGCTCCTTCGTCTGCATCTACGCAGGTAGGATCTCGCCCCGCAGGCAGGTGGAAGCCCTACAGGCAGGTAGAAGCCTCTTCTCGGGGGCTGCGAGTGAAAAACCGGCGCTTTTCCCAGCGGCCAAGGTGTGTCCAGAGAGGAATCTGCTTTGGTTTGGTTAAGGAGGGCGGGGGCAACAAGCCTTTGAAAAGATCTGGTTGTGTCAGGCCTGAGATTTCGCCTTTGTTTGGGGCAAAACGCAAACCCCGGGCGTGAAGCTCTTCCTGTGCTTAAGGGGACGGGAAGGTGAGGACTCGGAGGAGGAACTTGCAGCACTTTGATTTCCCCGTGGATGCCCTCCCTTGCCCAGCTCCGAACCACGGTGCCAGAGCCGGGGGCTCGGGTCCCCGGGGCCGTTTCTGCCCGCAGAGGGTGGGTCGATACCTTCCTTCGGTACCCGCTTCCTGTTGACACCCAGCTCGTCGCCGGGACATGGGCACGGAGCGATGAAATGCAGAAGTTGCCCAGCGTGGTTGCGGTAACTCTGAAACGAAACCAGCCACGGGCAATCACTGCTCTGGTTTTCTTGCCCTTAACATTCCCTCCACCCTACGCCCTTCACCTCCAGCCCAGCAGAGGAGAAGCACTCGCCCCGTTTGAGCTGCTCTCCGGAGGTTTCCTTGGTGGAAGCCTGGGTGTTGGCGGGGGCCCACTTTAAATCAGCCCCGTGCTTCAGGTTTTCATTCCCTTGAGTAGCAGGGTCATACGTTGTCCTTTCCCAGCCCAGCTTTGGGATAAGGTGGTGTCGGTCCTGTTTGCTCCTCTGTCAGCTCTTGAGGAGGGTAAAATTCCATGGGGTAGGCACGTCAATCCCTGGAAAACTCAGCCTTGGTTTTCTCTTCCCCACCCCCAGGGAAAATCCTCACGGATGACTTCGCCGACAAAGAGGGGTTAGAGATGGGCGACGAGTATTTCGCCAACCTGGATCACATCGAGAGCGTGGAGAACTTCAAGGAGGGCTACGAGAGCGACGCCAAGTGCTCTTCCGACAGCAGCGGGGTGGACCTCAAGGAGGAGGAGGAGGAGAACACGGGCACCGAGGAGCAGGAGGAGTCCAACGAGGACAGCTCCGACGACAACTTCTGCAAGGACGAGGACTTCAGCACCAGCTCGGTGTGGCGCAGCTACGCCACGCGCCGGCAGACCCGGGGCCAGAAGGAGAACGGGCTGTCGGAGACGGCCTCCAAGGACTCGGGGCTCACCCGGCAGATCAGCCATGAGGAGACGGCGGTGGCTGCCTCCTGTAAGCTCCCGGTGTCGGAGGAGACCTCCAAGAACAAAGTGGCCTCATGGTTGAGCTCCAACAGTGTGTCCGAGGGCTTCCAGGACAATGACAGCACCTCCTCCTTCAAGATGAGCGAAGGCAGCGAAGCCAAGGCTGGCAAAATGGAGCTCGCTGGTGAGAGAGAGAAACCCTCCACTTCTGGCCCGGGCAACGTGGACGGAGAGTCGAAGGTGTTGAAGAAAGATGTAAGGGAGGGCTGTGGGCCTGGGGGCAGAGTCTTGTCCCCTGCCTTGGGGACACGGGTGAGGGAACAGAGACGTGTCTCAACCGGGCTTTAGCTCGAATGGCTTCTCTGCTCCTACAACGTGACGGGGTGGTGTCCCTTGGTGTCCCCTGGCCCCGCTTACTGGGCTGTGGTGGGGCAGGGAGGTGTCTTCCCCCCACTTCCTGGGGGAGGTTGTGGCACGAGAGGCCACAAAGATGTCACCCGGCATGAAATGATGAGCTCAACATCCCTCCTGCCCCGGGCACCGCACCCTTGTGCAGCTCTGAGGGAGGGAGCCACCCCCCTGCCCGGGTTCCTGAGGTGACCCGGAGGGTGTTTGGGTGGGGTGGGGACAAGGGGGACGTGGAGGTGGTCTCTGTCCCCTGGAGAGGAGACTTTGAGACCCACCGTGTGGGATGTGAAGGGGGGACACCCGTGGTCTTGTCCCTTCTGGAGCACCCCCTGGACTGGGTGTCACACGGGGGGGTGGGGACAACCCCGGGGTGGCATTCCAGGAACATTTCCACCGAAAGGCTGAAGGTTTCTCCCAAAGGGAGAGATGTTAACCTCCTGTCCTTCTCCCCTCCGCAGGAACCCGACGATCCCACCAAAATCCCCGGGTAAGGCTCCTTAAATCGCATTTTCCTGCTTTTTATTCCCAAAGGAGGGAGTTGCTGAGACTCCGGGGCCGCGCTCTCTCGGTGCCGCTGCCAGCGCGAGCTGGGAGCTCGGGAGGGTCTGGGGACAGGGGGGGTTTGTCCGGCTCCCGGAGCTGCCATCGTCACCCACTCTCATGTGTCCCCCCCGGCGCAGGCTGAGCGACGTGGGACGGCTCTACGGCTACAACCCCAGCCCCCCCAAGCTGGAGGGGATCCGACGGCCCATGAGCAAGACGGCGCTGCTGCAGAGCAGGAGGCATTCGCTGGCCCCGCAGCCCCCCACCGACGTAAGCCCCCCCGACCCCGGCCCTGGTGCTGCCCCAGTTCCAAACTGGTTTGAGAAAGGCCTTGAAACCTCCTTTTGGGTTGTTTCTCTGCTGTTTTCGTTCCCAGCTGAGCACCAGCGCAGGGCTTGGGGTTCTTCCTCGTGGTTTCCTGGGGGGGGGGGGGGGGGGGGGTTTTTT
>JAOQGH010000016.1:9642-19682 GCA_025769975.1 Gallinago jamesoni | reverse complement strand
GGGGTTGATTTTCTTCAGCCAACGGGGTGGGGGGGGTCTTTCATGGTTCTGAAAGCCCCAAAGGAGAGGGCAGCGTGGTGCTGGGCCATGGGTTATAGTGGTTATTTCTATATGGGTTATTTCTATAGAGAGATAGAGATTTTGCATTCCCAGCACACCGGGGAACCACTGCTCGGCAGAAGCCGTCCTGGGGGATGCTCTTTGCTTTTTTGGGGGGGGTCTTCCCCCTTCCTTGCAGGGCCGTGAATCCCTGGCAGCCTGGGCACTGTAGGACCCCCCCACTGAGACCCTGCTGCTGTTTCAAACAGGGGTTTCTGCCCCGTTCCAGCTCCAATCGCAGCGTCCACACGTGCCGTCCCCTTCAAAAGGGCTTCCTGGAGCAAAAAGGAAAAGCAAAATGCTTCTGGGGAAAAAAAAATGTTGCTTGGGGAGGGCTGGAGTGATGGAGCCGTGCTCTGCCCTGACCCGGGGGGTCCCCGCAGGACGTGCTGACCCTCTCCAGCAGCACGGACAGCGACGGGGAGAACGGGCAGGCGGCGGCGGGACAGGCCCAGGGCACCACCAACGACAGCGACGACATCCAGACCATTTCCTCGGGCTCCGAGGAGGAGGAAGGGGACGACAAGAAAAACCTCTCGTCTGGGTCAGGTGAGGGGGGCGGGCGGGGGAGGAAGAAGGGCTGGGAGGGGGACGGGTAGAGGCAGAGCAAGAAAATTCAGCCAAAATCCCCCAGGAAGGGGCTGGGGGGGATGTAGGAGCTGAGAGCGTGGTGTGTCCTGCTCCAGGCACCTCCGGGGTCGCTAAGGACCCGGGTCTGAAGCTTCTCCTTGTGCTGTTCGAGACAAAACCCAGCCCTCCAGAGTAGGTATTTGTGGATATTTAAGAAAAAGCAACCATGAGGCTTGTTACGGTGGGTCCCCAGGCTCTGCTGGCCAAGCCCAGAGCTGGGAGAATCCTAGGAGACCCCCCCAGGGTGGCATTTTAGATCTGAGCCGTGTCCCCGAGGGGTTTGTCACCCCGGTGTGAGAGAGGAGGAGGCTTTTTTTGGGGTGTCTGGGGTTCCCGGAGAGCGACGGCAGCCCCGCTTTGCCCCTGGGCAGGCCCGGTGAAGAGGCAGGTGGCGGTGAAATCCACCCGGGGCTTCGCCCTCAAATCCACCCACGGCATCGCCATCAAGTCCACCAACCTGGCAGCGGCCGAGAAGGGGGAGAGCGCGCCCGTCCGCAGGACCACCCGCCAGTTCTACGACGGGGAGGAGTCCTGTTACATCATCGACGCCAAACTGGAAGGGAACCTGGGCCGGTACCTCAACGTGAGTCCCCCTCGGCACGGAAGGGACATTTTGGGGCCACCTGTCCCTTCATCGGGCCGGTTCCTCCCCAGGGTTGGAGAAATACAGTGAAAAAAGTGGGGGAAAGAGCAGAACCGGGAGGATTATATATTTTTATTATTATTATTATTTTTTCCCCTCCCCGAGTGGAATGGGGCAGCTGCTCTGTCCCCGTGACACAGGACGGGCTGGCTCAGTCCTCCCGGCGGCCGTTACCTTTGCGAGCCTGGGGTTTCTGACTCATCCCGGGGGGGGGTGGGGGGGGGACACGGGCAGGGGGAGGGAGCAGAAACGTGTTTATAAAAGCCCTGGTGTTTCCCGGCGGGGACTGGCTCATCCCCTGCCTCTGCTCTCCCAGCATAGCTGCAGCCCCAACCTCTTCGTGCAGAACGTCTTCGTGGACACGCACGACCTCCGCTTCCCCTGGGTGGCCTTCTTCGCCAGCAAGTGAGTCTCGGGGAGGGGGGGGGTGACAAGGAAGGGCTTTGAGGGGACACAGGGCTCGGACAGGGCTTTCCTCCCCTTGGGAACCTCCCACGGTGGGGAGAAGATGGGAAGGGTTATAGGGAAGAGCGTGGCCAGGAGGTGGAGGGAAGTCATTCTCCCCCTCTGCTCCGCACTGGGGAGACCACAACTGGAATCCTGTGTCCAGTTCTGGGCTCCCCAGTTCAAGAGGGACAGGGAACTGCTGGAGAGAGTCCAGTGAAGGACAACAGAGATGATGGAGGGGTTGGAGCATCTCCCTGATGAGGGGAGCTGGGGCTCTTCAGCCTGGAGAAGAGAAGGCTGAGGGGGGGGGAGACCTTATTGAGTGTCCAAAGGGTGGGTTGGAGGAGGATGGAGCCGGACTCTTCCCAGTGGTTCCCAGTGACAGGACAAGGGGCAATGGGGAGGTTCCACTCAAATCTGAGGAAGACCTTAGGGTGGCAGAGCCCTGGCAGAGGCTGCCCAGGGAGGGTGTGGAGTCCCCTTCTCTGGAGATCTTCAAGCCCCCCCTGGATGCTCCCAAGTGATGTACTCTGGGCCAGGAGTGGGACGGGATGGTCTCCAGAGCTCCCTTCCAACTCTGACAATTCCGTGGTTCCATCACGGGTGAGGAGCTGGGTGAGGACCTTTCTTCCCGTGGTAGAGATTCTGCCGCCGTTCCCATAAGATTTAGGGGTGCAAAGGGGGAGTGAAGCCGGGGGCAGGCGCCTGCCCCAGATTGTTTGGGTCCCGACCCTCCAGATGTCGCCGGGGGCCGGTGAATCCCTGCCACGTGCCTTCTCCTCCTGCGACGCCCCACGGGAGTGATTCAAGGGGGAACTTTGTCCCTTCGCTGGCAGCAGCCGCAGCGGCTGCTTCACCCTTGTCCCGGGGGAGGCCGGACCCCAGCCAGAGGGGTCACAGGGAAGCATTTTTCTCTGCAAAAAGGGGCTCCAGCTTTTCCTCCTCATCCTCTTCTTCCTCGGCCTGGTCTCTTCTCCCAGTTTGTGCTTCTTCTGTTCCCCAGGAGGATCCGGGCAGGCACGGAGCTGACCTGGGATTACAACTACGAAGTGGGCAGCGTGGAAGGGAAAGAGCTGCTGTGCTGCTGCGGGGCCATCGAGTGCCGGGGGCGGCTGCTCTGAGACCCCCCCCGGGTCCCCCATAACCACGGGCTTGGTGCTGACTTGCCCTGGGGGAGGGCAAAATCTCCCCCCGGAGAGAGGGGAGGGGGGTGTTGATGAACAGTAACCACTACAAGGGCAAGTATTGGGGGCTTTGGCTTCTCCCCCCCCCCCTTGAAAAATCACGGATGGACATGGGACAGAGATGTCACACGTGGGATGGCTACAGGGAGGGGGGGAGGTGGGCTCCTACTGCGTCCCAGGGGCTGCCATCACCCCAGGAGGGGACAGTCTGTCCCCAAAAGGCCACAAGCCAAAGTTTTACCCGCCCAGGCACTTGGTCCCACTCCCTGCCACCTCCCCCCCACCTGTGGGACCCAAATCCCTGAGGTTTTCCAGCAGGAAAAGCTTCGCTGGGGCTTCGGGGGGACGGAGGAGGAGGTAAAGCCCAGTGGGAACGGACCAAGCTGGAGCGATAGCGGTGATGTGGAGTTAAGTGAAACAAAACAAAACAAAACAAAAAAAAAAAAACAAACCCCAAGCATCTGTCTTCAACTGTGACACGTTGTAAAGAATCTTTTCGATGTTAAATAGCAATAAAGTATGGTTTTATAGTAAAAAAAAAAAAAAACACAAGGAAAAAGTTTGTCCTGCTGTTCAGACGGAGCAAAAAAAGAAACCACCCCACCTTGAAAGACCAGGATTTTACCAGTTTGTCCCCGTTTCCAGGGGCTGGGCTGGAGGTGAATGGGCCCGGGCGGGGGGGACACACTGTGTCCCACCCACCCCCCTCCTCAATTTTTCACCTTCCAGCAAAACACTCATTAAAACCCCTGCTCATTAAAGCCGGTTGGACTTTCCCTGCTGGGGAGCGGGTTTGATCACGGCTGCTTTGGATCCCCCCCCTCCCCGGGACAGACTTTGGGGCTCAAAATACTGGAGTTTGGTTCAATTCCAGCGCTGGGGTTTTGACTGCGACAGCCTTGAACCTGATTCCATCGACCCAAACCCAAGGGGGGGTGGGGACAGCTGGACATTTCCCCCCCCCCTTCCCCACCCCCCCCAAGTAAAACTCAGTATTTTTAATTCCGGAATTAAAAAGTGGCAGAAATTCCCTGTTTGAAGTGTTGGGATTTGGCTTTTCTTTGGGGTTATTTTGGGCAGGGCTGGGACCTGCGGCTCCAAAGGGCCCAAAAAAACCACCCTGAAAAGGGGTTAAAAGAGGGAGATTATATTTTTGGTGGTTTTTTTTTTTACAAATTGGAATTAAATTTCCCAGCACCCAAAAGGCAAAAAAAAAAACCAAACACCTTTTTTTTTTGAGGTTCCAGCCTCCCCCCCTTCCTGGGGCAACCAAAGGCCCCCCCCCGGGCCACACGTCCATCTCCCCCCCCCGCACTCACACAAGGGATGCTTTTTTTTTTCTGTGCAAAATAACCTATTTTTTTTTTTCCTTTTTACCAAAACAACCTTTCTGAAGCCTCCGCCAGCTCCGGTTCCAGCCCCGGCCTCCACCTGAATAGCGGCTTTGTCATCCTTGGGGGGTAGAGGGGGGGGCCAAAGCCCACGCTCCCACCCCCCCCCCTCCTTGCCAGCCTGGAGCTCCTCTCTCTGGAGACACGGAGAGGGGAGAAAAAAAAAAAAAAAAAGTACAAAAGCATCAAAATACCCCAAATCTGCCCAATTTTAGCCCCAATGGAAGAATGGAAGTTGAGGAGCTGTGCCAATACCCCCCCTCCCCCCCAGGTCACAGAAGGTACCTGGAGCCCTTCTATTTTTTTTTTTTTTATCGAAGTTTATTAGTTTTTAACTTTTAATATATTTAACCTTTTATTTTTTTTAAAAAAAAAAACCAACAAAACAAACAAAAAAAAAAAAGGAACAACAAACACGTTTTGGTCTGATGTTGGTTAATGGTCCTTTTCCCCCCCAAATCCCCCCACCCCCCCCACCCCGGGCACTGGGAGCTCTCACCGATCCCGGCTCCTTCCCTCTTCCAAATAAATAGAAAGAAAGGGGGGGGGGAGGGGGGAAAAAAAGGGAGAAAAAACAAAACAAAAAAAAAATCAGTTGCAAATTTGTCCCGTTTGAGGCGGGGAAGGGACCGGGAAAGGCCACGGAGGCTCCAAAACCCACTGGAAAAAAAACCCCAAGGGAAACGAGGGGGTTAAACTCCTCCGTGAGACCCCGCGGGGACCAAACGCTGCTCTGACCCCCCCCCAAGAACTTCCCTGGTGTCACCCCGTCACTTCCCAAAATGTGTCCCCCCCCCCATCCTTCAGCCACCAAAATCCCCAGGATCCAACCCATTCCCCGCTCCCAATCCTCCAGGGTCGGCGGAGCAGGGCTCGAACCGGGGAAGGGGCATTTTCCCAGGGGGGGTGGTTGTGTGCCCCCCCTCACAGAGAGGGAAATGGGGGGAATAATGTGGGGCTGGAGCCGGGGGGGGGACACACTGTGGGGAGGGAGGACGGTGGGGACTGTCCTCGCTCTGCCCGTCCCGGGGCACCGCGGTGGATTAAGGCAGCGGGTGTGAAAAGGCAGAAAAGGGCACCATCGTTGAGCGTGAGGGGGGGGACAGCCCCCCCCCAGAGCCGTGGGCACCCCCCAACCCCCCCTCAGAGGGTCCCGGTTCACTCTGCCGGACCGGGGAGGGGCAAGGATGGAGGGGACACGGGGGGGGGGGACACCGGGGGGGGGGACACCTTGGCGCCAGGTGAGGGTGGGATTTGGCGTCTCCCCGGTCTGGGTGTCCCCCCCTCTCCCCCCCGGTGCCCCCCCCCGCAGGGACAGGGGGGCTCAGTCGGTTTTGCGGTGGTTGTTGTTGAGGACGGGGTGGCCGTTGGAGAGGGGCCCGTTCTTCGCCGCCTCCTCCTCCTCCTCCGAGTTGTCCGTCTCTTCCCGGTCGCTCCTCTCATCCTCCACCACCTACGGAGGAGGGAGGAAAGGAACAAAATGGGGAGGGGGGGGACACACACACTCAGTGACACCCCCTTGTCCTGCCGTGCCTCAGTTTCCCCCAGACCAACCACTGTTCCCTCCCCACCGAGGGCTCTCCAGGGTTTGGAGGGGGGTGTTTTCTCCATCACAACCCCCCCCTCCCACCTCCACCCTGCTCCAGGGGGGTGATGAGACCCTCAACCCCCCCCCCCACCCCCCCCATCCCCTTCCCCATCACCCCCCAGGGCCCCCCACACCCCCCGGCTCTTGCCTTTCCAGTTATGAACTTCTGGGCCATGCGGATGATGAGGTAGGCCCAGAAGACGTGCAGGGACTGCAGCACCACCATCATGAAGTTGAAGAAGTAGTAGCCGAAGAAAGGCGGGTAGAGCTCCAGGGGATACACCACCGTGCAGTGCATGATCCTGACGGAAAACACAGCGGCTCCCCTCAGGGGCAGGGACCACCCTCCTGCCCCCCCCCCCCTCCCCGACCAGGGGGTGTCCATCGTCCGTCCCCGTGCCTCAGTTTCCCCACCCCGCGCTCACCAGAAGGGCAGGATGACCAGGCGGGTGACGATGAAGACGGCGGCGAAGACGATGAAGATGTTGTTGCAGGTGTTTCTCCAGCCGGCGTAGTTGAACATCTTGGCGGACTGTGGGAGAGGATGGGGGGGGGGGGGGGGACAAAAAAAGGGGGGGGTGTGTCAATCGGGGCGGGGGGGGGGGGGACACCCACGGGATGGGGCCGTGGTGGCGCGGGGGGGCCGGTACCTCCAGGAGGTAGTCGGAGGAGTCGTGCAGGGCCATGATGAGCGTCCCCGCGCGGATGTAGTTGGCGAACCAGGAGAAGCTGATGAGGATGATGGTGGCGACGTGGTGGATGATCTGCTCTTTGAAATCCTGGGAGGGGGGGAGGAAGGGGGGGGAGGACGGGGGGAGGATGGGGGGGGTGTTACCACAGCCCGGCCCCCCCCCCCAGCACCCCGATATCCCTCTCCTCTCGGCCCCCAGACCCCCCCCAGCCCAGGGGGCCCCAATCCCCACCACAAGGGATTGGGTAGCAGCATTCTGTGACACTGAGGGTGAAGAAAACCCTGCTAAGATGTCCCCAGGGCTGCCCCCCTGTCCCCAGAGAGGCCCCCCCCCCCATCCCCACAGACCCCCCCTGTCCCCAGAGAGGCCCCCCTGTCCCCAGAGAGCCCCCCCCACCCCCCCCCCCCAGCCCACCTTGCGCTTGACGTCGGAGGCGATGCTGAAGAGCAGGGACCAGTAGAAGGAGAGCTCGATCATGTAGTACCAGTACTGGGAGGGCAGCATGCTCTGAAAGACAAGAGTCAGGCTGGGGGGGGGGTCCTCCACGTGCCCCCTGGTGTGATGGGGGGGTCCATCCCCTTCCGTGGCCACCAGCCAGACCCACAGGGTCCCTTTCTGCACCCCACGGCGTGCAACCCCCTCCCCATGCGCCAGCCAGACCCATAGGGGTGAGAGAAACACCGTGCACCCCCCCAGAGAAACCTTCTTCCCCCCCCCAAGGGGGCTCTGGTTCCCCCTCCCTCACCATGGGGGGCAGGAGGGCGATGGGAGGGGGGCTCACCTGGATGGGGTATCCCTTCCACACCTCCCGGAGGTCGTAGAACCAGGGTTTCTGCGGGACGGGGAGGGGAGAGAGACAGAGAGGTGTTAGAGGGGGGGGGTTCTGGGGTGGGGGGGGGACAGGGAGGTGCGAGGGGGGGGCCAACACTTACATCCACTATGACAGCCATGCCAGCAATGAAAGCAATAAGGTAAAACGTGAATCGCCAACTGGAAAAAGGAAGCAGAGGGTCCTCAGAGGGGCACCGGGGCGAGGGAGGGAGGAGGACGGACCCACCGGACCCATATTTCCCCCCCCCCCCCAACTCCACACCCCCCCCACCCCCCCCTCCCAGCACGGGGTGAGGGTGACAGCGGGGTGCGGGGCAGGGGGGGGGTCTCACCTGGCCTCCCTGAACTTCTTGAGGGTGCTGGGCCGGTCCTGGTTGCGGCGGCGGCGAAACCAGCGCTCCACCTGCCGCACCGTGCAGCCGCTCTTCTTGGAGAGCATCTCCACCTCGGCCTGGGGAGGGCAGGGACGGCACTGTCACCCCCCCCGGGGGGCTACAGCCACCCCGAGCCCCTTTTGGGGACACACAAAGACACACACACACACGCAACCCCCCCTCTCCCCCTCCCCTCACCTGCTTGGGGTGTTTGGAGGTGGCAGCGTAAAACTTCTCCAGCACGGGGTTGGGGGTGGCTTTTAACCTGATCTTCTCCTTGACGTTGAGGAGCCCGGCCAGGGGGGTGGCCACGTACCTGGGGAGGGGGGGAACAGGGTGGGGGGACACAAAACGTCCCTGTTTCCACGTCACCCGGCTGGGCTGACCCCATCAAAGCCACCCAGGGACACAGAGCCGCGCCGTGCCTCAGTTTCCCCCTCCCTCTGCCGCTCCCCCAAGGTGGGTTTTCCCACGGGGGAGCCCCCCAGGTCTCTGTGTCACCCCCAGGGAGGGGGGGCCAGCCCCCCAGGGAGCGGCGGGGCCGTCCCCACCCTGGCAAAGGGTGTTGTGTGTGTCCCCCCCCCTCCCCTCACTTTCTCCCCCCCCCTCCAAACAAAGCCCTGTCTGTTCCCGGCCATTGTTTGCCCAACAAACCGCTCCTCAAACGCCGACGGAGCCGCGATAAGGGGCGGCCGAGGATGCACAAAGAAGGGCTTGTGGCACCCGACGGGGGCTGGGGGGGCCGGGGGGGGACACACGGGGACAGGGGCAGGACCCCCAGGGGGCCACAGCCACCCCCTGCCCGGGCGGAGGACAGAGGGACACATCCAGGGGGTCACCACAGGCCGGGGGGGTGGGGTGATGGCAGCGTGTCCCCAGAGCCCCCGGGGTGCAGGGAGGATGGATGAGGGGGGGGGGGTGTGTCCTTGTCGTGTGCGTGTGTCTGTCTGTGTGTGTGTGTGTCTGTCCGTGTGTCTGTGTGTCTGTCCGTGTGTCTGTCCGTGTGTGTAACTGTCTGTGTGTGTCTGTGTCCCTGTGTGTGTGTCTGTCTGTCCATGTGTGTGTGTGTGTGTGATTGTCCGTCTGTGTGTGTCCGTGTGTCTGTCTGTGTGTGTCACTGTGTGTCACTATGTCTGTGTGTGTCTATGTGTGTGTCTGTGTCTGTCTGTCCGTGTGTCCGTGTCTGTCTGTCCGTGTGTCTGTGTCTGTCACTGTGTGTCACTGTGTGTCACTATGTCTGTGTGTGTCTGTCTGTGTGTATCTGTGTGTGTGTGTGTCTGTGTGTCTGTCTGTGTCTGTCACTGTGTGTCACTGTGTCTGTGTGTGTCTATGTGTGTGTCTGTCTGTCTGTGTGTGTCTGTGTCTGTCTGTCTGTGTCCGTGCATCTGTCTGTGTCACTGTGTCTGTGTGTGTCTGTCTGTGTGTCTCAGGGTGTGTGTCTGTCTGTGCGTGTGTGTGTCTCTGTGTGTGTCACTGTGTCTGTCTGTGTCACTGTGTGTGTGTCACTGTGTGTGTCACTGTGTCTGTGTGTCACTGTGTCTGTCTGTGTGTGTCTCTGTGTGTGTCCCTGTGTCTGTCTGTGTCACTGTGTGTGTCACTGTGTGTGTGTGTCACTGTGTCAGTCTGTGTGTGTCTCTGTGTGTGTCACTGTGTCTGTCTGTGTCACTGTGTGTGTGTGTGTGTCACTGTGTGTGTCACTGTGTGTGTGTGTGTCACTGTGTCAGTCTGTGTGTGTCTCTGTGTGTGTCACTGTCTGTCTGTGTGTCACTGTGTGTGTGTGTGTCACTGTGTCTGTGTGTCTGTGTGTGTGTCACTGTGTGTGTCACTGTGTCAGTCTGTGTGTGTCTGTGTGTCACTGTGTGTGTGTGTGTCACTGTGTCTGTCTGTGTGTCACTGTGTGTGTCACTGTGTGTGTGTCACTGTGTCAGTCTGTGTGTGTCTCTGTGTGTGTCACTGTGTCTGTCTGTGTGTCACTGTGTGTGTGTGTCACTGTGTGTGTCACTGTGTCTGTCTGTGTGTGCGTCTGTCTGTGTGTCACTGTGTCAGTCTGTGTGTGTCTGTGTGTCACTGTGTGTGTGTGTCACTGTGTGTGTCACTGTGTCAGTCTGTGTGTGTCTCTGTGTGTGTCACTGTGTCTGTCTGTGTGTCACTGTGTGTGTGT
>JAOQGH010000015.1:5832846-5878398 GCA_025769975.1 Gallinago jamesoni | reverse complement strand
CCCCCCCCCCCCCCCCCCCCCCCCCCCCCCCCCCCCACGGTGAGGCGAGGCAAGGGTCGCGAGTCGGCTGCTCTCACCGCGCTTCTCCCCGCAGAGCTGGCCAATTACGAGCGCAACGTGAACCGAGCCGTTCACAAGTACAACGCGTACAGGTACAGTCTTCCCCCTCCCCGCCCCGCGGGAGCCGGGCCGGCATCGCCTTCGGGTGCTGACCGGCCCCGATCTGCAGGAAAGCAGCCTCGGTTATTTCCCGGTACCCCAGCAAGATACGGAGCGGGGCTGAAGCCAAGAAGCTGGTAGGTGCCCCCGCCCGGGTGCTGGTGGGGTCCTTGGCGCAGCTGAAATGGGGCTGGGGCTTTCAGGGGCTTGGGGCAGCGCGGGGCCTGATGTGACTGCCGAGGGCTGCTGTGGCCAGAGCGGGGAACCCCGGCTGAGTCTCTGTCCGCAAGGGTTCTGCTGTGGCAAGCTTCCCCTTCAATCTGTCGCTGTTTCATGAAATTCGGGGAAGTTAGGCAGTGGTAAACAGAGCCTTTTTTCAAAATTATTGCTTTGGAGGAACTTCTAATATAGCCGTTCTTTATGCTGCTTGTATTGTACCCATGAATTCTTGTGCTCCCTGGTGGTCTCGCATTTTATCAAGGTCTCGGTGGCATCATAGTTCTTTCTGGACTCTAAATTCTGGGGAGCTTTCCTTTTTCCTAGATATAATGGCTTTAAGTGATCTTGAAGTTAACTGATCTCTCGCCCACATCCCCAATATTTAGGATGGAGTAGGTGCTAAAATAGCTGAGAAGATAGACGAGTTCTTATCCACTGGAAAACTACGCAAATTGGAAAAGGTGGGTTTCTTTCCCTTGTGCTCTATCTCTCAGTAGTTGTTTTTCTTTGTAACTTGCAAAGTAGCCTGCTTGCTTTCTGCAATTCTTGCTGTCCTTGGAGAGACCGGTGTTAAACTTAAGAGTGGTGGACACGAAAGAGCGTGTGGCAAGTAGAAAGCAGGGAATGAGGAGCTCAGCCAAGGGCTCAAAACAGTCTATTTATGAAAATATTTTAGGTTATATAATCAGCATGTGAATATCTTCTGTGAGAAGTAGAATTTTGACTATGGAAGGGTTTCGTGGTTTAACCATGCTGTTCACCTTACCATGGGTAGTTAGGCTGTTTTCAGGCTTGGTATATATGGGGTTTTTGTGATAGAGTATTCCCCCTGGTACTGTTTTGCACTGATTTAATAGTGACCCTCTAAAGCAGAGTCTGACTAAGCTGTTTCATCTCCTCAGGTTTTCTTTGTTTAATGCAAGTGGTGTAAAGAACAGTTTGGGGTTTTGTTTTGGTTTTGCAGATTCGACAAGATGATACAAGTGCATCTATCAATCTACTGACACGAGTTACTGGCATTGGGTAAAGTTGTTTGGTTGGTTGGTTCTGGTCCTTCTGTTTATTTAGTGGACTTACGAAGAGAATTGGGTGATTGCAAATAACGAAGAGAATGAGTTTGAGGTGATGCTGCTGTGCCCACAGTGAGACACCACAGTTGCAATGATGTGACTGGCTGAGAAGAAAGGCATAGAATTATTGGTTACAGACTTTGAGGTAGAGGAGTAGAAGTGGGAAACTTCTTTGTGCAAGCCCAGAAGGGAAGGGGAGAGCAGCCAGTGAAGAACACAATTATGAAAGACTGAGCAGAATGGAAGTGAGAAGTCCCTTTGGGACTGTTGTTGGGAAGTTGGGTCCAGGGATAATGGTGCTCTGTTGTGTGTTTCTAAAAGGAGTAGTAAAGCCCTGAAATAGGCAATGAACTGAAAAAAAAAAAAAAAAAAAACAAACATCAGGGCAGTTGTGCAACATTTGAAAGTGTTGAGATTGAGGGTAGGGAATATGCTCATTCTCAAGTAATTCTGAGGGAAAACACTCTTGGAGTTTGAGGATATACTAGGATTTGAGAATGCCTTTGACAAACTGGAATGGGATGCAGGAGAAGCTTGGGTGCTGTCTTGTCTCAGAACAGTGGAAGTTGCCCCTCTCGGTCCGGAATCTGGCAAGACACGTAGGCAAAGGTAAGAAAGGAAGTAAATGGCAGGTCAAGATCTGACAATTCTATTGTAATGTAAGAGTTTTATTGAGGAAATTAATTCAAAGCCTTCAAAGAGGGGTGGAGCTGTAACCGTGGGATTCCAGAGTAGTTTTCCCAGAAGGGACTGTGCTTTCAGGCTGGTGGTCCTCAGCACTTTGAGGTATTGGAGAGGTCTCCGGGTTTAACATTACTTGAATGCCTTTTTCACAGTTAAAATGTTGTTCTTTTCCCACAGGGTCATGCAGATTATTCTAATGACAAACCCTTAAAGGGAAAAAAGGTTCAGCCATTTCCTTGAGTGTTGTGCTCAAGGCAAAATCTCCAGCCAAACTGGAGATGGGACTGCTTTGCTGTACTCTTAGTTGCAAACTGGAGCCTTGCTGGGCATTTTTGAAGCACTAGCCTAAAGACACTGTGTTGCTGTTGCCTTAAGCTAAAGTAGTTCTTATCATGGAGCCAATGGTGTGTCTAAAGCAATATTGACAGTTTGGTAAGATTTTGTTTATTTTTTTAAATACAGATTACTGCATTGTTAAAAAAAAAAAAGTCAGTGCTAAAATATGTGCTGGCCAAGCCTTGGATAGCCTTCTCTGCTGACTGAAAGTGACTTCAGTCGCAGTCTTGAAGAACCAAGGTAGTTACAGGGAACTGCGATGTCCTTGTCAGTGTTGTAAGATTCTTGCTATTCCTCATGGCGAATTGCCTTGTCTCTTTGCAGTCCTGCTGCTGCTAGGAAGCTTGTTGAGGAAGGAATTAAGACACTAGAAGGTAAGCGTAACTTTGGTTCCTCAATTCATGCTCCAATAATGTTGGGGGTTTTTTCTGTCAAGCTGCCTGTTCCATAGGGGTACTGCAATGGCAGATATGCCCGGGACTTTGATGAAAGTGTGTAAGATGCTAAAGTTAGCGCCCAGGCTAAAGGTGTTACATATTCAAAGTACTTGCGAGCTACATGAAAAATAACAAAGATTTTGGCTTTGAGGTGAATGGTCTATTGAATTTTTATTGGGAAGTGCCCTGTGTGTTTGTACTCCTCCTATTAGCTGTTGAGTACTTAGTTTAAGATCTCTTCTTTTGTGTTTGAGCTTGCTGTTACCCTGTTTATGTATTCTTCGTGTGATTTTCTTTGCATCGGTGGAAATTTGCTGTAAGATTTTTAGCCCTCAAGTAACATTTTTGGTTTTCTTATTTTTTCTAGATCTAAGAAAAAATGAGCACAAGCTGACTCACCACCAGCGAATTGGGTTGAAGTAAGCTTTCTTGGGTGCAAGTGCTTGGCTTGTCTAATGTTTCCTTCAGACACCAGGATGTAATGTAAGGTTACACAGGCCAAGTAAAGGTCTGTCCTCTCTCTGTGCTCTAAATGCTTTTCAGCAGTTACTCAGACTGATTTAAGTTTTTCCAGCATAGATCACCTCTGACCGTGGGCACGGGACCTGTTCTTCCTGCTTGGTGGCGGACTGAGTTTTGTCAGGAACCTTTTGTATTTTTGGAGAGCTACATAAATACCATAGAATGGTTTGGATTGGAAGTGACCTTTAAAGTCCATCTAGTCCACCACCGCTGCCTTGAGCAGGGACATCTTTGACTTGATCAGGTTGCTAAGAGCCCTGTCCAACCTGGCCTGGAATGTTTCCAGGGATGGGGCATTTTCCACCTCTCTGGGAAACCTAGGCTGGTGTCTCACCACCATCACTGTAAAAAAGTCTTCTTTGTATCTAGTCTAAATCTACCCTCTTTTAGGTTAAAACCATTACCCCTTGTCCTATCACAAGAGGCCCTGCTAGAAAGTTTTTCCCCGTCTGTCTTGTAATCCCACCTTAAGTACTGAAAGGCTGTAATAAAGTCTCGCTGGAGCTTTCTCTTCTCTAGACTAAACAACCCCGACTCTCAGCCTGTCCTCGCAGCAGAGGGGCTCCAGCCCTCTGCCCTCGGATCATTTTGTGGCCTCCTCTAGACCAACTCCAGCAGGTCCAAATATAAACCAATTGGTTATACAGTAATATTACTCCTACCTCATAGCAACTCTTCATATACAGTGGAAATAATGGCAATGAAACCATCGTCAAACTTACAGTTGTGAGTTTTTATTGCTTGGCAAGATGTTATTCTAAGATACTTGGTGAGAATGGGAAGCTTTTTGTGACGTGACAGTAATATAAGTTATAATCTTTCTTCCAATGCACATGTGATTGACTAAAATTTTAAGATGCTACCCCTGCCACTCTTTCAGATGCTTTTATTTTTATGTACACAGATATTTTGAAGATTTTGAGAAAAGAATACCAAGGGAAGAAATGCTGCAAATGCAGGTAACAATGTTTTTATTGAAGATGTGAGGCATTGATGGCCAATGAATGACACCTCTAAACATACATCTTTCCTTTTACGTAGGAAATTGTGCTGGAAGAGGTAAAGAAGCTGGACCCAAACTATATTGCTACAGTCTGTGGCAGTTTTAGACGAGGTTGGTATTCTGTGATCTTATGTTTATTTTGGGCTAATAAGCAAGACTCATTACATGTTGTTCTTCTAGAAAGTCTATGCCGGAACCTGGCTTTTTCCTGTTAGTGTTGCCTTGACGGGTTAGTTCAGTGACAAAACACCTGCATAAATCCTTGGTTCTCTGCTGCACCCCCATAAAGAGTAGCCTGTTGTAACATGTGAATTGTTTGCTTTGTTTTTAGATTAGCAATGAAGCATGAGTGTTGTTATATAGTACAGCAAGAAATTCTTGGGTATTTTCTGAGAGATGCAGGGATATAAACTTTTTGATGGAACTACAAGATTTTCTTAAGATCCCCCCCCCCCCGGAAATATCTTGAATAGTGACTATTTTCTACCAGAAAAACATGTTTGTAGGATGAGGTTAGATGGATGTTCAGCAATATTAGTGTACTCTGTCATATGCAGAGGGATTTTTCTTTGCTTCTTGCTTGCCTAGGCGCAGAGTCAAGTGGCGATATGGATGTTCTCCTTACCCATCCGAGTTTCACATCTGAATCATCCAAACAGGTGTGTCTTTCTGCTGCTGTGGATCAGTACTGTGCATTACTCCCACATGGGTATGTTTAAATTCAGAAGATACGTGGTCTCAGACTTGTATTGCAGCTTCTTGCATCTTTTTTGTTACTGTAATAGTAAACTCTTGGATCACCATGTTTATTTTAAGGAGTTATAACCCCTTCTAAGGTTCACTTATGACACAGTGTTCCTCTTGCAGAACTACTCCCTGTGTTTTCTCTTAGCCTTTTTGTCCCTCCTTTTCCCTTCTTACCTCCCTCCCCTCACCCCCTCGAATTCATGTGCTTTTACAAGATAGAACTGTAACAGCTAGCTGGATAAAGTAGGTAGACTAAATATCTTGTTTTGTAGCTATATTCTTTTTGACAATAAATAAATGTCCTCCTGCCCATATAATCTTTTGGGACTAACTCTGGAGGAGTCTTAATGACAGTTTGTATTTCTTGTATTGCTTCTATAGATCCATTGTTTAAAAGTTTAAAATGAGTGTTGTCACTTCTGACGAAAGCAATCTGATATGGGAATTTCAGTGAAAAATTTTTTATGTTGTGCAATTGTAATTTTATTAGCTTTTTTCTCGTTTTTATTATCTTTTTTTTTTCCCTTCTGGGGCAAATTTTGTGTATGCTAATACATGTAATTATAATGCTGTCCTGTACTTATGTGGGCCGTTGTCTGGTAAATGGGTAAAATACTCTTGTTATTTGTGAAATCATTTCTTCTTCTGTGTTGTCACTGTTCATAGTCAAAACTTCTGCATCAAGTTGTAGAAAAACTGGAAAAAGTCCACTTTGTCACAGATGTGCTGTCGAAAGGTGACACCAAATTCATGGTAAGGCTTTTTTGGTGGTGAGGGATGTCATGTGAATTGCATGAAGGTTACAAAACAGTTTGAAGTGAAAAGTGGCAGAGGATTTCTTGAGGAAGAAGCTTTTTTATTATTTTTATTTCTATTAGCTTGAGTTTTGTCTGCATTTTCTTTAAGCGGCTGATGCTTGTGCGTACTGAAAAACCTGATAATAATTAGGGCAGAAGAATAGGAAATGTGAAGCCCTGTGATCCTTCCTGCTGTAATAAAAACTTAAGAAGCAGTTATATGCTACAGTCCTCTTAGCAGTGTAAAATAGTGATTTATGATATTCTGATGTGCAGCTGTCCTAGTAAAATATTTAATCGGTTCCGTGGGAACTTGACTTTGCACTCCTGGATGACTGAGGATTGTTTAGAGGTTGTTTAGGGGTGGGGAGATGAAGATTGATCGCAAATCTGTTTAATTTTAAATTTCTTGCTTCCTCATAGGGTGTCTGTCAGCTGCCAAATAAAGAAGATGGAACAGCGTATCCACATAGGAGAATCGATATCCGGTACACACACCAAAAAAAATCCCAACCCCCCAGCTTTAGCTGTCAGCTGCATAGTAGGCATCTGCAACGAGTTCTGCATTCAGATCTCTAATTGCAGATTCAGAACATGGCATTTACTATACTTCTAATTTCTTTGCAGTATGGAAGCCACTGTACAACTGCCAGTATCTACAACAGGTTATTAGCAAGAGTGCTGCATTTTAAATCATGACTTCATATCCAATTTCACAGTTGTGACCTACTCTATCATACTGCTTTGACATTAATTCTTGGCAGGAGTGCAAGCACCATAACTATGTAGTTGGGGTAGATGTGCTGGACCTTTCTTTGATAAACCGTTTGTTTCATTCTTGCATCTGGCTTGTAGGAAAATCAAATGTACAGAGTTGCAGAATGTGTGCATGTAAGCAGGAAGTAAACATACAACAATCTCTGAATGGGTGATTTCAAAGTGGATTGTAACTTTTTTGTCACCTATTTTTTTTCTTAATCTAAATTCTTCTGCTTTTATTCTAGACTTATCCCCAAAGATCAGTATTACTGTGGTGTGCTGTATTTCACAGGAAGTGATATATTCAATAAGAACATGAGAGCTCATGCTCTGGAAATGGGCTTCACGATCAATGAGTATACAATCCGTCCCTTGGGTGTCACTGGTCAGTCTGGGCCTTTCCACAGAGTATTTTTTTCTTGTTACATGCTTTGTGTAGTCTTCTCCTTAAATTGGTTTCTTGGTGTACTGGAAATACTTGTGATAAATACTGTAGGTCATGAAATTTTTCAGTGCCTCCTTTCTGGTGTTCAACACCATTAGTGCAGGAAGAGCCCACTTATGTATGGGCAGCGCTGTGGCACAAAGTTACCTCTTTGGGCCACCTAATCTACTCAAAATCTTACCTAAAGATTGTTTTTTCAGTGTCACGCATGGTACCTACGTTGTTTCCTGTTCTTAACAGGGTCTGTCATGTCCTCCAGTTGTTTTGGTTTTGGAGGGGGGCTGACTATATATTTATATTCATACGTGTGTGTGTATATATATATATTTAACTGCATGACCACATGGCCTCGAAGTTAATTTGTTAACTTATTTTCTTTAACACTAATGAGAATCAGTACCGAAACACTGTATGAAAAGACTGGGGAGGTGTTTTGGTTTGTTTGTTTTTTTTTTTTTTTAAGTCTGTTTTATTACTTACAGCAGTTTTGCTTAATCTGGCAATGTGTTTGGTATTTCAGGATTGTACAGACCTGCTGCTTTTCAAATAGCATCTGTAATTTGCTTGCAGGAGTTGCTGGGGAGGCCCTGCCGGTAGAATGTGAAAAAGACATCTTTGACTATATCCAGTGGAAATACCGAGAGCCAAAGGATCGCAGCGAATAACTGCTTGTCTAGGTTTGTAACCTAGGGATGTTTTCTTAGCATCTAATGAATATACAAAGTGTACTTTCTTTCTTTGGATGTTATTGCCAAAAGCGTACGTTACTGAGTGTTTAAAGCAAGTCCATGGCATTAGCACAGAATCTGTAGTGAAGATTAAATCCTGTAAGATCTCATTTGGATCTCTCTCGCCCTCAGTCCCTCCCCATTAAAGCTGAATAAAATGCTTACTGTGTTTAACTGAATGGGCTGTGATACTAGAAAAAACCTGTAAGGAAGGTGATGTGGCAATCAGACCCTTTAGAGAATCCATATGATCTTTTGCTTTGGGATTTAGTAAAAAAAAAAAACTATCAGATGGTAAATCACAGGTTTCTGTTTAATGCCTGAGGAACAGAAAGTTCTGGTGTAAAGGTAAAATGTTTCTTCTTAATAAATTTCTTGTGGCTTAAATTGAAGATGGTGGCTGTAAATCAAAATTAATGCTTGTTCATTGGAGTCACTGGAAAGTCTTACAATATTAGTCTTTTATAAAAGGCTATGTGCTTTAGTTAGATAATACTTGTGGTGATCAAGCTATTAGTGTTTTTCTAATAAATTTAGTAGCCCTTGGGCTGTGGTCATTGTTAAAAAAGTCATACTGAATAAGCTGCCTTAGCTTGTTTCTTGCACTTTTGCAAAAAACAATCGGAGTTCTGATGTTTCTATGTGTTCATATCGCATACACAGGTATATTCCATGCAAGCATCAGTAACTGTTTAGTATCTGAAAGCTGGGCAGTTCTTAGAGAAAATATTGTAACTTTTTTTTGCTATTTACATTGTTGAGGTTGAAAGACTTGGAAGGTAACCATTGATTTTGTGTAGTTGTTGCAAATTGTCTCATTAAGTAATATAATATGTATGACTTCTTACAGTTGGTTGTTTTGGTTTTTTAAAAGCAGTTTGAGTAATTAAGTCTGTGGAGCATCTTGGAATGCTCAAATGAACGTTTTGGTAATACAAGCTGCTGGCATAAATTGCTTGAGAAGATAATCTACACCATCTGTCTGTAGCAGCAGGCGCTTTATAAATAACCATAGGTCAGGTTTGGCCCTGGCAGTGAATGGGAACAAATTGAGCAAATGGGAGAAGGAAATGGGGTATATGTCTTTGGAAGACCCTTTCCAGTTTTGAAGTGGAATTTTAAGCCATTATTCACATCTCTGTTGGCTGTTGTCACAAACCTCCAGAAATGGAGAACTTGAAATCTGCTGGGCCAGTTACTTTCTTTGCAGCGTAGTTAAACATTACAGGTCACTTTGACACCAGGTGGAAATGTCTGAGGCATCTACACTTTAAAATATTCTTTTGAGCTTTTAAAGAAACTAATTTTCATTTAACTTGTTTGCCAAAAGAGAAGGGAAAGGAATTCCCTAGCACTGGGTCAGCCTACTGGACACACTAATGCTTATCACTCGGGGTTATGGACTGAAATAAATGTAAGGTGTTTAGACGCTCATGTGTTGCGGGCTAATGTTTCCTTAGTTGCTGGTGTTACCTCATGGAACAGGAGACCCAAGTTTGTGGCACACTGTACAAACAACTCTAGATTAAAGTGTACATTCCTTTGTACTTCTTCGCATTACTAATTTATATTAGTCTTCTCGCAGGTGCTTAGGAGGGATCGTAGTGCTGCTTGCTGACTAGCATTTGACAAGATGAACTGAAGCCACAGTCACGGTGCTGAAAAAGATCTGGATATTGAGCAACATCACTGAGAACTAACTGGCTTGCAGATTTTGGTTTGGAAACGATGTGTGCAGTAAAGCCCAGAAGCACAGACAGAGGTGCAAAAGGCAGCTTTCTCCCTCTTGACCAGCCCTTCTCTCCTTTCTTCATCCACTCTGTTGTCCACAGATTCCTCCTAGCTTCTTTCCCTGTGGCAAATCCATGTTCAACATGCCCTGGCCATGGATTAGTGACCTTCTTCCCCAATCTCATTCCCCCTCCTCAAAAGGATTTCTCCTTTTATTCAGCCCCAAATGGCCTACTGAAAGATTTAAGAGATCCAAAGGTTTCCATGTTTTCCCCCATAAGGAACACAGAATGCTATGCAGTCACGTCTGCTGAAGTGTGGTTTCTTTTAGACAAGAGCTCTCCCTTGCCAGTTCTGAACAAATTTGTATCTTCTTCCTGGATGCTTCTCCTATCCAGAAGCTAATCCTTGTTTACTGGCTAAGTATCTATTACAGGTTTGGTGAGGTATGCATAGATTTTGTAAATGTGGAAATTCTTGATGTACATAAAAGGATTATTTTCTGTCTCCTCTGCACTAGCTCTGCTGATGAGGTTGCTGTTTTAAAACAGCAGGTGTGCTCTTCTACTACAATAGTGTCTTCCCTGTAGAGTTTGCCCAGCTGAAACTGGCTGCAAGAACTTCTCTTGTGGCTTTTAAAACTACAAGGATGTGCGCCTGTGTAGAAATTGTTTTTACACAGTTGCCCCCTGTTCTCTATGTCTTTGATTAGAGTGCAGTTGCATATTCTGGAGAACTCCTTGGAAGTTCTCCAGAATAGTTTTTCTGTGTCCATTTCTCCAGTTGGGTAAGTGGGTGTGTGAAGGCTTGCAGTTCTTGTTTTATGTGCTTGGCTCTTGGCGTAATGGGCCCTATAAGCGGTATACCAATGCAGACGACCATCTGCAATTGTCGTGAGCTCCTGAGAGCTTTGTGTTGCCCGAAGAAACAGAAAGCATTCTGTTTCTTTATTTTCATCTAAGAATATCACTATGCACATTAACTAGATAACTGCCAAATTCTTGTAACAGTAACCCCATTTGTCATAATTGAGTCTAAAAGAAAATAATGTTGCCATTGCATGTGATACAACATGAAGGTTATTTTGCAGACATAGCCTTTTGCCAGGATGGACCTTGCTTTTATTTCCAAAGTAAAGGCAATGCCAACACACAGCAGTATTGTGGATGTACCTGTGATGCCAATTTAGTGTCAGAGGAGGCATCTGAGAGTAAATAGCAACATCTTTCAGATATGCAGTAAAAGGAAGAAGAGAAATGGCACCGAGTTTCCCTAGAAAGCAGAGAAAGGGGATGAGAAATCTAATGAGAGACTGTACAGTCTCTGAATAATGTTGATGCTTCGCCTTGTGGCATATTTGTCCTGGTACCTTGAGAGAAAAATCAAGCACCTTTTTATACTGATAAACATTCAGAGATTTATACTTGCACAAATTTTTAAAGACACACAGATCCATTTTCAATGAAGGCCACAGATCCTATTTTTTATGTAACTGTTACTTTTCTTTTTTTTTGACATCAAGCCTTGATCCAAAAATGTTGAGTGATGAGGAATAAATACAGTCTCGGTTTCAGCATTTTTTTTACTCTTTTTGTCCAAAAAAAAAACCCAACAACCATCCATAGATGAAACCCATCTACCCAATTTAAATAATATATTAAGATTGTCTAACATGCTTTTAGCAGACAACTATTTAATCTAGCAGCAACAATCCAGCTTCTGAAGACAGAAGCCTCTTCTCTTGGTTAACCGGCCTTCTCCTGGTTAAGAGATTGAAATTTTGAACTGGTGTATGCATTTCCCCACTCAGAACTGTATATTGGCCTCCTAGATCTTTCTTCTGATCTCTTTCTAGTTCTTTGTGTCTTATGTACGCGTCGACACCAGAATAAGAAAGCTGGCTGTGTCCTGAAGTACTTCTAAAGAATACCATTTTCAACTACTATCTGTATCTCCTTATATCTGTTCAGTGTCCTGGTGCAGTGCTGAAGCTTGTGCTAAGCTATTTCTGTATCTTTACTTCTAAAACCTTTCAGTACAGCCATAGGCTAATGTCACCATTCTCCTGTCTCACATGACCAGTGTTATTTGTTCCTAGATAAGTCATTGTACTGTCGGTTGCAGCTCACTTTTATTTTATTCAACTTGCCATTACCCAGAAGCTTGGTCCGATTAATTGATGCCACTCCTACCACTCCTATAGAGAAAAATTGCTTTTTTTTTTTTTTAATATGCAAACCTGTCAGCTCTGATTTTATAGCTCCTCTTAAGTCATTGTATAAGGTAATGATTATTTTGGATGTGAGAGGAGGTCCTGACAAGATTGTATTACTAGTTGTATTCGGAACAGGGATTCTGTTGATTAACTTATAACTCAACTAATTTTACGTAGTAAACTACTAACTTCTATGTACTATAGAGCATCAGCATGGAATGTATTGCTGTTACTGTATTTTAATACCTTGTAGGAGTATAAGGCAAATATATTACAGAATTGCAAGCTTGTCAAGACGAGACTATTTTATACATAGTCAGATTGACTATTGCTAATTATATTATATTTGTCTTGATTTGTTAGTGATTAGGTCCTCTGTCTGCCTTTACTGGGGGGAGAGAGGAGTTTGCATCTGTATTGTCAGACTATTTAACCTGACTTGATTAATAAAATGAACACGGATGCAATACTGTTTCTTTTATTTATTTTTTTTTTCTGACTTAAGCCTATGGTTCAGTTACATTTTATATAATTAGCATTGATCAGTCTTAGTGATGGAGATTATAGATTTATACTCTTGCTTATCCCTTTATTTTCTTCTGTTTTTCCTAGTGGGAGTTAATTGTTTTCTGGGAATGTTCCCCAGCCCTAATGCATGCACTGGTATGTAAGGTGACTAGAAATTAACTTGGCACTATGTGAAGTTTTCTGATACCTCATAGTAAAAATATATATAGCTGACTTATTCAGTGTTTTCTTCAATAATCAGTGGGAATAAATTAAGTGAAAATTCCATCATAAATGTGTAATTCTGTTTGGTTTGGGGTTTTTTTAGGTGTAATTTTAAGAGCATCAAAAAGCAGTAATAAAAACCACACTTACAAATGCATTACAGCACTGTGTTTTCCATCATCCTCAACAGGCAGCCCAGGTGGCTACTTTTGTCTTGGCAGAATTTGCTGGCCTCGTAATCTCTCTCTGTAATGCTGAATTCTAGGTGGAAGAAAAAAGGGCTTGTTCAGCAGGTCTGTTTGTTTTTCTTAATCCATAAAATATACCATGTATTTCTCTGTTTGTTTGGTTTTTACTCCCCCCCCCCGCCCCGTACCCCCAGTGGCCCTTGCTCTGCGTTGCTACATTTCATTCTTTTCTCCTCCTGCAACACTGGGCTGCAAGGTATCTGGCAATTAGGGGAGGCAATGGCTGCGAACCTTGGGCTTATCCTAGTGCCTCTGTGTAACTGGTCATGTACTATTGTCATTTGTACAACCCCAGCACTTGGGGTTTGTCAGGGATAGCGGCTGCTTGTCAGTGTTTGCCCTTGGCCCGGGGGCAAGGTCTGACACCAAGGCCGGGGCTGACTGTCCTTCCTCGGCCTCAGGGCTGCAGCGGCCCTGTCCGGGGGCCGTGTTCGAGTAGCAGTTCGAGACCCGGCTGGCGTTGTTACGGTACCCGAGCGGTGACGGGCCGGGTGAAGCGGCGCTGCTCCGCCGCGGGGGAGGCGGGGGCCGTTAGGGCCGGGCCCACTCACCGCTCCGCCCCCACCCCCTCGCGCACCTCGAGCGGGTGTTACAGCTTCCCGCGGGCCGCCGGAACCGGAGGCGGCTCCGTCCGCTCCGCCGCCGTTTCTCGCAGCGGCGAGGGGGCCGGGCGCTGAGGAGCCCTCCCGCAGGCGGGTATACGGCGCCCTGGCCGGCGCCCGGGGGACTCAGCCGCGGCCCTGAGGAGGGGCCGGAGCAGCGGTAGGCCTCCGGTGCGCAGGCGCGGCGGGGGCGCGGCGCGGCGCATGCGGCCTTGGGGACGCCGAGACCTCTACCCGCAGGCAGCGCGTCCGGCAGGTAGCGGCGGGCCGTGGCGGGGTGGGCGGCTGCCCCCACCGGGGCCCCGCGGCATTCCCCGGGCGTGAGCCGGGTCTAGGCGGGCGTCCCTCGAGTCACCTTGCGGCGGGCGGGGTTGGGCAAGAGCCCTGAGGGGATGGCCGGGCGCTCGCTCCGCCTGGCGCTTTGGCGTCCTCGGGCCCGGCGCGGCCGCGGGCTGCTGAGGCGATGGCTCCGGGCCGTGGGCCGGCTCTCGCTCGGCGGACGGCCGTCTTGGCAGCGCTTCGGTTCCTCGGCCGGGAGACACGAAGGGCTGGGGTCGGCAGCGTTCGAGTGCTCCCGCGGCGCCGCCGCTTGGCTGAGGGAGGGAGAGGGGGGGCAGCGGGCGGGGGTCCGTTACACGTTACGTAACGCACGTCAGTAACGGGGGGGGGGGGGGGAGGGGGGAGGGGGGAGGCGGGAGGCACCGCGGCTGTGCCCGCCCCACCGGGAGCGTCATACGGGCTTGGGCCTCGGTGGGAACGGAGGGGGCGTCTGCAGCTTCTCCGTTTTCTTTCCTGTGTGTGATTTTTGTCCGCTTCTGCCTCCCCCGTTATTGCGCGGCTCTCCTGCGTTTATTTCTTCTTTGACATTTCCAACGCGGAGTTGTTTTTCCGCAGCCCATCCACAGGCGGTGGCTCTGCTGCGCGCTGTAGGGTTGCCCCCAATCTCTTCCTTGGTACATCTTCTCCATTGTTTGTTGTGTTCATGTAACTGTTGTAGGAGGGAGAATCAAAGCACAAGGTTAAGGAAGCTTTGCGTAAAACCAAGGTACTGCGGTTTAGCTCCAGATCTCTGGCTTATTGTTTTGTTTCCCGCTTTACATCGCGTTTTGTCAACTGCTGTTGTCGCAGCTGGTCGGAGACCAATTCACATTTAGTATTAATAGCTGTGGTTCTGTGAGCTCGGGTCCTGTCAACAGTTCCAGCTTGCAAGTGAGTAGAGCTGCTTGTTATTAGCAAAGAATGAGCTAAGCTGAAGAATCTTTTTTAAAAGAATGCTGTTTAAATACTTGCATCACATTTAAGCATACATTAAAACATGTAGAGTACAGAAAATACAGCTGTATAGTGTAAAGAGAAGAGACGTGTTAGAAGAATGAACAGGTTCACAATACTCAAGATATTGAATATAGATGACTATATGATCTCCAGAGGTCCCTTCCAACCCCATGTGATTCTATGATTCAAGATGTCTCAACTGACAGCCTTATGAAAATCAGGTATAAGCAGAACAAGGTCAGACAAAAGCGGGAGATACAGGCTGAGGCGGTGCTGAACAGGGTGGTAAAGCCCTCCTTTACTTGAAGCGTTCCAGTGGAGCTGGTGAGAAGAGCCTCAAAACAAACTTAGTGGTCAACTCTGTTGTTGTTTGTCTTTCTAAAGCCCATGCCCTTCTGTGCAGGGAGGTAGAAAGATCTGAGAGGCAATGGGCATGGAGGACGTGGGGCTGTGGCGTGTTTTCAGATAAGCTCTTGCTTTTGTTCTGTATAGCATCATGCATTTGAAAGTTAGAGAAGACTAATGTCTACTAAACTCTGGATAGGTCAGTCTCAACTCCCCAAATGTGTTGTGGCTCACTGCCAATCATTGTCAAACTTCTAATTGAAAATAGGTTATATGGCTTGGAGGCCAGCCATAAATCTATATGATTATGGAGTGTTCCTGTAGTGTTTTCAACACTGGACAGTTCTGAGAGCCAGCTGTGACTGAAGAGCATTTTTTTTAAAAAAATCTGTTTGCATGTTGTATGAATTCTTATGCAGGTAGTTATCTTCCCTGTTGTTTTTTGCTGAAAAAAAAAAAATTGAGGTTCAAGAGCATGTTAGGTAGTTACTGTATATTTAGGGTTATCACCGTGTTGAAACGTCCAAGCATCAGCCTCGCTCCAAAAACTTGAGCTTTTGAAATCAGCAAGTTTAACTATTTTGACAAACCTATTAAAGCAAACAAACAAAACAAACCCCAAACCCAAGAAACCAACCAAGAAACAGCCCCAAGCAAAACAAACAAAAAAAAAACACCCAAAAACCAAACCCCAAATTTAAAGCGTGAGTTGACAGTTCTGATTTGAGAGATTTGTGTGGAAAAAACATTTTAAAAGAAGGATATGCTCTGTTCCATAGCTGTGTTGCAAAAGTAATTGTAATAATTTAAACTGTGCTGTCATAAAAATGCACATTCTGTATTTCTTTTGTCAATTTATTAATTCACTGATTGTAATTTTCCCTCCATGTTTGACAGGTAAAAAGGCCTTTTACATAGTAATTCTGAGAAGTACCTGTTTTATGTACTAATCTTCAGATAAGGAGCCTGCAGTCATGTCCTGCTTTTTTAGATCCTCTAAACCTACAGGTATCGTAGAATATCTCAAGTTGGAAGGGACCTGTAAGGGTCATGGAGTCCCTATATTGATAGATACATAGTGCAGGTTAGTTACTAAATTGCTGAACACAGAGTGTTTGTCTGTTATGGGATGTAAATTGCTCGAGTGCTTAATTTTAGGAAATGGCTAATTATCTGAAAACGGGACTTAATTGCTTAATACAGATACTGTTGCACTTGTGACGGAGGGACCGAGTACATCACTAAGCACCTATAATGGTGGAAGAAAAGTGATGACTTTAGGGATTTTTACGTGGTTTTGCTTGCATTACAACTTTTTAGATTAGTCTTCCAGTATGGTATAATTAAGAAATGGGGGATCAGGGTTTCTGGTGTCGGGTGTTGCAAAGAAGAATGTCAACAAATGCATCAGCTGTGGGAAGGATTAAGTGGCAACAGGTTACCCTTAAAATCAAACAAAAGCATCATCTTTGATAGCTTTTCTTTTCTAGAGCAGGTGTGACTTTACATTTATGCAAAGACTAATTTTCCATTGGGGAAGAGTTTTCCTACTTCTTTTAATGTGGATTTTCTGATGCAAAGTCCCTAAACTGTGGTAACTAACCCTAAATAGTTACCTCTTACGGTCACTTGAGCTGTAATATTACATGCCTGTCTGTTTGAGTTTTGTCCTCCTAAGTGGATGTAACAGTTATCTGTATTAGAAAATGTAGTTGAGCGTAATACTGTTCCGGGGGTTTAGTGATTCCACATAATGGATCAGCTTTCATAACTTCTTTGAACTGAAGATTGTTTCTGACAAAGCAGCGATGGTACAAGGATGACTTTCATTAATGTTCATCAAAGGTCTTGCAGTTCTGTATTGCTGAAGTACGCGGAGGGTACTAGTCATAGATGTTTATAAATGGTTTAGATACAATTTAGATTTTATGCTTTTAAACGTAAGATTCTTACAGCTTCCAATATGTTTCAGACCCAATGGCTGTCCCACCATCATACAGTGACTTGGGAAAATCTGCCAGGGATATATTCAACAAGGGATATGGTAAGTAACGTGATGGTGGTTTGATAACCTTTCATATTTTTTCTAAGGCATCCTGAAAAATTACAATAAAAGCATTAGTATCCTAGAGATCCCCTAAATACCTTGTGCTAGGTATTCAGCACAGGCCTGGAGCATCCAGGCCCTTCTGAATTTGAACTTTACACATGTATCATGAAAATGCTGCAGTAGGTAAAGATTTAGAGGGGAAAGTTATCGGTTTGACCTTAAGAAGCACTCCAGAACAGTCTCTGAAGAATGCCTCATTTTTTAACCTTGCAATTTTTGTATTTAGAGGCATTAAATCAGTCCAACTCGTGTAGATTGCCATAGATTTGTGGCACAAACAGGTTCCTGAGGTAGAATGATCTTTATGTTACTCAGAGTAGCCTATTGTCATAGCTATAGCAGAAGTAATTTCCCAGCATTTGCATTCCTCTTCAAAGAATTTAAATGGAGAAATTCTGATATTAGTCCCTTTTCCTGGAGCAGTACTAAACGTGTTGACATTTTTAATCTGTTTTTGTGAGTGCATGATAAACACTGCATTTTTATTGCAAATCCATATGCTACATAATATTAAAAAGCACTCTGGTCTGGTCTGGTCTCTGCCACCCTGGATTTCAGGCTTTGCTAAAATTCAGCTCAGGTTCTCTGCTTTAGTGTCAGTTGCTTCAGGCTTTTCTACTTTCTGCAAGGGCCGGGTATTTTCCTGCCCAAACCATGACAAAGAGGAAGAAAGCAATAGTATCTCTATATACGGCACTGGTTGAAGTAAGTTGAAACATATTTTTCTTGGAGAAGGGGAGAAGAAAAATTCCTGCCCTGCAATCAGAAATATAAAAGTAAATTGAGTAAATCGGAAGAAATGGTAACTGTATTGATTGGTCCCAGCCTGCAGGTAGCTGCAGAAGGGGGAGATACTTGACGATGAGTGACTGTAATGACTATAAATTATGATACCACCCACTTTGAATTGGCAAAAGTCCTTCAGTTGTTCCTCGGTAAGATCAACATCTGCTGAAATATGAAAATAGGACTGTTTCAAGTCAGTTTAGTCTACCTGCTGTTCTTTGAGTGTGTTGGCAATAAGCCTTGCTTGTAAATTGTGGTGAAACAGATGTCGCGTACTCTTCTATTTCCAGGATTTGGAATGGTCAAGTTAGAGGTGAAGACCAAGTCTTCCAGTGGGGTGGTAAGTACTGGGAGCTTCCAACATCGCCAGCGCTGCAATTCCTGAAGCGGTTGGTGGTAGTAACTTGTTAGCCGGTGTTGCTTCTCTCTTTCAGTTCTCATTTTAAAACCTGTAGCTGACTGAGGTATTGCAATAACGGTGTGTGGAACTGACACAGTGGTACTTATTTTCCTGTGGCGCGCAAGAATTTTCACGTTTTGTTGTGAACATGTGGCTTTCTTCCCTGTTCTCATGGTTACATCCCAAGCATAAAAGAGTTTCTTCACCCTAAATAGCTCTCATTTCTGTTTATGAATGCAATTGAGTTTCTCTGCTATTGTTGGTTTTTATAGAATTTTGGGTCCAGAATGACCTTTTATCCAAAAGGCCAAGGGGGACATAAGAGCCACAGTTTAACTTAACTTCATTTTCACTCATGTCCACAGTGCTTATAATGCTAGACTTAATGAAAACCAAATAGTCCTCCTGCAGTGCCCTTTATGTAGAATTTGAGAGCATTTTACAGACATCAATTAAGCTTTAGCACTTCAGGTAACTAGAAAATACTATGATCTTCCCAATTTAATGATTGACAAGTGGAGCTTCCTTATGATTTCACAGGCGGGCTGGCAAAACCAGGAATGGATTTCATTATTTTGGTCTTTAACCACAGGCATATATTGTTTACTAGAAAAGCTTATTCTTACACTGAGTCTCAGCTCTGTGTCTGCTACCATTTGATGCTGTTCTGGTTGATAAGCAGTGCTGCTCTTCAGCCTGCTTCATAACCAAATTTGCCTTAGCTCCCTCCTTCTCTTACATTCTTATCGCATGTAAGTAATTCTTTTTGTATTACTATATTCTGTCTCAGTGGAGCTTTTGATGGATTACTCGCAGTGTGCACCAGGAACGCGTAGGCACAAGGAACTATGTGGTCTCTATATATTATGGCTGCTACCAGTTCTTGACAGTTCATGATATGCGTAGTTTATCTGGCTAGAAGATTTGATACCCAGCTAATATGCTAATGGTTAATTATGCTGTCTTCTGAATGTGATGGAACATGAACAACTGTATTAAGTTCTAAAATGTGCTTTTCCTTTTCCATGCAACTTCTGTGTTGGATGTTTATCCAGCTGGTAAGAGTAGTGATTGTTTTGGCATGTTGGCCCTTTATTGCTTTGTCTAACAAGGTTTTCTGGGGTGCATACTGTTATTCATAAACCGTTCCATGGTTTTTAGTCATGTTATCATCCACGTCATTAAGTTTGACTGTGTCCGTAGCTCTTAGTCTGCTGTATGATCCATGTATGTAAAGCCATTTGCAATCTTTGTCCAACAATCCACAGTATTGGACACTGCAGGAGGGAAAACAAGTACAGTATTGCTACAGTTTGTTGCTTTAGGGTTTGTGCTTGTTAGTGTTTCTAATGAGCGTTCTGCTGCAACAGAATGGGGTTTTGGCGATGGAGATGAGGTTAGAAACAAAGCTTGAGATCTAATTCATATTTAGGTACTAATAGTGCCTCTCGTTATAATACAGAAACATTCTGGGTGTTTTTCCTGTGGACTTAGAAAACAGCAGTGGTAGTGTCTATTGGTTACAATTGTCTCATAGATTGCAAGTGGTTTGGCTTAGTAACTGCATGGCATTGCTGAGGATGGGCAGCCACCACCAGCTGGGTCAGGGAGAAGCTGAGCTTTACGGGTGGTTCAGACTGGAGTGTGACATGGAGCCAGAATGAGTTTGATTTTCACTTACAAAAAAAAAAAATCAAGAAATGCTTCTACACAAGATGGTTTGATGAGATGCCTGTGGTTTAGACAGCTAAAGATGGACAGCAGCAGATGCTGACTCTGTGCCTTCTGCTTCCAGAAGCAGATCCAGTTCTCACCAAGGCAAAATTCTTTGGCTTTTGGTCATATGACAGTGTGGGCTTCTTTTTTCCCTTTGTCTGTGAGAAAAGTGTTTTACAATCTTTCCTCTACTTCGTCTGAGAAACAAATTAAGCCTTTTTAATCAGTTACCTGCCCTCAGGTCAGAAGAAGGTTACTTCTGAATTCTGATTGGGTTTGAGATGTCTTTATACAGAACTTGCGGAAGGGACACTAGACCAGTGTATAGCAATTATGTCTTCAAATATAGTCTAACACATTCTGACCTGCATTCCCTATAGTTGTTAGCTGGCTGGTTGTGTTATAAAACTGCTGTGCTGTTGTAATAGTGCATTAGCTTGAGTAAATGCCTTCCCCACACCAACCCCTTCCCATCCAGGTAAGGAATGTTACCTGCTGTACTTCCCTGGCACTTCAAAACCATTTAAAGACAGCATTTGTACACTCTGCAAAGTCCAGAATTGTGAAAGTAATGAACGCAGCATCCAGGATTTACTGTCCTGGAATGAGACGGATCTGGAAAGTCAGGGTTCGAAAGCTTTGATGTGTTGGCAATAGATACTGCCATCTCTTAAGCACTGTATCTTTCAATATTTAAACTTCAAAAGAGGCCTAACTTAGAAATGTAATGGCAGATTAATTGTCTTCCCTCAAGGAAAATATTTGAGAGGTGTAATTAAATATCAGAGTGCTGAAACTCGTATTATGCTCTTGACAGGAATTCACTGCAACTGGTTCTTCCAACACAGACACAGGCAAGGCTTCCGGCAGTCTAGAGACCAAATATAAGGTCAAAGACTATGGACTTACATTCACCCAGAAGTGGAACACAGACAACACACTGGGAACAGAAGTTTCCATGGAGGATCAGGTAAGAGGAAGAAGATACTCTGAAAATGCCCCACCCCTAAAGTTCATGATGCTTCATTATCCATTCCAAATAGGAGACTTTGTTTAAAGATGTAGAACTGTCACTGCTACAGTTGTGCAGGGAAAACAAAAGAGGGGTCTCCTAGCTTTAAATGCTCTAATACTAAGGAGTTAAGTTTGGCTGTGTTGAGACTGAGTATATTTTGTAAGGGTGAAGAGAAATATTAGTGTTTTCAGCCTAGCACTGCTTACACAAAGGGTTGCTAGCATACAGCACTCTCAAAACATGCTGTTCTTTTTCAAAGTAATAGCTTTATTCTTTTAACTTAATGCCTGCAGTGTAGGGTAACGCTGCCAAAGGCAGTAGAAGTTCTGTGGTGCCCTCTGCCATGTCTGGCCATCAACTTCTGTAGTTATGGTTTTGCACTTTTACCCGTGCTTTAAAGTGGAAAATACTGTCCAGCTCAAAAAAAAAAAAAAAAATGGGTGGGAAAGCTGAGGCAGGTACATGGTTTGGCCTGTGAAGTAGCACTGTGTCTTAAAAGAACACCTGTAGATTCTGAGATTCTTTAGCTACCATATGGATTGTTGGAAGTATAGGGAATAAACAAACATGAACTGAACAGTTTTCTTTCTTTAACACAGTTTCTCAATTTTCTGGTCTCAATTTTAAATTTTTCTCAATTTTAAATCTCCCTGGATGTGCTGTTACAGGGCCTTGTTGTGGGAAGAAAAAGTCCAAATTTTATTCCCTCATCATACAGCATCTTCATATTTCATTGTGAAACACGTGGGAGACACGATGGTCATGTTTTGTCTTCTCTTTAGAAAGGAAGTAGAGCTATGGTAGTTTCAGCAGATGTCTGTTTTTTCTTTGCAGTTGGCTGAAGGATTGAAGGTGGCTCTTGACACTACATTTGTACCAAACACAGGGTAAATATTTTCTGTTGCCTTTTTCTAAGGAGTGCTTGAATTTTCCATAACTTTTAATTAGAAATTCTTATTCTGGTCATTGTGTAAAAGCTCAACATATACTGTAGAATATTCTGCAGGCTCTGTGGAGTAATTTTAAGGCAATGGATAACACCAGGCTCAGAAGGAAGAGGTCTGCTAAAAATGATTCTTTAGCTTTCTGGCCATTGGCAAATTTGTTATATTGCAGTAGGTACTATATTTTTGTAACTCTCCCCTTAAACAGCTTAGTCTTTCATGGACCACTTAAGTTGCACCATCTTTGTGATGGTGATGACAGTTCTACTGCTGTCAACTCGGTGCCTTAAGAGCACAAAGCAGAATTTTTTTTGTGTGATGTTTTTTTGGACAGATGTTTATGTACAACTGAATGAGGAGGTAGAACCATATAGGTATTACAATAGGCAGTAGAATAGCACTTTTTCATCTTTCTCAATTATCACGTATTTATTTTTGATAGGCAGTAGAGCGAAGGAGGGGTGTTTATGTCTGGATAATGCACAAAGATTGAGACTGCTTTGTAAACAATTACTGGTATTTCTTTATGGGTGGGGAGAGCCTATTGAAAAAATCAGAGTTTGAAATACTGCTTGGATGTAAGGAATTAGAAGAGACCCCGGGCCTGGGTATGAGTGACAGGCAGCATGATGTTCTGCCATGTCTTCAGTGGGACAGGATTGAGGAAGGGATAAAATTTTGCACGGTTATGTTAAGTTTGAATTGATAGCAAAATGAGGCTTCTCCAGAGGGACAGAAAAAGGCTGACTATGTGGATGATGTGTGGAGGAAGATGCAGTTTGTTTTCAATAGAGGAGGCTGGCATCCAAGAGTGAAGAAGGAAGGAAAGTAAGCACTGCACAGGAATGGTGTAAAAATGGAGCAGGCAAAAAGTCCCCGAGGGACGGAAAGGACAGCTATCGTTGCAGGATGTCATGAATACTCCTGAATGAAACTGATGATGCCATAACGCAGTGAACTCTCTTGTGGAGAACAAAATTTGAAGCCTGCTGTTTTTAAGAGCGTTAAGCAAAGTGCTTTTGTCCTTTTTGCTTCTTGAGGATTTTAAGGAATTTGAGAAGGTGGAGGGATAAGTGGCACCATGTAAAGATACATAATACCCATATTACTACTATCCCATGCCCTTTTCAGCAGCTGTTAAGTTTTGAGTAGGCATTACAGTCATTTAATTAACTGTCTTTAAGGGACATACATACTTGGACATTACCAAGGATAAAAATGGCATTTTTCTCTCTGCAGGAAGAAGAGTGGAAAGTTGAAGACCTCCTACAAAAGAGAATATGTAAATCTAGGCTGCAACATAGACATTGATCTCTCTGGACCAACCATTTATGGTTGGGCAGTGCTGGGCTACGAAGGCTGGCTCGCTGGCTACCAGATGGCTTTCGATACAGCCAAATCTAAGCTTTCGCAAAATAACTTTGCCTTGGGATATAAAGCACGGGACTTTCAGCTGCACACTAACGTGTAAGTATTATCTGAGCCTAGAAATACATTATCAGAGGAGCCAAACAAAATTAATAGCATTCACGGAGTTGGGTGAAAGGTGGGTGGATGGAAGGAGATGATGATTTGTTTTGGAGTAATTTGTATTTGGTGTTTTCATGTTCAGTACAACTAAAAGCAGGGGCAATTTTCCAACTCTTGGCTGTCTTTTGAGACTTTGTTTCAGGGTAGTTTAGGGTTTTGCGTATATAAGAGAGTGGTGTAAAGGCACTTTACAATGTCAATTCGGAATTAAAATCTGTAAACTTTAACTTCTATTCTGGTGCTAGATCGAAGGGCCTTCAGTTAAGCTACGGTAACTTCCCCTCTGCCCTTCTCCAAACAGAAAGCTTCTGGCTCAGAAAAGGCCGAGCTGGGAGAGATGTGTGTTGCATTGAGCTGTCATCACAGCAGAGCTCTAGTCTCGGCATTCAGATGCTGAGTATCTTTGAAGATAGTGTATTTAAAGAACTTTGCAATAACTTTGTTTTCAGTCTCATTGTTCCCATAACTGACTGAAGTCTCCTTCTGGATTTGTCCCTTTAAGTGTTATCGCAGGCTTGCTTGCTTAAGACAAGCAGGCAAGTTATCTGGGTTGGTTGAGGGTTGTTTTTTTTTTGTCAGACCCTCAAACCATAGGTCTCAGCTGTTGGGAAGTCTTGTTCCATTCTGCAAGCAAAATATGCATTGGGTAGTAAAAAAAAAATGCGAGCAGGACTCTGCCAGCTCCATAGGTGTAGGTGAGCATGGGTCCAGGGAAGTACTGGAGCTTTGGTTTATTCTAAGAGATAACGATCAAATGATTGTGCGAAGGGGTTAATCTAAAGAGTTACTATGTATTAAACAAGTCAAGGCTTAACACACTTTGCATCTATTACAAACAGGAATGATGGCACCGAGTTTGGTGGGTCTATTTATCAAAAGGTTAACGATAAGGTTGAGACATCAGTCAATCTTGCATGGACTGCTGGCAGTAACAACACACGTTTTGGTATTGCTGCCAAGTACCAACCGGATGACAAGACTTCCATTGTGGTAAGAATTTTGTTGCCAGGACAAGTATTTCAGGTTCCCTTAAATACTGATATTTGTGATATGAAGTAGCTGCTTTAAATAGTTACTGAGAAAGCAGGGTAGAAGACACACTGTGGCTTCTGTTGTGGTTCAAATTGTATTTGTGAAACAATGAAGTAAAAAAAAAAAATCTAAAGCACTGTTTTGCCCATGCTGAGTAGCGTGCTTGGAGCCTGAGCAAAATGTGTTTTCAAAAGGTAAAGACAGGATGCAGTGTCCTTTTAATTCTCTAATTCTTATCTAATGCAGACTGTAAAAATGTACTAGTCGAAGGATGGAAGTTCAGATGAGTTTACAGCCTTCTCCTAACAATCAGTTAACCCTTGAAAGTCAGCTGAGGTCTTTAGATAAGTGTTGTTTCCAATGTTTGCAAATTCTTGCAGAAATGTTAGGGCCAAAAAACACGAAATGAGGTTCAGAAGACCAAACATGTCCACGGAGAAGTGACAGCAAATAAAAGTAATTATGTGTACATTCTGACCATAAGAACTGAAGTAGCAAGCATTCGTTGTGCCTTATAACAAGAATTAGTTCCAAGACAATTCAGCCAAAATTAAAGATGGGAAATACTATTGTAAACAGTGCAAAACTTACTAATGCAAAAAGGAGTTTACACATTCATATATTTATTGCTCATTTAAAAAAAATTAATACCAAGCAATTTGTGAACAGGGGGTCTATGAACAAGAAAGGCTTCACTGGCTACTAGGGGACTGCAGTAGCTAGCCCTTTAAGGACATAAAGAGACATCGCTGGGGGTAGTGAAGGACAGTGTAGCATTTTATGTAGCCATAATGGTCACAATTTGAGGGAGAGACTGGAACTATTATTTAAGCCTGTTAAAGCTTAAGCTGGAATCGCTTGAGGAGAAAAGGAAGACTGGAATATGCCTCTGCTAGAAGCTAGTCTACAAGTAGCTGGAAGAGTTAATGCATAAGCCACCTTCTCAGGGCACTGGTACAATTCTGGCTGAGCATTTATACACAGCATATAAATACTGTGACTTTTTTTTTTTTTTTTTCCCCCCCTGTAGGCTAAAGTGAATAATGCCAGCCTGATTGGAGTTGGTTACACTCATGCCCTACGACCTGGTAAGTCCAACAGGTAGCAGCAAATACTACTGCACTATCACCTCTAGAACAGAGCAGATAAACAAGTTTTCTAGGAAATTACACAGGCTTATAGAATGGGTAAGAACATACAGAAGTTCCTATAGCAGCCAAGACATGAGTGAGGCTCAAGTACTTGAAGGGAGAGCATTGTCCAGGGATCTCGTTACTTGTTTTCATAGGTGTAAAGCTGACCCTCTCGGGCTTGATTGATGGCAAGAATTTCAGTGCTGGAGGCCACAAAGTTGGGCTGGGATTCGAGCTGGAAGCTTAATGCAGCTTTAAGTAAAACAACAGGCGGTGCTCTGGAAGATAAAGGAAAAGTGTACCCAGTGTGTTTTGGCCTTAATCGTATTCTGAAATTTTAAGAAGTGTGAACTTTCTACTCTTCCAAAGAATCATTTTAACCCAACACTGAAGTCCAGAGAGTGCCAGCACATCCGAGGAAGATACTTGAAGGCATGCATGGAAGTTGTGATGTTTGTGCCACATTTCACTTCAGTTTCCTGTACTTTATTCTGTTCCTAAAAACAGACAAAAATCCCACCTCTCCCCATTATTGTATTCCATCCTGCATGTCGTGTACTTCACAGCCTTCTATAAAAGGTGGTCTCTGTGCTGTAGTGAAAACTTGGGTTTACATCAAAATGAAATAAATTGGTCACAGTTGGAATATGGTTGTGTCTTGTCTGTCATTCAGGTTGAGAAAAGCTATGCTCAATGCAGCAGTTTTTGGGGTGGTTTTTTTTTTTTTTTTGGCTGCAACTGTAAGCATGTTTAATAGATAGTCTGCAAATACTTTGTTAAACCGTATGTGCACACTGAAGATTTCCTTCTCTATGGTGTCTAGGCTAACAGCCTTACACCGCTCATGTTTTAGAGACCTGCACAGTAAAGGCAGCTTCATTAAAATGCTATTGAGGGTACCAAAAAGAGCAAACCAGAAGTTTACATGTTTTAGATAGCTTCGTTCACATATAGAAAACAAGTATTAGGTAAGTACAACCATTACGCTTAAGGAAAAAAGTGCAAATCAGCAATTTTAAGAAGCTAAGTTCACAGTTCAAGTATATTAGGAAGGTGACATCTACCTGTGACTGTACAAGCTGATTGCATGTGTTGTCCATTGTTCATCAGAAGGCCTAAAAGGCACCAAAACAACCACATGTGATGCCTAAGGGAAGATACATCAGGACAGAGAACAAGAATATCTGCTGTCTTAAGGCATGATTAAGAACTTCTCCCAAGCAGTTAGAACAGGCATTTCCTACTATGTCTTTGTGAAGAAAAAAAAAAAACCCACGTATTTCAGAGGTGGATACTTAAAGCTAGGCCATGTGCATCACATAAGCAGTAGGTGACAGTAAAAGGAGGCACTTGAACTTCCCTTCTCAGAGGCAGCAGCTTTTCACAGTTGGCTTCCTGAAGCAGCACATCTTCAGAGGCAACTGAAGCGATTTTACATCTGGGTCTGTTCTGGACTGTTTGTTTCTTCTTCCTGAAGCCAGCTCCAATCGAGAGCCTAGCGAATAAACAAAACAGCAGCTCAAGTGGGGGAATGGGTGCTTTCTGTCTCCACAACGCCTACTCTTTCCTTGTCCAAAAGGGTAACATCCATATTTCTCCACAACATAGCCATATTATTTATTTGTGGCAAAGTTACACGTGTAGAAGTTAGAAACATATCAATTATGTTACCATGAAGCTCTGCTCCTGATCCTTCATTGTATCATGCATCACGTTTTCTAGTTGGCTATAGAGTTTCTGTGATTCCAGCAGTAGCTCCTCACTGAAAGGGATAATTATTACACAATTATTTTCCATGGCAGTTTTGTTTAAAGAGATGCTGCTTCTACCTTTAAGAAATATTTCTGGCAGGTATGCTGCAGAGCACTGAATAATATTAATGTATACCACTCAGCTCATAAGCTAAGAATTCATTTTGTAACTGGGAAAGTCAGTAGCATGCCCAGATTTAGTGGGACAGGGGAAAGGAAGCGTTTTGCACGTTGGAGTTGGGTTCCTAATACTTGACGTCACTGTTGCTGAAGAAAAAGTGTAGAACAGCCTATAAACTGAAGGACTGGGCAACATACAAATAAAGAAACCAAGGTCTGTCATTCCAGCTGGTGACCCAGTTCGTTTCAGCCAGCCAGAACTACACATGCTCAAGTTGTTGCACAGCTCAGCTACTATCACCTTACATGACAATGCTCCAGCAATTCCTGTTGGTAGCATACCTCAAGTGAGCCCAACCCTTCCAGATAAAACAAACCCTTTGCTATTGAAGCAGGAGGGAGTGAAGCCGCATGTTATTCCCCGTTTTTCATAAAGAAGATTCACAACCCCCAAGAAAGTTCCGCTACTGGGTAGAAAGACTGCTGACAATGGAAGCTAAACACAAAGCATAAAATGCGAGAGAGCCTGTGTGTCATTATTTCACAAAGCAGGAACCCCAGCTTTGTAGCACTAGCATTAGCAGCTACAGAACTCCAGACTTTGCCTCACCTTTTTCTGACAGATTCTGATAAATTGTAGGTTCCAGAAGGGACCTGCAAAAGCAGCTGACCAGGGCTACCGAGACGTGATGTGTTCATGCTCTCTGGGCTGCCAGTAACAGGACCGCGTACTTTACTCTGAAGGAAAAACAGAAGATTCAGATTGCAGTTATACTCCTGGCTGCTGGAAATTAGCAGAAATGAGACAGCCTGGAACTCTGCTTTAATACTAATTCAAAATAACAGAGAAAAGAACCATAGGACATGCTAAATTTAGTAACTATTATTTCAGTAACCTGTGCTACAAACCATACTTCCAGGTTAAACTGGAGTTTTTATTTTACTTACACAAGCTATTTTCAACAAGTTCCACAGTTCTTTCTGTCGTTTCTCCTGAAGTCTAACAACTGTCTCCTCATCTTCATTCATCAGATTCATCACTTTCTCCACTCTGGGGAACAATTCCAGTGCCTTCTGCTTGCAAACTACAGTTTTACTATTAAAAAAAATAATGAGATCACACATGGGCAACTGCAGTAGGGGAGCATTTCTGAAGTTCCTCATTTGCTGTAACACTCTGAGATCTCATTAGCTGCACACGCCGATTTTTAAACCTCAAAAGCAAAACCTTTTGCTGAAAGAGAAAATGCTTTCTCTCAACCCTCCAATAAAAGGTGATTCTACAAAGTTTACCTGAGCTGAGCATAAATGACTCGGACTTTTTTTTCAAAGGTCTGGATTGCCTGTAGAAGCAGTCGTACTATTTCTTGGCTGTCACCGCTTGTCCTCTGATCTGGAATGAGAGTCACATTATTACACAGAAAGGTAAAATTACAGGACAGAGTGAGAAGATTTTTAGTGGCTTGTTTCTTCTACTTCTTCAATCCTGAAACATCTGAAGTTCAGGGCATGCAAGTTTGAGCAGGATGAATTGCATTGGTTTATAGCCACCTTCTTCAAAATTATGAGAGCTGGAAAGCAATGGTGGTAGGATGGATCTAATGCCTTGGGGCTGTACAACTGCTCAAAGGAGCAGCTCTGTCTTTCATCCTTCCTACACAGAAGCAGCAGCATATGCTTGCAGCAACAGCCTGCTCTGAGGAAAACTCCAGGGGAGTTTCAAGAATAGCTCAGAAGGCGCCAAGAAAGCAAGGCTGGCCTAATTTAAAATGGACTCCCTGACTCCCCTCTCAAAAAAAGGCAAGTCCAGTAGAGTCCATGTTCAGCTAGAGTATGGGCAGGCCTGGAATGCAGAGAAAGTTCTCTCAGTGCTCATTATTGCATGTCCAAAGTTACTACCCACACAAAGCAAGCTTGAGCTAAAATGTCTTTTACCTCTTGGCTTCTCTCTCAATCTCCGATACAGCTCTCTGGCTTGCTCTTCTCTAGAAGACAAAGGAACAGAACATAAAGGATTCCTCTAGAACCTAAATTACGAACAAGTATTTCAAGAACTCAAGTCTTTTATATACCAGTCTGCCATTTCAGACTAATGACAGTTAAGGAGTCAAAAACTGTCTTTCAGCATCAAAGTCCTTCTGGTGCCCCATAATTTGAGCTGAAGAGATAGCATTGTCATTGTCCTGCAGTAAGAATAAGCTTAGCTAACAATACTCCTGGCAACTGAAGTTCAAGGTAGTTCAACTCACAAATCCTCCAGTGTTCCTCCTTGTTTACGACCTAGTGGGCTTCTCTGCAGGTCCACAATGTCTGTCTGCAGGGCCATCATCCTCTTCACTAGCTGATCCACATCATCCTCCTGAAAGCAGGGCAGAACATAAGCAATGGGGTGGCTTCATACTAAGAGACACTACCACTCACACTGGCTCTTCCTTTCTCAATTGCATTTCTAAACACTCGCATCAACAGGATGCAAACAGCAGCCTTGGACAAAGACAAATGAGAACATGAGTAAATTCAATTCAAGGAAATTAGATTGGTGCTCTGGGATAAAACATCTTCCAAGAACTTTTTGATTAAAAAAAATGACATGTCACAAAAAGCCATTAAAGCCAAATTTTGTAGTAAATTTACTTCTAGTTCCCAGGCCATCATGCTTCCTTTTCCTTGGCTATTCCAGATTTCTTCTCCCATCCTATCCATTGCCGCTTTTCCCCTTTTCCCTCAGCACATCACCACATCCACTCCTGGCACCCCAAATTCTGCTTTTCACTTGAACTCATTCATATGGAGAAGCTGTCACTTGTTAGAGAGCCTCTCCTAAGAGAAGAGAACCAAGTGTTGAAAAAGAATAAAGTATCAACAAGTGACCTTTCATTTCTCATCTGGGAGCGACAGTCCTTCACCCTCCTTACAGGGGTTACTGCCTCGTGTCAAAAGGCCGAATGCCTTCCCAAGAGTAGCTACAGAATGTGTACCACGAATGCGAAATTGTCGCCTTTTCAAAATTCAAGACTGATGCTTAAAATGCTTGTGTTCAATCACCTAACCATTCACTTTCCCATTCAGTTTAACCTATGTTCCATATCCTCTTTTCAGCTATCCTGGATCCAGGATTGGGCTAGCAGGACAGCCAAGTGTAACCACTGCAAAATCTCCACTCACATTCCCCAAGATCTCCCTTTTCCCCCTAAGCCTTAGACACACGATAAGCGTCATGAAGTCCTGGCAATGGACAAAAACGGTGCCACCCAAACCAAGGCAATGTGACAACTGGAATCAGCCTAGACACAAAAAACTTCTATTTAAGGTAGGACAATGCAGAAAAAAAAAAAAAAAAAAAGGCAGGGGGGAAGGAAATTTAAACAAGCTTCTTTTTCTTTAGGGATAAGCAGTTAGATTTAGAAACATACCCGCCCACAAAGTTCCACAGCTTGCTCCATCTCTTTCCAGGCAAACAGCAGCTTCTCAGAAGCTACAGGAATTATACAAGAGTGATTTATTTTCTCAGGTTCATACAGGAAAAGGTAGATACTTTGTGGGAATAAGAGGCATAAAAAGACCTCAGTTTGCCAGATGCTATACTCACTAATTCCAAATTCAATCTGCTCTTTATACTTTTCCAGATCGATTTGGATACTTGTTTTAAAGAAGTCCAGCTTTGCTTTCAGCTGCTGGGAAAGGGAGGCCATAGAATTCTTCATCTTCGAGAGGGTACTATTGTAGCGCAATAGATTCATCCTGCAGAAACAAGAAAAAGGTCCTATTAGCCTCATGACTAAAAATGCAGACTTCCACTTTTATCAAAAGTAGATGCTTCAGAGTGTAGCAGTGAGCACAAAAGCAGTTGTGTTAGAGGATGGAACACTCAGCTTTTCATTAATCGTTAACAGCTCCACTCATGGGCTTCCCCATTCCAACAGGGTCCCATTCCTGTTCCTTCCCTTAGCAAAGGCAGAAAAAAGTATTCCAGAGAAACTGCCACCGTACATGGCTGCTCGCTGCCCCTGCTGAAGACGGTTACAGTCCTCTTTCAGCATCCGGATTGTGTGCCAGATCTGACCCCACACTTTCCGCAACTGGAAAAAGTGGAGATTCCTCTTTGGATCCTGAACTGGAAAAAGAGGGGAGGGGGGGAGGGGGGGGAGAGGGGGAGGGAAACATACGTATCAGCATGAAGCGTAAAAATAGCGTTATCACATGACAAACCATACCAAAGCATTACTCCTTTGAGGGGCACATTACTTCTTGCAAAGCGTATAGTTGGCTAACCCCTATGCAGTTTCCCCAGTATATCAAACACTTCCTTTCCTCGGTTAATTTGACAAATTGAATGAATGCTACACCAGTCTGTTTTATTGCTTCTTCAGCCCCAGTATGCCAAAGCTCTCTATACTCTTTGCCTGTGATACAGAACACAGGCAGCCCTCGCAACACAGACAACCTCTCACATTCATGCTAGAGAATGTCCTTACGGATGCAGTCAACGCTTTCTGGATGAGGACGCAAAGCAACCTGAGCCTCGTAGGCAACTTTCTGGTTATCAAAGAGGAAGAGAAGGTCTGCGTCTGCAGCTGTAGTATCATTCCCCTGCAGAAGACAAACAGACCCAACTAGGTTCTCTCAGACAAAGCAAGCCTCAGTAACACCATACACAGAATGTTCCTCCTCAGCCAAAGACTGAACACCAAAGGCAAGAGGGTGCCTGTTCTGCAAGGGCTGTAGGTCTGTGTGGTCACTATGGCGAAAGCCTGCCGAACAGCAGGGAGCACTCAGTGAGAGCGACGCCTCCTGATTCACGCAGCAGCAAGGGAGGGAGTATCCAGGCTCACCTTGCTATCAGCTATATGTTTAGTGGCCAACTTCTGAGAAAACAATGCAAGTCCAGCTTCTTGCAGTAGCTCCTGGTCCTGTTCTGGAATTCCCGTATCTGCCTGAATCCTGGCCTTCACGGTCTGCAGAGTGTCCTCCTCTGTCACGGGGTAGGTGTGTACCGTTCCCGTAACCATGTTCAAAACGTGAAGCAACTGTAAGAGTAATGGCACGTGAGAAGGGCTGAAGATACCTTGGTCATGTTTGAGCAGAGATACCAGAACTGAGACACCAGCCACTGACAAACTGTTCAAAGCGCTTGCAGGGCTCAAGAAATCACTTTACAGCTACTTCATAACATTATGCCAAAGTCCTTGTCTTCCCTCAATTGGAAACAAGGCCACATGGCAATTAAACAGCTTCAGCCACAGAATCCTCTACCAGCATATGGAACCAGGCACACACAGAAGCTATTTGCTACTCCCAACAAGTTCAGGGAGTATTTGACCTCAAGTAAGGAGGAAAGCATTTCTTCATGAGGAAAGCACCTGTCACTGTCAGAAGACAGATAAATGAGATTCTGTGCTGTTCCTCCTAGGTCAATGATTCAAGTCTCTTCTCTCATGGGCTATAAACAACTGCTCTCCAGAAAACTTTTTAGGGTAATACAGACCCATTGCTCACCTTCAAGTTCAAAATGTCATCTAAAGCTTTGAAACACCCATTGGGTCCATAGGTAGGATCTGTACCCCTCTGCCGTGGGTGCCACATTAACATGAGCTGCAGCCATTTCTCCAGTCTCCCAGCCAAAACACTGAAGGACAAAAGCAAGGAAGAGATCAGAAGAGGTAAAAGTGCATTTGCAGTCACCATATGGCCTGGTCTCTGCAGGAGGACTGACAAACAACTTCCCCGCCCCATTCCTCCCCCCCGACCCCAAACACAAATGCAGTGTTTAGAAGGCAGAAACAGAGACTCGCAACTACACAAGTCTGACAAGGGACACAAGCATTATTTGTGTCATGCACTCAATTTATTCACAGATTAAGAAATTAAGACATATAATATAAACCTGGTCCTTCCTTAGAAGAAACAGTTAATCCCAGTGTGGCGTAACAGATTTCTAGTCCTCACCTGTTTAGATTGTTTGGGCAGGGTAAACTGCTAGAAAATTTGACTTCTCCAGATAAGTCTTCTGAAACAACAATATCCAGCTCACTCTTCTGTCGCACTTTTGTATGCCTAATGAATTCAAGCAAGTATAATGGTGAAGTAACCACCTGCCTTTCCCAGCCAGCATGTTAGCAGGCTCTTAAAGCTACTCTTGATGGATATAATACAGATGCCTCTTTGGTTCCAGCTACGTGCCCTGCAGGAGTCAGTCCTGACCCTAAAGAACAAGTATCAGGAATGCTGAACTTGTTCAGGTAGGTCAAACTCCAGTGAAGGGAGTCAGTGTCCATAAGGGCAAGGAACATAGGGATATTGCCCTAAGAATCAAGGGACCACACTTGTGCTTCCTGTCAACAGGACAGGGGCATTGCACACATTCTCATCATCGCCTGGCCCCATCTCACTCACCACTGCACTGGCTGCCAGTTGGGCAGGAACGGTCGGAAGCCTGTAATGCACTCAAAGGCCAGCGTGCCAAAGCTCCAATAATCCACTGTCACCGTATACTTCTGCTGTTCCAGCAGCTCTGGAGCCTGAGACAGTTTACACACAGGAGTCAAAGCTGCCCATCTCTTAACTCTCTCTATCCCTTATGAACTCATTAACATTTGTACAACAGATTAAAGACAGTGCTGGACACTCTGCCTCTCTCAAGCTTTGAGATCCTCTCAGAGTGAACAGCAGAGGTTACTGGCACTCCTGCTTCTTATTTATAACAGACAGAGCTAGCAGACACTGTGAAAACCCAGAGTCAGCAAAAAAAGCCACCTTTGCTAGCTGCAGCAAACACACCCCGTAACAGGACAAGTACCTCTTCCCAGCCCGAAGCCTGACAGCCGTTACCCCTATCCCACTGTAAAGTGGGAGCTGCTCTTCCAGCTGAATTCCTTCCTTACCAAGTACTGTAGAGTCCCAACAAAGGATGTGCAGAGGCTACCTTGATCCAACTCCTTAGCATAACCAAGGTCAATGATTTTGTGTATTAACTGAAACACACAACAGAGAATAAGAACGCTGGAAAGAAGTCCTGTTCAAAAGCACACCATACAGGAGAGAAAGAAAAGGTTCAGCTCTTCAAAGGTGCAGAAAAGGTGCCTACAAAGAGATGGAAGTGGAAATGGGTGGCTCCTAAAACCACTAAGTATGTAAAGTTGTTATTGGCTTGATACACACAGAGCTGGAGACATTACTGCTAACTGAGATCTTTGGTCAATCGGTGCAGTCTGGTTATTTCCTTAATAGTTGAAAGTCAAAATGTCAAGTGTTACCAGAAGACTAATACAACCTTTCACCTTAGCAGCACACAGAATACGGTTCATCTGACATGCAGATCTGAGCTGGCTGTTACCCTGCATTGAGAGCTCTTGCAGAAGGACCACTGTAACTGCATGAAGCACATACACGTTCCTCTTACACCGACTCGTCTGTGCAGGCAGAGACACCTGGTTCCCACTTACCCTTTGCTCTCCTTGCTGCAGCACAATGTTCTCTGGTTTCAAGTCTCTGTGGATGATCCTGTTCTCATGAAGGTACCTGAGAGCAGAAGCTGAGAGACAGAAAATGCCACTTGTAAGATTGCAACTAACAGTATCCAGCATGAGCTACATAAGGATTCATTTCTACCTCATATAAACATAGCTTTTTGGTCAAATCCTGTACAAACATACAATGAAACATCAAGTGCAAGAGGAAAAGTCAGCATCAAACACTTCTGCACACTAACAGTTTTTTCTCTTGGTCTTCCCTCACGCCCTTCTTCTAAATTGGAGTAGCATTTGCTGGCTTCCAGTCAGCATGGACCTCCCCAGACCTTTGGTAAATGATCAAGAGGGGTCCTGCCATAACATCCGCAAGCTCCTTCAGTACTCTGGGGTGAATTCCATCAGGCCCCATAGACTTGTGAACACTCTCACCTGATCCCTTACAATTTCAGCGTCCACAAATGGAAAGTCACTGTTCCTGCACTTGATGTCCTCCAACTCAGGGCACCAGGCAGCCCAAGCTCTATCACTATTACTAAAGACTAAGACAAAAAAAAAACAAAAAACATTGAATGTCTGCAGTTTTCCTTCATCCCAATTAGTCAGGTGGCCATCTTCAACAAGTATTGGTCCAATGTTTTCTTTAGACCTTCTCTTGCTATTAATGGACTTTAAAAAGCCTTTCTTCTTGTCTGGCAAAACACTAGTCAGTTTCAACTCTATTTGAGCTTTGGTTTTTCATGTATTCTCCCTGTATTTATGAACCACAGCTCTAATCTTCCTGTGAAGCCTGACTTTGTTTCCAGAGATCCTACAATTTCTTTTTCTTCTTGAGTTCCATGAGGAGTTCCATGCTCAGCCAAGCCACTCGCTTGAGTTATGACACACTAGCATTGCCTGCTCCTGTACTTGTAAAAGACAGTTCTTAAAAACTAACTAGCACTGGCAGACTCCTAAGCTCTCAAAAGCGGATTCCCAGGGTATGCTGCTAAATAGCTCCCTGAATAGTTTGAAGTTTGCCCTCTTGAAGTCCAGGGTAGCAACTCTGCTGTCCTTTTTTCTCATGACACTGAAAATTTTAAACTCAGTCATTGCCTGATCACTTTGGCCAAACAGCCACCTACCACCACATCTCCCACAAGTCCTTCTCTATTCACAAACAGCAAGTCTAGCAGCACATCACTCCTGGCTGAGTACTTGTGACAAGAAGTTATCTCCCACAAACTTCAAGAATTTCCAAGACCTGGTCATCACAGCAGGGAGGGTTTGCAGAGCAAGACAGGAAACAAGCTCACTCTGCAAAGGTGAGTTTAAGATGGAGTCATTAAGGTCACTGCTACATATCCTTAGAGTGGATACGGCACTGAAAGGGCTTCCATAGTTCAGACAACTGAAGGTACTGCTACCGCTTACCAATATCAGATAACAAGATGAGAATAGCTTCTTCCCGCAAACCACAGCAATTCTCCAGCTGATTCAAGTACTGCAAGAAAACAACACAGAATATAGTCTTTCCTTCTTGTGTATTGAGCAAGGCACACAGTCCCACAAACACGCACGGATACAAGAAGTTGCAGTAACAGCAGGCCAATTTCTAGAAGCACAAAAGTCTGTGGGATTGTGACCTCTGGTAGGAGCAATTATAGCTTTGGGCCTCGGTCTAACCGCACGGGAGGAGAAAAGAATGGGTGAAAGAAGTCAGTGTCACCCCCATTCTCTTCCTTCTACTTGCTCCACTCCTCATAGCCATTTCCCCTGTGCCTCCACATCAACTCAAATCTCAACTCTAAGCTCTAGGTTTTATGTAAGGGCAAATTATAGCAAAGGTTAGAAAAACAGTAAGATTAGAATTAATGTGATATTTTTTCCAATGACAGATTAGAGTTAATCACTTTCAGGAAGGGTACAGCCTACAGACGTACACTGCCCTATGATGGTCTTAGCCATACTCACATCCTGTTGTACATCTCTCACATATGCCCTCACCCTCTACATGCAAACTCCTCACAGTGTCACTTGCAGCCAAACATCAAACATTACAGAAAGTACTTAAGTCTTCAAAAGCTGAACCAACCCACCAAAACCTGTTGGTGCCATGACAAGAATTAGGAAGCATCAGGATATGAAAACACAGGTTTTAGACCTATTGAACCTATTGAAATACAGGTTTCAATAGAAACCCTAGGATCAGCTGAGAAGCTGATCCAACCCTTGGTCACCACCCCAGGGACCTCACCTTGCGGAGGTCTCCACCTTGGCAGTACTCCATGGCCAGCAACGGCAAGTCATTTGGTGCAAGTTTCTGCATCCCTTCAGGGACATCACGGGCAGCCACCACATTGGGATGGTTCAGCCTAAGGAATGGAAATGAGGCAAGTACACATGATGAGTGTGTTTCTATGATGGCACAACTGGTTGGATAGATGACAAGAGGGCAGCGGATGTTGTCTACCTTGACTTCAGCAAGGCTTTTGACACCGTCTCCCACAGCATCCTCATACCTAAGCTTAGGAAGTATGGGTTAGATGAATGGACAGTTAAGTGGATTGAAAACTGGCTAAAAGACAGGACCCAGAGGGTTGCGATTAGGGGCACAGAATCCAGCTGGAAGTCTGTAACAAGTGGTGTTCCCCAGGGGTCAGTACTGGGTCCAGTCCTCTTCAATGTATTCATCAATGACCTGAACAAAAAGATGGAATGTAACTTCAGCAAGTTTGCTGATGACACAAAACTAAGAGGGGTGGCTGACACCCCAGAAGGCTTTGCCGCCATCCAGTGAGACCTGGACAGGCTGGAGAGTTGGGCAGAGAGAAACCTAATGCATCAAGAAGAGTGTGACCAGCAGGACAAGGGAGGTCATCCTGTCCCTCTACTCTGCCTTGTTAAGACCTCATCTGGAATACTATGTCCAGTTCTGGGCTCCCCAGTTCAAGAAGGACAGGGAACTGCTGGAGAGGGTAAAGAAAAGGGCCACAAAGATGATTAAGGGCCTGGAGCACCTCTCCTATGAGGAGAGGCTGAGGGACTTGGGTCTGTCTAGTCTCGAGAAGAGAAGACTTAGAGGGGATCTGATCAATGCTTACAAATACTTAAAGGGAGGGTACCAGGAAGATGGGGCCGGTCTTTTCTCAGTGGTGCCCAGTGACAGGACAAGAGGAAACGGGCACAAACTTGAATATAAGAAATTCCACCAAAATGTGAGGAGGAACTTCTTTACTGTGAGAGTGGTAGAGCACTGGAACAAGCTGCCCAGAGAGGTGGTGGAGTGTCCTTCAATACCTGCCTGGACAAGTTCCTGTGCAACCTGCTATAGGTAGACCTGCTCTGGCGGGAGGGTGAGGGGGGTTGAACTAGATGATCTCCAGAAGTCCCTTCCAACCCCAAATGATTCTATGACTGGAACCAGGGCGACACCTGAAAGACGATTGTTCTACAACAGCAATGCAGTTTCACATGCTTGTCACCATGTAAAGTCCTACACAGGCATCAATCCTTTTAGAAACTCTAAATGTCTGCAATTCATCCATCCTTCACGGACCTTCCCTCATCTCGACTTTTTGCATTTCATTTACAGTCAGCACATTCATAGAATCACAGGAACAGCGAATGGTTTGGGTTGGAAGGGACTTTAAAGATCACGCAGTTCCAATCCCCTGCCCTGTGCAGGGACACCTCCCACCAGACCAGGTTGTATTCCCTCAGCCCACATGGACAAGACCTTCCCAGGTGCTAGCAGACCAGGCCTTGCCAAGGCATGACCAAGTCTGCTGCCAATCTCCAGAATAAACCCAAACTGCGGTCGGACCATGGCATCCCATAAAGCCAACCCCGAAGGACAGCCCAGCACAGACGTTAAGCTGGGCAGAGGGGCAGCCACACCGCAGCACCGTTCCGACGGGCTGGAGGTCTGAGACCCGAGACTGACGAAACACACCAGGTTTCTCCTCAGCATGTGCTTCCAGGCAGCTGACCCCGCGGCGGGCCGAGGGCCCGCAGCCTCTCCCGCCATTTCCCTCAGAGCAGCCGTTAGACCCGCGCTCGACACCGCCCCCGCTGACGCGACCCCGCCCGGCGCTCGCCCCGCCGGAACCGGCCACTCGCGGCCCGGCCGGCAGCGCCGGAGCCACCCGCCGCCCCCCTACCGCTTCATGATCTGGATCTCCAGCGCCCAGCGGTCGCGGTTGCGCGGGCTCAGCTCCTGCCGGCACTGCTTAATGGCCACCTGCTCGCCGGTCTCCTGCGGACACAGCACGGGCTGGGCTGAGCGCGGGATCCAGCCAGGCCGCGCCGGTGGGGGGGGGGGCGGCCGCCTCCTACCTTGTTGTGCCAGCGAATGACGTTGCCGAAGCCGCCCGTGCCGAGGCGCTCCTTCATCTCCCAGGGGCCGCAGGTCTGTGCCTGCAGGGCCGGCGGCCGGCTCATGGCGGGACCGCTGCGCTCCGGCTGCACAGGGCCCCAGCGGCCTCCGCTGACGCTTCCGGCTCCGGCGCGCGGGGCGGGTGCAAACATCGTCGGTACCACCGCCCTCCCCGGTGTCAGGCGCTGGCGGAAGGAGGAGGGCTCGTGGGCTGTTGAAGTGAAATGGCAGAGCTGCGTCTCCTTCCTTTAAGGAAGTCTTCCCACGGCTTCTTTAAAATCTGCTAAACGTACCGAAATGCACTGTTTCTCTCAGCTCCCAATGCCAAAACACTATCCCGTGCGTTATGTCGGGTTGAGATACTGCGTTCTCATACCTAGGAGGTTAAGCACCGCGCTGCCGGGGCAGGGAGGCGCACAGCCTGACGGCAGCAGGGCCAGCGGCGTGCGCTGGGCCAGGCACAGGGGTGTCCCCGCTGTAGGGTGTCGTGATGACATACTTCATAGAATCATGGAGCCGTTAGGGTTGGAAGGGACCCTAAAGCCCCCGTGCTCCCACCCCCTGCCCTGGGCAGGGACACCTCCCACCAGACCAGGCTGCTCCAAGCCCCCTCCAACCTGGCCTTGAACCCCTCCAGGGATGCAGGGCAACCTGGGCCAGGCTCTCACCACCCTCACAGCAAAGTTCTTCCTTATATCTAACGTAAATCTCCCCTGTCTCAGTTTAAAACCATTCTCCCTTGTCCTATGGCTCCACGCCCTGACCAAGAATCCCTCCCCAGCTTTCCTGGAGTGCCTTTAGGGACTGGAAGGGGCTATAATTTCTGAAATCTTCCCTCACTTTGCTAGTGGGAGCCATTACTTTGCTAGCATCTTTAGTCCAGAAGTTAGTAGCAAATAGCTGTTATCATTCAAAAAGAATATAAATTCACCCCTGCTCACTCATCAGCATCCAATCTTTTTCCCAACATCTGTGAGTCCCTTCTGGAAACAAACGCAGCTGCCCTTAAATCAGATTTGTGGCAGTAACGTTACCACTAGCACCATAATTCTCTGAGAAACGCATGTCATACTCTTCACATAGAGTTCCATACAGAGCACAGCTAAACATTCAGACTAAACAATGCTTCATCTTTGCCAATATGCAAAATAACTGTTGCCACGCTTCCCAACTGAGGACTCTATGCAACTGCTTCCTCACGATGGAGATCCCTAACACACCATTTCTTATGTCTGTGCTTATGCTAAATTGTATCAGGAAACCTCATTTCTAGTGAATCAGTTCCTAAAAGTTAGGACACATCCATTACTGTAACAATTGCATCACTGACAGTTTTCATAACCTAGCCCTAAGTTTTAAAACCAATCATTCAGATTTGTCTGCCACACTTTGATAACTTAGTACCTCATGACCGCACCCTGGTGAGTCAGGTTCGTTTTCTAGGATGGACAATATCAACAAACATTTAACTCTTCTGTCCTAAACATACTATTCCTTATTTCTATCTAAGGATCCTTGGAAGTTTTGTTCATTGTCCCCACTTAACTGGAGAGCTCCTCTAACCATTCTTCTCCCAGTGGCACTGATCCTCCCATGCTTTGCTCCACGCACAGGTCTGGGTCTCTCTGCCAAAGATTCTCCATGGATGCCATTCAGAGGGGGGCACAATACGCTCTTGCTTCAAAACGGAGTTCTTAAGGACTAAATCTACAGATTGCAGACCTTGGGTCATGTTAGAAAGAACAGACCTGTGCATTCACTGCCTGGGCAGGCCCCCCTGCATTCCTAGAAGCACGATGGGACACTTCGTTGTAAGGGATACGTACTATTGTTACTATTGTCACTGAAGCTTAAGGCAGTCAAGAGGGGAAAATTGTTTAGAAGACTGAATCTGCTCTGTGACTGGAAGAAAGAAAGAACAAACCAAACCGTCTGTAACCCCAGTCCTCCCCGCAGCTCCATCGGCGGGGTCCTCTCTCCCGCACCCGTTCCTCCCGCAACCCGGCCCGCGGGGAGCCCGCCCGCTACCGCCGCAGTCTCCTCCCCCTCCAGCCGGGTTTTAAGGCCAGGAGCTGTTCAGAGAGAGCAGAGACGGAGAAAACACAAAGCCAGGCTGGTGAGGAAAAGAAATCAGCAGCAGAAAACAGACGAGAAAAAGCAAAAAGGTAGGCACTACTCTGCACCAGTTTCCAAAAGTGCATTTCCCGTTTTCAACATCAATGGCATTGTCATTAAATACTATTAAATATTATTATTTAATAAATCTCACTGAAGCACTACGGTAGTTAACTGAGCTATTGCCTTTCAGCTTCTGGAGAGATTCATAGTGCTGGGTAAAGCCACCAACTTTCAGTTGTTTAAAGAAGGCTCTAGCTATTCCAGGGAAAGGGCTGATAGCCCCAGGCACTGACCAGTTAGCAGGGAGGAGTCTGCTGCTAAAGAACATTAGCAAAAGAAATTAAAACAAAGGAAGAGTTATGGACAAATATCTTCATGGCAAGGAGAGACCTGGAGAGCTAGCTGTGAAAGGATAATTTATCATCCTGGTAGGAGGTCAGACGGTGCCTTTCACCCCAGGCTCCCAACCAGGGTAATGGAGCGACAAAGAGGAGGAGGGTGGGACATCTGCAGTTCTCCCTAAACACGCTTCTTTTCAAATGCTGCCAAAACCACAGGAAATATTGAGAATGATTCCCGAAACGAAGCCAGAGTCTGAAATACCAATTTCCTGCAATACCTTCAAAGACTACAGAATCTTACTTTTTTGTTTGTTTGTTTTGGTTGTTTGGGTTTTTTATTTCTTTTCCCAAAAAGCAGAGGTCTGACCCCTGTCCTATTTTAAAGAGAAATAGTACAAGTCTAATATTCATCTGCTCAGCTTAGAAAAGGGATACAGAAGCACTTTCTCCAGAAGGCAGGAAAAGGCAGTGAAGATCTGCAGCCTTTTGCTTGAATTTGATCAAGATAGCTGTTCATCAGCAAGAAAGCTATTAGTACTATAGATTCGGAATCAAAATATTCTGGAATGGACATTCTAGGTTATTGGGAGGCATGGGGGTGGGAAGAGCTACTTTTAATTTCTGTTAATGATTTTTTATTTGACCTTGATAAGATATATCCCTTTTTTATCTCTTATTCCACACTGATAATACTCACACTTACTGCTTAGAGGGACTGTTAATAATAAAATAATATGTGGGATTTAAAGTATTCTTGCTGGTGATGATTCAGCAAAAAGAGATACATTGTATTGTATTGTATATCTTTATGCCCTAATGTACCTGAAAGTGTAGAATCAAAACATCAGTACACCACATCGAGGCCTCTGGCTTATTGCTAAGAGTATTTTTGGTGAGAGAGGAAGAAAAGGGTGAGAGCAGAAGGCACAAACTGTTCAGCAGAGCCCTACCAGATAGCACCACTGCTTGCTGGATTCTGCTTGGAGTCTTGTAAACATGGTATGTTTCAAACAGCCATATGTTTTCAGTTTGATAGAGCTTATCATTTGGAATGTTCCAATGTACTGGCCTAAGTTGTACCTTTCCCGAAACTGAAAATAAACATCTGGCAACATCTGTTACCAGTTTTCCATGCATTTGGACAGCAGCCACCAGTGGATGGACAGGAGAGGGAGAAATGTTATTCTACATGTTATGCAGCATCTAATACAGGGCTACAGCAGCAACTGAACAGCTCTAGGCATCAGTTCAGATCTTCCATTTCAGCTTTGGGAATGCTGCTGATTTAGTTCAGATGCAACTGAAGTCAATGCCTATTTCGAAATCACTCCTTCAGCTTTTCAGCCTGCTATACAATGCAAAATGCTTCCTAAGATGTGAGAAAGGGCTTGAAATGATATATTAAGTATATTGCAAAATCTGCATACTAATACAGATCCCGGAGAAATTCTCTCTATTACGAGCATCTCATCATCAAGATGTGACCTAAAGACAAGACTTGGAGTAACTAAGGTGGAAGCTGTTCCTGTGAATCCTCTCGGTCTGACTTGCAGCTTAAGTCTCCTCTTTGTGGAGGTTAATGATGAGAAACCATAGCCTAGACTATCCTGTTTGTACTCCACTTCTGCTTCAGAGATGCTTTTTCTTTGAACCAATCTTTAAAAAAAACCCAAACAAACTCTCTCCCTTTCTTAGCCTTGAATCTCAATTTATGACTCATTCATCTGTCATACTCCAATTTCACCAGATATTATCCAGCTGCCTTCTCTAGTTTTATATAAACAGAGTCTGAGCTTCTAATTTCTGGAAGTAGTATTAACTATTACTTTTAGGAAGAACTATTACTTATAGGTTCAAGTCAGGAAACCTGTGATAAAGTTATTTGTCTTTTTGTAAGAGTTCAGATTTCATAATAATGACAACTCCAGTCCTTAAAATCTATTACTCACTGTGAAAATCAATACTTCCCAGTTTGTAATAGATGCATTAGACCTTGCCATTTAATGCCATATTTAAAAATAGTCCGATAGGCATTAAGTTTCTAAGTTTCTGACACTGCGTAATCATTTGTATCCACCTTACTAATTTAAGTTTTGCCATGAACAACAGCCTCCCCCCCCTCCATCAGAGAGTCCTGTTATACCAATAAATCCTCATTTAAAGTCCTCAAGTTCAGCAGTGTTTCTAAATATAAAACAGAACTTTGCTAGTTACCAGACTCATGCTGCTAAGGTCAGGTTTCAATGGAGTTCTTGGACATGCATACATTTGCCTGATCTTTTCCTGGTACTACGAGGTCACTGAGATAAAAGAATGGGCAAAATATACCTTCTTGGGGATTTTTCCTACATGGATTAACAGAGGAGCCAGAAGCCCACAATAAAGTACATTGCCTTCATACCAGCAAACCATTTCAGGAAGCCCTTCACTGCCTTTGTACGTCACATCCAGTGTATTTTTTCGCTATGAGGATGAGATTAGAAATGGCATTTAGTACAGCAAGGGAAAAAACCCTGTGTTGCTTACTGTCAGTGCTAAAATTTTCTACACACTTGAGACTATGCTGTGCTATGGGTGTGCTCTCTGCTACTCTCCTCCCAGCAGCTGCCCTAAACCAGGCAGTGCTTACACAAGGAGCTTGGCTTTGGTGAAAAAAATCATTTTTCCTCCTTTGTCAGGAAAAAAAACTGGAGGAGAGGAAAACAGAGCACAAGATGGTAGTACATCTCACTGCAGTCAGTGACTAGAGAAATCTAAATTCATGCTTCTGCCAAGAAACTTGCCTGCTCAAGGCCAGACAGAAATAAATTGTGCTACAGTAGGAAGGAAAACAGATGGATCACGGTGCCCCAATGTCCTTCCTGTAGCTGTTTGTGGCCAGGTCAGAGCAGCAATTCCACCAGCTAGGAAACTAACCTCTGATGACCGAAGAGAGAAGTAGATTTTCAAAGCAAATGAGATGGAGGCAGAAATTCAGATTCATCCTTAATCCCAGCCATACCATACCACACCAGCCGGCCATCTCCCACAAGAGATCATTGGAGATTCTCTCCCAAGACTCCTGCCTTAGGAGACAGACTGTGTAAATCAGCCTGGAAGAATATGAAACTCTTCATGCAGTATGGAAGAGGGCTTTGTCTGAAGTGTAAAGCCACTGAAGGGATTAGAGGGAATAAGGCGTAGTTGTGACTGCACAGAAGTGACACATGGAAAGAAACGCCGCAACGAATAAATGAGAACAGCAGACCAAAAGCTACCCTGCCAGCCAATTGCCTTACTCACCCTTTTTAGTAAAACCATATGACAACAGTAGAAACTAAAAGCTCAGCTGGGGAGAAGCTGTAGAAATATTGAAAATCAAAGACATAGCACCGTGGACGACATTTATTGTCAACCAAAGTCTCCTTGCTGACACAAGAGAGAAGCCCTCACTCTCACCCAAAGCAGCAGTCTGTGCAGAAAATGCAAACCTTCTTAAAGCACAGGTTGACCCTTCAGCATATTTTTGTGCTTCCACAAGACATCTCTTAGGTAGGCCTCAATCTCAATTAGCACTTTCCAATCAGTATTACACTCCTTCATTTTCACTGAATTTTTTCACAGAATTTTTTTTTTAGAGTTGGAAGGGACCATAGAGATCATCTAGTCCAACTCCCCTGCTGAAGCAGGATTGCCTAGA
>JAOQGH010000015.1:5805278-5827683 GCA_025769975.1 Gallinago jamesoni | reverse complement strand
CCCCCCCCCCCCCCCCCCCCCCCCCCCCCCCCCCCCCCCCCCCCCCAAGAAAAAAAAAAGTAGCAGCTTTTTGGAGTAAAAAGAGATTCTGTGGCTCTACTCTCACAGAAGTGCCTTTTTCTCTGCCAAAAGGGAAGACTGCAGAAATGGAGGATAGAAAAGGCAGGGTTTCCTTACTGTATTTTTCAAATCAGATTAAAAGTTTCCTAGGAAATGGGAATGAGTCAGATACTAAACAATTCATGCCAGGATGCCTCAACACGCACTGACAACAGGCCCTTAACCCAAACTCAAAGGAAAAGTGCCTGGACAAAAAGCCTGTTTGTGGGTTTTCATCCACAGCCACCTGTGGGCTGCGGCGGCGCAGAGCACAGCAGCACAGGATCAGAGGCGGCTCCTACGCAGACATCGCGGCTCACCCATGGCAGGCTGCCATCTTCGTTAAGTATCGCCGAGCTCCGGGAGAGCACTTCCTCTGCGGAGGAGTTCTCATCAGCTCCTGCTGGGTTTTGTCAGCTGCTCACTGTTTTGAGGAAGGGTAAGTTGAGGACTCAATACCGTATGGGGGAAAAAACCCTGGAAAATGGAAGCATCCAGTATAGCCTTACTAGAAGGGCAAATGACTTGAAAAAGCTCTATCCCAGTAAGTCACTCTACATTAAAAATTATAGAGTTAATTGTACTGAGCATTACAGACAGGCACACTAGAAGCATGACATTAAGGTACCATAGCAAAATATCAAATAGCTGAAGAACAAAGTTGTTGGTAGAGATGCAGAGCCACCAGAAACTTGAGAACAGCAAGGGGATGGCAGAGGAGCTTTGCCATGATGGCTGTAAGCAATTAGTGCAAAACCAAAGGGAAATAGGACACGTGAGGTGAAACTGCCCAGGGAACGAAGTAGTAAGAGTGCTAAAATTAGAAAAGCAGAAGCTCCAGCAGCACATCTTCAAGGGAAGGGTCTACTCCAAATGACACAGGAAGAAAGCAACACTCTGTTGTTCTTCAGCTTCAGTACAAATCAGCTGAAGATTGTGCTGGGTAGGACTTCCCGAACAACTCCCGAGGAAAATGAACAAAGTTTTCAAGTGAAGAGTTACATTGTGCATGAGAAATTTGACTCAGAAAACTTCAACAATGATATTGGTAAGAACTTTTCTGACCTCATGACTGGAAAGGTCACAGTTGACTCGTTTGTGGTTAATGAAGTGGGGATTTTTTTTCCCCCTTCAGCACTGTTGCAGTTGAGCTCAGATGCAGAAGACTGTGCTGTTGAGAGAGACACTGTCCGCACTGCCTGTCTCCCCACACCAGGACTGCAGCTGCCTGACTGGACTGAGTGTGAGATCTCTGGTTATGGCAAAAATGAAGAATGTAAGTAGAAGATACATTTCTACAAGTAAGTAGAGGACACTATGTCCAAAGTTTGGGTCCCCTGCCCTCAAAGAATTCAGACCTTTAGCATTGCTTAATGTGTGACCACCTGAATTATTATACAGGCTTATGCAAGCACTACAAAACATATGCGTAAGTGGGAGATACACAAAAACAAGTTTTGCTGTAAGTTATTTCATTCATCTGAGTTCTGTGAGCTGCATGGGCTAGCAGAGTCTTACTTGACACTCTCCAGCAATAGAAACACAAAAAATGGCACAATGGATAAGGGTAGGAAAGCCAGAAAATTTGCAATAAGAGCTGCCCCATTTCTTCTGTACTGAGTACATTTAGATACCGTGATTCTGACAGAAATCCATTTCTGTCAAGGTTTATATACTATACAGTTGCAGGTAGTTGCGTTATTCTAAAAGATACATAGGCTGTGCAGTGATAAGCAAAAAAACCAACCCCAAACCAGCTAAAGAAATATCAATCCCATATATATTATTATTAATTATATTATTAATATATTAAAAGGCTGTCTAAAGGGTTTTTTACATGACCTTCAACAAACAGAAATAAAATCTGTCTGAAAGCATACACAGGCTGTTTTATTTAAAACAAATTAAAAAAAAAATCAGCTCTTATTTACTAGCACTTTCCACTAATTTCTTTTTATTCTCTAACTTGTAAACTCTGGGACAGAGACTGTGAAGCATCCATTATAACAAGACCTAATCGTGATTTGAACCCATAGGATTTTTGGAACAGACTTGCAATTTAACATATAAATGTGGCATAAACTGTTCTTAAAGTGCTTTTAAAGCTAGTCCTCAGCTTTGCTTACAGGGACTACAGGATAAATGCTTTAAGAGGGAAAGGATGCTGCAACTGTAATTCAAAACTAGACTGAAAAACAACAGTCCTGCCAACTTTCAGCTTTGTGCAATTGCAGCTATGCAGGAGAATAAACCCAACACCCAAACCAAAACAAAAAATAATCCCTTCCATTCCAACGTAACACAAGTTTACATTCCTATCCAGTTACTGACAAGGCATCTGATTTTTGTTAGTGTAAATCTATTACTAAAAAGTCAGGATCTTGTTTCATGCAGTTAGTGATTTTCATAGGCACTCCCTGTGAGTTCATTTTGATCGATGTAACTGTGCAAAGATGACTTATCCACCCAAGAACCCCAGCAGTCTTTAATTTGGAGCCTACAAAAACGTCCCTAGTATTTAAGCTCGCTGAATAAGCAATATTCTCTCTCAACTATATTTAAGATGTTCTGATTAGCAAAGCAGAATCCCCAGGAATTGAAAAAGACCCTTTTGCAAGGAAATGACAGTTGAGTCACCCCCCAGCCCCTCCCCACACCCCTACTGCCAGCTACTTCTGTTTACTCTCCCCTGAACTATGGACACTGACCTGCAATTTATTGTTTTAAAATATATACACAGCCATATATATGTATTTATATTGATATTTTTCCTTCCAGTTTCTCCATTCTACTCAGAGCACCTGAAGGAAGGCCATGTCAGACTGTTCCCAGCCAGCAGGTGCACAACACAACATCTGGATAACCGGACAGTTACTGACAACATGTTGTGTGCAGGAGACACGAGGCACCTCGATGATGCCTGCAAGGTAAACCCAGTTCTGTTCCTCATCTGTTTTCAGGTCTGTCCCTGATAGTCTGAGATAACTAAACAAAATGTTTCAGAAAATAGTTTGAAGAAGTTCTGTGGTTGGCTACATGGAAGTTCTAGCAGATTTTTGCCAAACAGAACTGCTGGCTCCTCTGTTTTCTTCCCCCACCCCTCAGCTGGGAAAACAGGCCATGCTTAACCAGCAAACCAGAACAATACACTGAAAATCCTAAATATAGGAAATACCACAAAACTGAGCAGGAAACTCTACCTCAGCACCATTTCCTAGTATTTTTTCTCGTGAGCATGCAAAACGCTCAGCAGGAGGTTCCGTGAGAGGAAGGGGGTGCCAGGCAACCGAAGAGTGGAGAAAAGAAGACAAAAGGCTAAAAGATGGTGGCGGAGGATAGCATGAAGAAAAAGGAGGGCACACATTCAACCCACATCCTTTCCATTAATTTTGCTTTACTGTTACACACAGCAGTATAGTTTGAATAGGAGCATTCCTCTTTTTGTTCTTATCAATGTCTCACCTATATTTCATAAATGAGCACTATACAAAGTTAGATGCTTTATTGCTAGAGTTTTTGGGGTCTGTCCCCAAGAGGGGAGCCCTGAGGGCATCTGGAACACAAAAGTGGCTTATGTGAGAGTGCTGTTACTGAGCACTCTTGATTTGCGAGCACACTACGTAGGATGTTTCTGCAGACACCAGTGCACAACTAAAGCCAGTGGGGGCGGGGAGGGGGGGGAACAACACAAAACCAAACAAATGAGGAGATTGTTACTAACTTGCTACTTCTCTGCAGGGTGACTCTGGAGGGCCCCTGGTCTGTATGAAGGATGATCGGATGTATCTAATTGGAATCATCAGCTGGGGAATAGGCTGTGGCCGCAAAGACATACCCGGCGTTTATACCAATGTGAATCGTTATCTTGACTGGATTCAGGACAACATGAAACCCTAAGAAAAAAAAATGATCTATACCCAGTCTTGTGGCCATGGTCTTGCAGCTTCCTTCTGGGTGCTTCCAGGATGCTGACAGGGCTTCCTGTCTCTCCAGATGTTTATGACTTTCAGTACTAAAGGAAGACAGACTGCAACGTCTAGGAAGGGCACATTCTCAAATGAACTCTCCTTTCCTTATTACAGGTTACCAGAAGCTAACACTCCTTTCCCCCCACGTCCCCAAGCTTTCTCCTTGCATCAGATCACAAATACAATTAAAAACAATTTTTGGCCCGAGAGAATAAACTGGGCATGAGATGCTCATGCATCCCATGAGCAGCAATGTTGTTTTGGGAATGGGTGTAAACTGAAGTCAAAGGGGACAGATTTAACTTCCTGAAAACCTCATCTCCCTCCTTATTTGGCTGTAAACTTGAAGACGTTCCAGTCAGGCTTAAATAACCAAAGTAATGTGGTATAAAGACAGAGCTTAAGCTGGTTTCAGCTTGACTCCAACAGAAAGAGCACAGCTGTAGGCATGGGCTATTTATTTCCATATCAATATACTACTTTTTCAGTTTGGAAGTGATTCACTAACAGGACGGCAAGCTTATTAGAACATTCTCTTTTTCCACCTGCTTTTCCTCCAGGTAGGAACTAAATATTTAAATAAATATAGAATAGGTTAAAATCTTAACAGCGGCCTTGTCTGCCACAGAATCAACACATTACTTTTTGACTATTAGATTTCTACACATTATCATTTGGTATGAAAGCAAAAACTCCCTCTTTAGTGCAGCAGCAGGGCGGAATAAAGGACAAGTGTAATGGTGGCAGTTTCAGGTGCCTGCTACATTTACATCCACCTGTAAAAATCAAGTCAAATGTCACAAGGCTGTGTTTGTCCTTTAACAGAAGACAGAAAAGGTATAACCAAGTCACTGTGAACTAGACTCTAAGTAATCAAGCATTACTTAGTTGCATTGCAGTTGCCATTTAATGCCAAGTGGTATCTATGCACGTTCTAAGAGTTAAGCCTCTTTGAGAAACTCTCTCTTGTGCAATTGGTTTATAAATTAAGAGAAAGCATGTGTGATTACTGTTTCACAAAAGGAAAACAATTATATTGAGGCTACAAAAGCAGTTTAGCTTTAGCATCAACCAGGCATTGGAGGTAGAGAACTAGCCTGTTGTATTTGGGAAATTTAAAACAGTGTAGCTCCAAATGTTTACTCAGTTTTAAGGAGCTCTCCGATGATCTACTAGCACAGCCTCTAGTCAAATAGAGAAGCTTATTAATAAATACATACAGAAGAGAGATTTGGTAAGGACACCCATTACTTCCTTAAATGGGTTTTGTAAATGGCAACTTTACAGATGGCCCATGCCTTTCCAGCTACCAGCTTAGAAACTGGCCTCAAAGAGATCTTCATGTCCTCAGAGAAACAGTGTTGTAAATCCAGTCACCTTCAGCAATGAGCCCCATATTCCAGCCAGGGGAAAATCCCCCAAGAGGTTTAATAAACAAGAGTCACAGTTCAGGGGTTTTTGGTGTGATTTTTTTTGTTGGTTTTAATTGTATTTTATTAAGTAATAACCTTGAGAAAAAGACAAATTAATTTCCATTCCTCTCTCCTGAGTCAACATCAGCATTTATTGTAACTGAAATACACAGCTACACCTCACATTTCCCTCAAACTCCTTATATCATCATCTACCACATTATCTTGCTGATGTTGCTCCCTGCTTACCCCTTCTGCCCTGCTTCTATATTCAGTAGGAACTTGTACCCACCTCAGACTGATATAGAAACTTTGTCATAAAGACCAGACACTCTTATGCATATAAAGAAGCCCTTCAAGATCTTGAGTAACATGAATCACTTCAACGTGAAAGGAAAGATACTTAAAAAAAACAACCAAACCTTCAAAGCCAAAGGACAACCTTAGTACTCGAAGAGCAGGAAGGTGAAGAGGTATTTCACTGTCTTCATAATTAAAGCACAGCCTTAGCCTGCTACCCTACCTACTAAACAAAAATGGTTCAGTTGCATTCCTAAAGACAGATTCACTGAGGTTCTAGGGAAAGCTCAGTGCTCCTTTTAGGAAACAGTAAGAAAAATTACCAAGAAAGTAATTAATTTTAGCTTTTCAGACAGTGACTTAGTCCTAAGCTGACATTCCCAATTGCAGAAAGACATTTATCTCCCTAAGGCTTCCACAATATAATTGACATATTTACCTTCCTCCTCAAATACCAACTGCATTTCTTGTAAAGCCCACACAAACCACTCTAAAATAACACAGGCGACACATGAAAGTGAATTTTATTGATGCCCTTGCTGAAGGTTATATTTGCACTGAACATGCTCAGCCACCTGCTACAGCATCCACCAGTTGCATTGGAACTTGCAATTTCACATGCAAGACGCCGCTCATCCAATGCAAGTATCCATCACGTGCAAACCAGAACATATGTTATCCTTCATTTAGGGTCACCTTGTTCTGTTCACGAGCATGAACTGTACAGCATGTAAGGGACAAGTTCTGCTACCACAGAGAAAACACATTGGCATCTAGTGGCCAAAGAGCACATTACAGACAATACGGAATAGTGTAGATGCCTCTCATTTTATATTTATGCTGTACAGAAAGATGCAGCACAGACTAGAATGGGCAAATACAGCAACAGCTCCTGAAGAAGAGATGGTCCCGGTGAGAAATCCCATATAGGCTTGAATCCATCTGCACAGCAGCTCGGTGGTACAGGAACTGGAAGGAGGTAGGACAGCCAGAACCACTACAAAGGTACCAGGACACAATTATCTCAAAGACATCAGTGAGCAGGAGAACAGCAGTATCACCTTCAGTTGTAATAGGCAGGCAGAGACAAAAGGAGCTTCCAACAATTATAAAGATAGTGATCGCCTTCCTTCAGCCACAACTTAGGTTTCCAGAGTGCTGTGTATCCACAAAAATTCTCCTGCCTCCGCGTCTCTTCCTTGACTCCCCAAAGCAGCTGGGAGAATCCCTACCTTCAAACACTGATGAAATAAGAGAACCAGAAATACATTCTGATGACACCTCTCATTACAAGATTGAATGTGCTACAGCCAGCGCTTCACAGGATACCATACTAAGATTTGGATATGCTTCCAGTCAATCTCCAGAGATTCAAGACACTTGACCAAGATGGCTTATGAAATATCTAGAAAAAGCATCCATTCTTCCCTTCCTCCCTCTGTTGGGCCATCCCCAGTCTCAGGCTTCTTCACTTCCCATCCTGGGTGGGGACAATCTACCTTTCCACTACTTCTTCCAGTCCCTTTGAGGGAGAATGACTGTGATCTCTGTGCTGCCAAGAACTAGAGAGCTTTCCACCCTAACGCCCAGCTATGGAGAAGGGCAGATGCCGGACCACTGCACTGGAGGTGATGTTTATGGAAATTCAACTTTGTATCATCTACAAAGGAATAAAAGCCAACCAAAAGATAAGGAAGAAGAGTTACAAAAGGCAATAAACCCCTAGAATTTCTTTTAAGACAGCAAAATGAAGGTGATACAGGCTTACATAGCTGACTCACTAATCCCAAGGGATCCGAACACCTCTCCCACCTGCCACTGTTCCAAACACTTCAGATTCAGCTAGGGATGAGATGTTTTCAAGTCAACCTCACTTTTCCGTGCTCCCCAGCACCCTAAGCAGTGGCTCTCATGCTGCTACAGGCAAGGGAGCAACCCTAAACAGATGGATGGGGTAAGAGGCTGCATCCAACAGCTAGGGACAGGAGAAACAGGAAAGTGCTCTTCCTTACTACGGAATCCTCTAGGTTCGGACTTGGAACTTGCCAGCCTTAGTCATGTATTTTATCCCCTTGAAGGGCTTGTACTTCTCCCCATACATATCCAAGCGATTCACCTTCAGTCCTAGAGGCAAACAAACACAGCATAAGAATGACTGCTGCCACAAACAAAGGAGACAGGCCCTCTGGATAAATGAACAGAAGAGATCATACTAGAGGTGCAGAAAGTGTAGGGAAAGTTTTAGCAAGCAGTAAACAGAACGGAGAAAAGCTGACAACTGCTAGTTATCAGAATCATTCTTTACAAACACATCCATGCCCTAAAATTCTTTATAGGTCTGTAAGCATGAGATGCAAGGAAATGTAGATAGCCTGTTTCACAGAGCATGAGAGAGAACAAATCCACATATCTGTAGTCAAAACACACTATTTTTTTTAATTGCAGAACATGTTTCAGATAGCTCTGCAAGCCTTCTGAAGTACATTCTATTTCAGCTACATGCAGAGCAAGCAATGACACAGCAGAGAACACTCATCTGCTTTACCTGACAGTCACTTACCAGATATAGCCAGCTGCTGAATTTTAAACTGCAAGTTAATGGTGGGGTTTTCATCCGGTTTTGATGTCCCAGCTTGCAAGCTCACGCTCCCCTTCAGGCTTGGCAGCTTCTGGGGGTTTATTTTCCCTACATCCCATGACAGCAGCTTCAAGGGGCAGAAAATGCAGCAGTGAAACAGAAATGCTGTAACACCCTCTAAAGAGGAGTCCCCTTCCAATGACAGCTTTTAATGCTTCTTCATGGAAAAGATCTTTGTCTTAGTATCCTGCCTTTCATATTGGACAGACACAGAACAGGCTTAAGCAGTATCTGCCTTGGACCTGTGTTCTCCCTCTCTCTTTCCATGAGATTCCCCAAAAGCCTACCATGAATGATATATCCACTACTTGTACTAGAGGCCCCACTTCCCATGTGTAGTAGTGACAAAGATAATGCAGAACTGCCTCCTTTCTGAATGGCTGAAGCAGTGTTGCTTGAGGCTCTATTGTGGGTAAACCAACAAATTTAAGTTTACAATAAGGAAAAAAAAGTGAACTCAGGGTGGGGAAGGCCAAACAACAAAACCAGAACACCCCAAAACAAATCAAAACCCACTAACCAACCCAAACCCTCAGCATTTGCGAAGGACCAAGTCTAATGTACAGTACTAGGCATGACAACTAGATATGTAGAAGTTTGTATAGCATTCACCAGAATAATGCCTCATCATACAATACCAGTTCTTGGATTTTCTGCACACACCAATCAACCGGAACTACTTTCCACTCAGTCACTGAGCTATTTGTTGTGGGGATTAAGACAGCTTCTACTATGCTATTGTCCAGAAAAAGTTCTCACCCCAAGAAAAGATACTGCCTTCAGAAAAGCAACAGCCAAGAAGATGTTTACGTAAGCATGAACAGCTCAACTTCATTTGCTGAAAGGTAAAAAAGATTAAAAAACCCCAGATCTAATTTCTCTTCTTCCTCTCACCTTTGTAACTGGATCGAAGATATGTGTTCCCTGAGAGGGCGTAAGGGTCATATTTAAGACACCTTTTGGCATCTGGCTAGTGACCATCACTCCCTCTACAGTCTTCCCCATAGTCTGCTTCGGCCCCACTGTGATCTCAAAACGTCCCAGTGAGCTGTTATCACGGAAACTGATGTTGTGTTTAACGTAGACAGGAATTGCCACAAGACTAGAATAAAGACATGAACAGAAAGTACTTGTCAATTTCTCACCTTCATCTTTGCTTTTCCTGATGAAGTCCTTGCCTTCTACACTGAAAATATGGGAAAGCAATTTCCTTAAAAGAGAAGGAAATCCTACACTCATTTGTTTGATCTAAGAGCAAGGTCAGAATCCTGTTCTCAAGTCTTAATTACACTTTTTTTTTAATCAAGCTTGTTGCATCACTCCATATTGCCTAATTCTTTTCCTCTCTAGTTTGTTTATCTGCTTTGTCTTTGAAAAATGCTAGCTGACCAAAAAGAAATGACAGAGTCACTGCTCCAATCAAGGACAAAACACGGGTTTTAAAAAAGGCACCATGCACCTCTACTTCATTTGGCACAACATGCCACCTGATCTTTAAAAGCAATTCCTTTTTTTTGTTTGTTTGTTTGTTTTTCCCCCCCTAGCCAGGAAAATTCAAATTTCATAATTCAGAACACTACATTTATCACCTACTTCTGAGCACTGACATGATAGGAGAGCAAGCGAAAATTTCCATCAGGTGGAATGAAGGAGAGTATTCTCTCTGACTCCCAGCGCTTAAAACGCACACATGGATGAAAGCTGACATCATCCAATAACCGAGGGTTCTGAAAGAAAAGAAGAAAGTCACAAGGTTAATGAAAGTACTATTACTTAAAATAACCTCCTCCTCTTCTTCTCAGTCCTCTATCCATGAAGGGCCTACCATTCAATGCGTTCTGCCCACCTGAAGGTATCTACATTCAGACACATTAAGCTATTTGATGCTGTTACCTCTGTGCGATAGAAGTACTCAATAACCTCTATCCTATTTTAGAAAAGTCATGTCAACTAATTACATTGATGCATACTCATAAAAAAGATGGTCCTTTAGGATATCTGCCAAAAGCACCACTGTATCTCAGAAACCTAGTAGCACACACTAACAGTACTTTTAGCAAAGAATGTGAAAATAAAACCTTTAGGCCTAAAGTTGCTAAAGTTCACTATGAATTTCCATTGTCAGTTCATTCTCTTTTCGTTTTGCATACGCAGGTTCTTATCTGCTGGAATCCATAAGAGTGAGGCAGAGATCCTAGTAGCAGGGCTGGGAAACCCTTTTCAAAATACTTAAAGATACACCCTTGAGTTTTACCATAAAGGAGAGTGTAAGGTCTGGCATCCCGGTCAGCTTGACACAAGCATCAATCACGCCTTGGATTTCAGCAGTAATTGTGGAACCTGCAACAATACAGTAAACACTAGAAGTTACATGAAACTGATCCAAAAAATCCCAATGTAGAAAAACTATTAACGGGCAGAACCGAAATGTACTATCTTCATGAGTTGGCATGGCTCATTATGTTGCTCTCTGAACATTTTTCTCATTCCCAACTACTCCTGGAGAAGATACATATAAATAAGAACCATGAACACCGGCAATGTCCATTTTAATGACCAATGACAATAGCTCCCAACTCTAACAAGACTAAAATGCACAAAAACTAAGGAGATAGTGCTATGCACAATTTTCATTCACCTTCTATTTCCCCAATATAGAATTGCTTACAAGACCTTAGGAACAAAGACAAGTGAAAACCTTGGTACCCCTCCAAGATTTCTGACTGAATAGCACCCATGAATCAGCAACATTCCAGAGTAAGAACAGGAACAGAGCTTCCCCCACTTAGATAAGGGTGCTCCTCTTTGAAAATCTAAATCTCTCTTCAGGTACCATCAGGACAAGTTACCCTCATCTTAGCCAGCAGCAACTTCCATACCTGATTTGTCAATGATTGCATCTATCTCCTCAATCACATCAAAATATGCCTCATTATTGGTGTATTTTACACCAGTACGTCTCCAAGGCACTACTGATAGCTGTCCAGTAGGAAGCTGGTCACCCACATTTGTGCTTCCTGGAAAAAGAAAGGCAATCACAACAACCACAGAAGTTAGAATATGCTCCAGAACAAGTCCTTGCTCTTCTATGACTTAATTGCAATTAATCCCCAAGAACCTCTGTCTCTTTGTAGGAGAGCAATTACTCTTCCAGACTCACAGTTTGTATTACATGTCTCTTACATACAACTCTAAAATATACCACAATAAGGCATGGGGAAGGGTAACTAAAAACAAAACAAAAAGCCACCCCAGAAAAGCTCCACATCAAACTCACTCATCCAGAAGTCATGTCATGGCTGTAACTGGAAATGTAATCTGTTTGGGGTTAAAAAAAAAAAAAAAAAAAAAGAAAAAAGAAAAAAAGGTACAGCTGGTGCTGGAACTGGAAGGAACCTCAAAGCAAAGCACTAACACAGGATTCCCTAAATACACCTATGCTGGTGTTTAGAATGACAGGGAACAACATAAATTTTCTTCGCTCATGTCCTAATTTACTTATGCAGTAACATTGCCACATGGCCTCTCAAAGTTATATACTTTTTGTTTCCCTGTACCTGTGATGGTGTTGACAACGGTTCGCAGGATAGTTGGAGGTTTTATCAGTTCCTTAAGAATGTTAGACTCTGTTGCCAATGGAAAGCCATTGTCCAGCATCTCCTCCAGCACCTCATAAACCACCACAACATTGTCCTTGATCATCACCTCTGAACAGACACCAAAATAATCCTGTGTAAAAGAAATAATTACTCAACAATCTCTGAAAGAGAGTCCTAGTGGTCATTCAGTTCAGTGTCCTCCCACACAGAGGGATCGATTTATTTATCAACCCTCTTCTTGGAGGACTTGAAACAACACTGAATCTCCATGTATTAGTACAATCAGACAGACTGACCACTCCGACAGACATGCACAACTCTGAGCATTCCTCTGCCAGTGCCCCTGCAAGCTGGCAAATCATGACATCATCATATCCTCTTATTTCTTTTCTATATAACAAGATTCCTTTTGATAGCTAAGAGATTTTTTTAATTAGCACTTAAAAGAGGCTCAATTACAACTGATTAAGCAGCAACATTAATAAGAAAAACTTACTTCCTGCAGCCACTACTGAATTGCATGCAGCGATGCCTTTCATTAGACTCCAGTATTGGATATCCTTCCTTGGCCGCCCTGGTCTTCACCTACAGTACTCCCAATATTTTAACTGGGCAGCGCTGCTGTTTAGGGAACTCAACCTCTCCTCATCAAAGCTTTTCATTTACTTTTGTTATAATGCTTGCATACATATGGGCAACAATCCAATCATTTACTTTAATTTTGCATATATTTTTTAGAATTTACTCTGGTGTGGAAAATAGGGGAAGCACAGCTTCAAACGCTCTGCATATTCTGCAGGTTTGTTTTATAGAAGAATGTTTCTGAAGTTTGTCTAGCACGCTACCTGTGTTTTTTCATTCTAATACCACTTGGGATGTACAGACTGCTTGCACACCCTAAGATGTATTAGACTAACACCAGAAGTCCAGTATTCTGAAAAGTCTGAAAAATAATTCTATCCATGTAACAGAACTCCCCTTCCTCATAATTTAAAAGATTAATAAAGCAGAACCTTAGAATGTGAATCACAGGAGATCCACCGACCAGTTTATTCCCCAGATTGAATCCTCTACTGTTTTTTCAGCTCCTACTTCAAAACAGCAATTAGCAATGTTAAAGTTTGCAGTAAAAATATAACAAGTCAAGTTGTAAATCTGCAACACAATGTAGGTATAGACACTAAGTATTTGAAGATTCAGCATATGTTATGGAAAACATTCCCAATAACTCAGCAATTTAAAAAATTGAACATTTAATTTAATCATAGCTTTATTCTATAGGGATTTCATGCATCTTTCTGGAGAAAGAGTGAGCGCATGCAAACATAAAGAGATCGGGCATTCTGCAGAAAGGACAAGTTTATATAAACTTTGACACTGGTCCTGCACTACAAACGCCATTTCTTTTTCAGACATATCAGGTTTTAACATATAGCCAAGCCAGTAAGGACACACTCGTGCCTTTGCCCTCTCACAAAAAAACAAGAGCTAAGCGACTGACGTAGTATGCTTTTAGCATACTATGGCCTGAGCAACCAATCCACTCCCTGAACTCAGCGAAACAGAACTCAGCCTACACTTCTGTTCTGATTGGCACCTTGAAGCAAAAGCTCACATGATACCCACATTTCCTGCATTCTGGTAAGATGCTGGTCACAAGACATTCCAAATGCAGACTACACAATCCTGTTGTTGAAGACAGACATCTCCACTATTTCTCTCAACTGCCCAGAAGGCCTGCCAGCCATGGCATGGAGGGAATAAGGCTGCTCTGGGCCAACTCCTGTGACTCACTTCATTAAGAAGCAGATACACTTCCAAGGAATACCACTAGATGTAAGCACGTAGGTAGGTTGTCACTCATTGACTAAAGCACATGGCTATGAACTGCAAAACCTCCTTGTGAGAGCAAGACCAGCTTGGTCTTAGCTCATAGCTTCCAGAAGAGCCAAGGCTTCAAAACAGAAATATAGGTCTTGGTCAGTGGAGGGTCCTTCCTGTGAGCATTGGCTTATCTCGAATCCATCACTATTCCAAGTGGTGCATTCCTGACTGAGCAAGCCCACAAGGCCCCCTCTAGATCCCTGCAGGTGCAGGATAAGAATTAAGAGGTGGGGGAAAAAAGAAGAGAAAACTAGTTGCTGGTAACTTAAAAAGAACCCTTTTCTCTCCCCGACTCGTCCTCCAAACCACTGAAACGACACGGAGCCCCCCACCCCCGCCCGGCCGGCCGGGGTCCCGCACCTGGAAGGTGTCGACCACGCGGTGCAGGAACTCGATGACGAAGAGAGGCGGCACCTCGCTCTGGATAACGGCGACGAAGAAGATTTTGTGGCGGTACACACTGAGGAGGTAATGGTGCGGCGTGGGGATCACCGGCGGCACGTTTTCTGCCTCCGACGCCCTCTCCTGCGCCTCGAAGAAGTAGTCGCAGACAGAGCGGCTGACGACGCTCTTCCAGTGCTTCTCCAGGAAGATGTCCCCCGAGGCGTTGATCAGGAACAGGCTGTGGATCATGGCTGCGGCGGGGCCCTCCCGCGGCGGCGGCCGGAGCGGGGAGCAGAACAACCCGGCTTCCTCTCCACACACCTCCTCAGCAGCTGCTCGTGCCCGCCTCCTTCCCGCCACAAGCTCCGCCTCCGCCCCCCCCCCCCCCCGTACTGATTCGGAGCGCGGAAAGCTCTCCTTCACCTCTCCGGGAGGGGCTTGGTCAGCGCGCCCTCTGATTGGATGACCCACTAACAACGGCGCCCGATAGGCCCAGGAGGGGCGTGCGGACGATGACGGAGAAAGGCACGCTGCGCCCAGCTCCGATTGGGCCAGCAGCCTGCCCGGGCACGCGCCCCGCCAGCTGAGGCGCCCGCGCACCGTCACCGCATGTCAGCCGCCGCCCAGCAGGGGGCGCCGAGGGGCGCCTCCACGCTCAGGAGAGCCCCGCCCACCGCCGCGCCACGAGCACGCACCGCCCCCGCGGGGTCCGGTCCCCCGGCGGCCCGGCCTCCCCATCCCCGGGACAGTAGAGCCGGCGGCCCCGAGACCCGCGCCTGCTTCCCGTTCTTTTAAAGGCACCCTTTTTGGGGGTAAGCAGCTTTGCGCAGTCCGTACTGACCCGGCTGCCCCAGCGAGGAGAGAGCGAACCTCTTCCGCCGCATCATTCTGCTGGTTTGTTCGCCAAGAGAAATAACGCTACTGAAGACACGATCCAGCGGGCACAAAAATGACAATGGTCATGCAAAATGCACCTAAACCCCGTGCCGAGCCATCCCTTTGCATAAGTACAGCAGGTGTTCCACGTCCATAGGGCACATCTCTGGACTTCCGAGTCAGGCAGATGCCATTACAAATGACTTTTCAATTTTACTACTCTGCTGGGAACAAACATAAACACAAGAACAACGATAAGTAAGTCCTTTCTATCCCATTAAATAAGGTGTGCAGCCTTTATTCCAGAGGAATGCCGGGGGACCGCCTGCTGGTCCAGGACCGAAAGGCTCAGGTCTGGGTCTTAGCAACCGACTGCATTTTGGGAGGGTGGGCAAACCCTGTGAGCAGAGACATCACCAGGTCTGGGAGACGAGTAAGCTACTGGACTAGGTCAGAATGGAAAACTGCATGCACGGAGTTTATATTAGATCTTATTTTCTATTGACACATTGTACCTATTTTTCCTCCCAAACCGGGCAGAGGTCAGTTCATTTACTCTGACAATACCTTTTGACACTATTGTATGTATACCTCCTGATTTAAAGTATCAAATAATTCAACATGGAATAGGTAAGTTTTTCGCTGTAGCAGAAGATAGGAGAAATTACCTATATATTAATTTCTGTTTTATGTGTCATGATTTGTATTGTATGTGGTTTTTTTAAACATCTGATTCAAATTACTGTAATGAATCAACAAAGGGGTAAATAACTTGTCTTTTAATTACAACACTTCTAAATTGAAAATAATTATTATTTTAACATAATCACTTTTAACACAAGGGTACTGTAAAGATTATTGTATCAGTCTATGAGACTCTTGGAGACTGTGTTAACAGGAGTCATATAGGTATCACAAGCGGAAAACACTAGCACATAGTTAAACTGACCAACATAAAACCTTTATATATTTGGCTCTCCGAGAAACTCAATCCTTTCTGCTTTTAACCTGGACCTTAAAGTCAGCAGTCACGGGAAACATCTTTTCATTTTGTCTCATGAAACACAATTCAGTTTTGACTGTATTATGCATTACTTAAAAACAGCCATTTCCCTTGGACTGCTTGCACCCATCACAATTGTCGGTATTTTACCTAGTTCATGATGTTGTCAATTCTTATTTCTCCTATGGTTACTTCAGTTTCTTTAGCCATCGAGAAGGTTGGTGCCAATACAAAAGCAACCACAGGCTAATTAATTATTTCTGCACACCAGAGGAAAAGGGGAAACATATTTCTGCTTAAAAATCAGACAGGTTTATTAAAGTATCTTGCTGACAACTGCAGAGAATAATTTGGAGTTACACCACTGTACTGCTACAGAAATACTGCCTGGCTGCTTCCAAACTGCTAGCACAAAGATCATGGTGTTGTTCTGAAAGTCAGCCTCCACAGTGGCTTGGGAGCTTATACAAACTAGAACCCAAAAGGAGAACACAGCAGAAGGTGCTGCCAGAACAGAATTTCATTTTGCTGAACCCCCAGAGAAACCTAACCACAAAGAGCAGCGTGCCAGGCTCTGCACTGTCTTTGTGATAAAACAATTCTTTACCATCTGTAGTTTGCCATATGCAGATGATTTAACTGTTAGCTTGTGCTGTGAAAATAAAAAAGAGAGTAGAAGAAAACAGGCCATTTTTAAATTTATAACAGTCAACAGAAACAAGATCCTAATAATAACCTACTGCCAATTTTGAAACAGAATAGTGCTGACAAACTGATAACTGTGTTGAAGATACACAACTGGGTTTCACTGTTATGTACTGAATCCTCTTAGTCTTGCTTTACTTTCTTGTCTGGAAAGTATGTTTATATAGTCTTGTCATTTAAGGCACTGGAAGTCATGCAGCATAGAGCCACCCAGATTTTGAAGACTCAGGAAGAGGCGGGAGAAGATATTATTTTGTAGGGAGAATCCAACTCTGACAAAACAAGGCCAGGCCTCTCTTGTCTACATGGCAGACAGAGAACTGTTTGTACAGTGCCTTGTACAACAGCATCTCAAACTCCACTGGCTTCAAGTAGTAACTACCTCACTGAGAACATTTAATTTTCACACTGAAAAACATAATCTGTTAAAACATTTCTCTTGCTCAAAAGAGAAGTTTCTCAGCTCAAGACACTAAAGCAAGCCATTCAGAAAACGTTACAAGTTTGCTTTATCAACTCTTGTCTCTACAACGTTTCTTAGAATTTTATTTTTTCTTGTCTAAAAAGGGAAGTTCACACAAAACTTTACACGGTAGTTGTGCTACTGGTGAAAAGGCGATGGTGAAAATCGCCTGCTCCATAATGCACGCACACCGTGGGCAAACCGGGGCGGGCAGAGGTTAGAAAAGGTTAGAGAATCGCACTACTCTCTAGTAGCTATTCAGGATGGATACGAAAATGAGATTCTTTCAATCGAGTATAACGTAGGACAGGATGCCGCAAAACGAGAATTTGCTCATTTCGGCCAATTTTCAGCCCCTGATAGCCTATTGCCGTTCCTCTGCGGCGCAGGGGAAGCAGGGGCCCGGGGCCGGCCGCCGCTCCCGGTGCCAGGGACAAGATCCGGTTCCGCGGGGCCGGGGCCAGAGCGCCCGGAGAGCTCGCAAGATACCTCCCTGGAAAACAGCTTATGTTTCGGCAGCGAATTTTCACTCTACAAAGTAAAACGTACCAAAGATGCCAGAAAGTTACACAAATTACCTCACAAAGATGCCCCAGGGCAGAGCCGCCGCGGTGCAGGCGAGGCGCGGCGGCTCGCGGAGCTGAAATCGCGCCGTGATTTCGGGATTCCGCATCCCTCCCGCACCTTCACCTCGGGAAAACCCGGACCCGCCGTTCCGAGCGGCAGCTTAATTAAGCCCCAGACGTGATTTCCTACTTACAGGTTACAACAGCCCATCGCCAGCGCGCGATCCTCGGCCCGCGCCCCGCCGTTCCCACCTGCCTGGCGGGGACGGGAGCAGCCGGCAGGCTTATGTCCCTGCGGGCTCGGAGCGCGGGGGCTCCCCGCGGACGCTCTCGCGGCTCCCGCTCGAGCGCCGTTTCTAGCCAAGCCCTCACTGAGCGCCGCCGTCCGCCCCGACCCCACATGCTCTGCCCACATGGGGCCGCGGGCCGCCCCCCGGCAGCCAGCCCCGGGACGGCGGTGCCCCTCCGGGCTGCCCTGGGCGCGAACCGCCCGCCGCGGCCCGGTCTGGCGCTGCCCCGGTTCCGCGGCTCCTCCCGGCGGCTGTCGCGCCCGCCCCGCCGCGCTGTTCCCCGCGCGCGCCCCCGCCCGCCGCGGGCTGTTCCCCTCCCGCGCCCCCTCCCCCCGCAGCAGAGCTCCGGACCCAAGATGGCCGCCGTGTCAGTTTCGGGCTTCGCCGCCGTCTGGCCTTTGCCTCTCGGTTGCCGTCTCTCGCAGGCCTCGGTGAGTAGCGCTGGCGGGATCATCTCGGCTCGGGTGCCCGATGCCGGGGAGCTCAGGGACAGGCGGCTGGCGAGCTCGGTGGCCTAGGGAAGGGGAAGGCCCGCTGGGCGCTCCAGGCTCGCGGCCTGTTCCGGCCCTGCCGTCGCTCTGCGCCAGGCCCGGACCCGGCCGCCCACTCCCCTGGGGCCCGCTGGGCCTACACCCCGGGGAGGCGGCGGCTAGGGCAGGGCGCGGATGAGGCGGGTGGTGTGGGCTTGGGGGGTCGCGGGCTGGGCTCCGCTCTGTCTCCGGTGAGAGAGAGCGCGGTGGTGAGAGGCGGGCGCGGGCCCGGCCGAGCCGGTGCGAGAAGCCGGGCTGCGCTGTCCGTCTGCGCGGCAGGGGAGGGGGGGGAGTGCGACAACGGTGCGCGGGCCGGCCGGCTGCCGGGGCTGCGGCCTGCGCCCCGTTCCTCCCGATCCCGCTGGTGCGCGCCCCTTGGGGCGGCGTGTGCGGGGCCGGCCCGCGGCGGGATGGGACGGGCGGTAGCAGGTGCAGGGGCCGTTCCTCGCGCCGGGACCGTCCCGCCGCCGCCCCGGCCGCGCCTGGCAGTTACGTAACGCCGCACGCAGGGAGCCTGGCCGCGGACAGGGCCGGGCCCCCGGTAGCGCGAGTGCCCCGCCGGGTAGGCGGGCAGTGAGGACCGCGTTTTCCTAGATCTCCGTTGGTGGCGGGGTGAAAGAACTCCGGTCCAGCGCAGCGTCCGCTGTGGTCCGAGCTGTGGTCCCGGCTCCCCTGGACTGGCTGCGCGGAGCGGTGCCGCCGAGTCTGATCTCTATGCAAATGTGTGCCGCGCGCTTGTAAATTCTTCTGTACTTACTAGAAAGCAGAATGGAAGAACTGTGTTGACGACAAGCTCCTGACAAAAATTTCCCTTGCAGAAAACTGCTCTTTCTTGTAATAAACGGTTTATAAATCCTTCTTGGTTAGTGTACTTTTGCAGTAGAACTTCAGAACAACAGACTGTTATCACACTTAGAGAAAGTCTTTGTTAAAGACAACTAAAGGCTGTGAAGTCTTATACCCTTCCATCTGCATATTTAATTAGTAGTGTCATAAGCATTCCTTCTTCATTGTGTACGGTCACCTGTTCTCAAGTGTTTTCAGCGTGCCTCATCTATACTGAAGATTATAATGTCGTATTCTTCTTTTCTATGGTCTCTGAAAGTGGAACATTTAATTACAATCTCCAGCTGCGTTTCTTCACTTTTTTTCTTGATGGAACAACTGTCATAGCTTTTCTTAGCAGGAGGGAATCAGACCTATGATTACGTTCCTGGAAGCCCTCTGAAAGTTTCTTGCTGTAGGAATGGCTGTAGCCAAGACTCTTGGCTATTCCTGCTGCCTTCTATTGAAGTCTCAGGCTCTATTGAAGAGTCTCAACTCTATTGAAGTTGCTGCTTTTTTAACATCTTTGCTGTGGGTTCTCCCCCACCCCCAATATTAATTTAGGTTATGCTCAGCAATGATACAAAACTTGATATATAATTTATACTGATTTATGGATTGAAATTAAAAGAGCACACTTTTTTTTCTCTAGGTTATATGGAGTTATTTCAGTGTTAAATCATGCTTTGTTTAGTAATGAAGAGAAAACGTTAAGTATAAACTCAGTGTTTCAGAATTGTAGTAGTGGATTAAAACTCTGCAATGTGTTTAATGCATTAATGTTGGCTGCTAATTTTTTTTTTCATTTTCTAACTGTTCTATGGAAATGTCTCTCTTCTTGTTTTCTTCCAGGCCTAACGTTAAAGTTCTTCTGAATGTGAGTGTGCAGACCAGAAGTTAAGGTGAGATATGCAAAAATCTTTATACCTCTGGGGAAGAACTTTCTCTGAAGCTGTTATGGGATTTATTGGAAAGAATGAGAAAATTTCTAATTGTTTTGCTTTCTTCTTTTCAGTGTGAGAACAAATAATGTTTGAGAAGGGAGGAGTAATTCAGAACAGAAAACGTGTATGCTATGGTTAGCTGGTTCCCACCATTCGAGAATCTGTTTTCTCATCGTGTGAAACTTGTTCAGCATCGGGATAAAGGATAACGACTCTATGGATATACAGAATTCTTCACCATGGTAAAACTCGCCAACCCGCTGTATACAGAGTGGATTTTGGAGGCAATCAAAAAGGTAAAGAAGCAAAAACAACGTCCTTCAGAGGAGAGGATATGCAATGCAGTGTCATCTTCGCACGGTTTGGACCGCAAAACTGTTCTGGAACAGTTAGAGTTGAGTGTTAAAGATGGAACTATTTTAAAAGTCTCCAACAAGGGTCTCAACTCCTACAAGGATCCTGATAATCCTGGGAGAATAGCACTTCCAAAGCCTCGGAACCATGGCAAGTTGGATGGTAAACCAAACGTGGACTGGAATAAACTTATCAAACGGGCAATTGAGGGCTTGGCTGAGTCTAGTGGCTCATCCTTGAAGAACATTGAGCGCTTTCTGAAAGGTCAGAAAGATGTGTCTGCGTTATTTGGAGGTAGTGCTGCCTCCATTTTTCACCAGCAATTACGATTAGCTGTCAAACGTGCTGTTGGCCATGGTAGGCTCCTTAAAGATGGACCTCTGTACCAACTCAACACTAAAGCAACCACTAATGCTGATGGGAAGGAGAGTTTTGAGTCTCTTTCCTGTCTCCCTCCAGTGTGTCTCCTTCCCCATGAAAAGGACAAGGTAAGACCCGGTTTGTGTGGGCATTTTCTTGTCATTGATGAAATGTGTCAATACAGAGTTGCATTTTGAGGTCAGTGATTTGTTTAACTGGTGTCTTGTAAGTTAGAAATGACTAATGTGCGTTTAGGATCCTACTGTGTCCAAATTTTGAAGTGCGATCAGAGGAACCCTAATAGATCGTAATTTGTACTTTGGACCTGAAAACTACAAATGAACTACTGTGGGGAATTCACCTCTTGACACTTCTGTACAGCAGAATTGAATGTGTGGTAACAGGCTTACTTTAGTTATCTTAGTGAAATATACAAAGTAAGCTTCCTCACTTTAAGGTGACGTGGATTTGCAAAGCAAAATTGAGATCATGTCTTATTTTCACATTTTATTTGGCTGCCAGTTTGGCTTCTTACCTGAACACAGATAACATAGTGATGTGCTGATTAGCAGTTGCCACCTAATGCTGTTGTAGAAGCTTGCTTTCTTTACAACAAAAAAATCACTTGCTGTCCCAGAACAGCTTTGTTGTGAAGTAGGAAGCAGTTGAAAAGAAGAGTGAAATCAGGATGTAGAGAGCATGGAAATGCTGGAATGAACACTCACGGACTTCTATTCCTGTTTTTATGCTTCCCCCCTACTCCTTCCTTCCACCCTTCTGCATCCCTAAGGTCTTTGACCTTCCATGCAACATCAGGATGAAGTTGTTGGAGTGAAATTCATACCCAGTCAGTATCTTTTTTGTCCTTGTGCTACTGTGGAAGCAAAGTAAAACGGAAATTTATCTTTGTTTATTGAAGACCAATTTGCCAGTAATTAATATCTTTGCACTGCTAGTCTTCAGAACTTGTAGAATGTGAAAATTATTTTTTCTATCCATAATAGGTACATTTTTCAGCAGTGTTGGAAATTTTTTGTTGTTATAACTATCTTCTTCAGGGATGAGTTGTTTGAGTGCATGCTGTTCGTGTTTTTTCGAGTCAGCTGCCCTCTCTGGGGAGAGGGCTGCTTTATGATCTATTATGGTTTGAAGACTTAAAACTGCTGTAGGAGTCACCTTCCTAAAAAAAAACACCAGTTGGGGGG
>JAOQGH010000015.1:5731249-5801132 GCA_025769975.1 Gallinago jamesoni | reverse complement strand
GTGTCCCTGTGACTGCAGGGGGGTCGGACTAGATGACCTTTGAAGGTCCCTTCCGGCCCAGATGATTCTATGATTTTGTGATCTGATATTAAATGCATATTATATGTTTATTTGTGAGAAACTTCTCATGCAGTTGTGTGCTGCATCTTTAGAGTGTTGGGGGAAAGTATTGCAGATTGCAATACTTTGTTTTGATCAGAAATTTTGAAATAGAAGACATCTAGATAATGATCTAGATAAAGACAACATGCTCTGCTTTTGTTTTGTTGACACTTGTTACGGAACACAGGTTAAAAGACTGTAAGAATTTTTGTAAAATTGTTATTATGAAAAAAAAATATGTTAACATTAGCTAATTGAAGGGGACATTGACATAATTGATGTACACGTTGGATGTTTCCAGAGCATTTGAAACTTGATCTCGGGACAATAGTAGAACTGTTTCTTCCACAATTAAAAGGAAAACACAGATGGTATTAATTGATCTCCATTTGCATTCTCCTTGAAACTGTTTTAACTGGATATGGCTGTAGCAACCTTTAAGTAAATATCTTAATATTGTCCTGCAGTACAGCTGAGAGTATAAAAACAATATTCTGAAAGTGCTTCCTGAAAAAAAAAAAAAAGAGGGAAACTTCTGTGGTGAAAAATAGGAGGAATTCCCCATGCTGCTGTCTCACGTGTGTTCCTTGTGGTGTGTCTGTTTCCTAGTTTTATGTTGCTATATATGTCTGTTGGTGCTTATCAGTCACTTTAACTGTGGGTTATTGTACACACAGCATCCTTTAGGATCCTCCTCTTGCAAATAGTAGTTCTAGATCCCAGTGTGCACTTGTGTTTATCACAGGAAGCCAAATTTCTTATATCTTTTTAGAAAGTTCATATGCTTTGAAGGCATCCTAGTTGTTTTGAAGGCCCTTAAGCATACAATAGCTATTGCTATATTGTGCCTGGTTTAGGTTAATAACTGTTAATTCCATGTCTTAAAGCAAAGGACTGTCCCATTACTGTTAAGGAAGTTATTTGTGGATTGGTTTGTTTTGTGGAGTACATAAATGATCTGCAACCAGAGCATTATAATTACATTTTGAGAGCTCACCCTTGCTCTCCAAGGGTGCTCTTCAAGCTTTGCCTCCCAGCTGGAGGAGGATTAGGATTCACTCTCTTCCAGCTGGTTCTGCGGACGAGAAGGCTGTAGTTCTGTCTGAAAAAAAAAATTGTGGTTGATAACAGATGGCCTCCATCTGCACCCCGTGTAACTCTGGAAACTCAAGTGCTAAAAAATTACTTTGAACTTGATTCACTCAATTAGTGAACAGGTGAAGTAGCTTTTAGTAATAGAGCAAATGTAAGCATGTCAGAAATGTTAGTGTCATGGACACCTACGAATGGATGCTGTGAGACGGTGTATTTGGGGTGAAAGCGCAGAATGATACCAAGAGGAACTCTGGCAGTATTTGGAGTAATGGTAACCTAAAGGCAAAGTTTGTGACTGTGGGAAGACATCAGAAGTTGTGATGAGGACCTGCATCAGAGAGGACTGTGCTGCAGAGGAAGTGTCCCTAATGGCATTCTCTGACACAGTTCCAGCAGAAGCCGAGTATCAGCTGGTTAAAAAGGAGGAGACTAGTCCAATGTGTTGGCTGGGTCCCTGTTGTTGGCCCTTCTGTCCTGGAGATTGTTGACAGATACGGAATGACAAATCTCTAAAATTTGTTAATAAAGGAACCTTATTTACTGCAGAGCTTTAAAATATAGTCAGAGTGGTAGGAGAGTGGGTGATGGAGACCACTGCTAAATAAACAACAGCTTGACTCCAGCGCAGGCTTTGTTATGTGGCAAGGGAAGAGCAGGGAGAATGAGAGCAAGTAATTCTGTCCCTGCCCCTCCCCTAGTTGCCCAGCAATTTTATCTTAAGAAATAGTGGTGGTGGGAAAAACAGTTTAAAAAGGTGTATATATATATTAAATGAAGTAATGTAATTTTATTTGAGAGTTAGGTTCCATGTTCTTAAAATGAGTATAAATATGCTATCAACGGAAAATCTAGTAAACAAGTCCTATACGTGACAGACTGTGGAGTCCTTTGACCTCTTGTCCTCTGCGGAGTAGGTGGGTAGATATATTTTAATCCTGCTTGCCTTGTTAAAGGGTTTCAAGCTACATTTATCCTACTGAGTTGTGGTAAATCATGTTAGTCTTCCTTCCACCTATTTAGGTTTTCACTTTATTTGTTGTGTAAATTTGACTTAATTTTTCTGTCTTCACCAGTGTTTTCTGAGTATGAACACCTTTCCTTAGAACAGCTACTAATACTGCTTCAGGCATCAGATAAGAGACTGTAGCACATTGTTTGTTCTGTTGTCCAAGAATCTGGCAGTCTTCCCATTGTTACTTCTACTGTGGTAAATCTGGACTTGTAGTGAGACTGAAAAGGAGGGAGAAGGGTGTCCAAAGATAATGACCCTTGCGTAGTGAACAGAATCCTGTTGATAATATATTCCCTTGTTTTGCGTTTCTTTTGAAGGCCAGTTAATTCAGTCTATGGACCCATGCGTGAACGATTGATTTTGGGTTGCAAATGCTGAATCTTCCAATCATGTCTCTGTGAAGACCTAGGAATTACTAAAACTTTTCATTATCCATACCTCTATCAGTTCACTGTATTTCTCAGAATTGGATAGAACAGAGCATGGATCTCAGAACATAGCTAAATACCTGCACAAGTGTTATTTAAAATAGGAGAACAGAGCTCTTCCTGTTCTGGAATCTTTGCTTTTAAATCTTTATCAGCAAATTAAATCACCAATCTATCTCCCTTTATCTGTGTGCAAAACGGAAATTATGTCAAAATAAAGGTATTCTGAATTGTAAAGGAAATCACCATTTCTATGCATTTCTGTTAAACTGTCGAGTCTAATCTTAAAAGTCCAGAAAACTTGTGACAGATGCAGCTTTTAGGGATGTGTGTTTATGTAGGTTTGACTTAAATTAAAATTCTTTAGCGATATACAGCCTTTTCCGGGCATTAGGTTTCTTCTCCGTCTTTGAGATCGAACCCTGAATTTTTAGCAAGGAGATGTTTGGAGTGGAGTGCTGGATCTCTGCACTTGTCTGGGCTCGCAGTGAATTACTTGAAGGTGTATGAGAAAGGAAAGAAAGTAATTCTGCTGCTCAATGTTACAATGACTAAACTTTAGAAGCTGATAATAATTAAAATGCAGGCAAAATCTTTAGAACGATCTCGGGAAAAAGTAGATGTCACCTGCTGTATGCTGCTACCATTTGAGAGACTGCTACGGGCAGTCTCTCAAACCTGTTTGGAAGAGGTTTCATCTGTGCCTGTTTGAGTTTTTACCACTCTTGCTGTATGAGGCTGCCCATGTGGGAGCGGTTGGTGCACAGAGAAGGGGAACAACACTGGGTTAGGATGGTGGGTCAGGAACATGGGACTTTGTTAGATTTTACTGTCAAGAGTGTTGTATTGAGTGCTGGATTTTTGATAGTGAAGATTTATGTGCAGAGTGTTTGTTTCTTTTTTTTTCCTCCAATCTCGTGTTCAAGGTGGTAGAGCTTCAAAAAGCGAGTAGGATTTGGTCCCATAGTTGCATTTGTGTGGGTATCCTGAGTAAAACTACAAATAGCAGCTTTGTATTAGATATTTTTAACGTGCACTAAATTCTCATTCACAGTTCATTTTGTGCCTTCTGTTACCATGTTTACGTGGGCCCTTGCATTGTATTAAATATTTTTGTTCATTCGTGTTTGTTTTCTAAATGAAGTATTTTCCCTTCTTCTAGTAATACAGCTAATGTTGAAGTGGTGTACGGTATCTAAAGATGGAATAATTACCTATGTGCACAGAAACTACTTAAGTGTTTACAAAAGTCTCTTCCCCAAATAATTCTTTATTTTTAGAAATCAAAATCAATACTGAAGTTCCTTATTTTTTGTGAAAATCAAAGTGTCATGGAATGCAAACTGTTTCCAATGAGAGGAGTTAAGATTATAGTTTGCTGTTGATGTGAGGGGTGTGTTCTGCTTTTGCAGCTGTGGAAGTCTGTTACTTCTTAGAAATATTATTTCATCTAAAACTGAGTGATATAATCCGTTGTTCCTAAGACAGGATCCTTGTTTTCTTGAAAGTAAAGAAGCTGGGACAAAGTATAGGAGAGAACTTACAGGATATAGCTTCGGCTAAAGAAAACTTCTCTAACTGCCAGTTTCCTGAATTGATGTCAAATGAAGGGAGTTTCTTTATACTGCAAATAAAGAAATTTGAGCCTCCCCCCCGCCCAGTGTGCAGGCAGGAAGTCTTGGCACGTGATTCTGATTGTGTGATTCTGATTGTGACGTACAAATCTTGAATTGTTTTAATCCTCTGATTAGAGGACTCGTTAGCTTTGGGAAGGTTATTTAACAATTGACTGTCTAAATATTTCCAGTTGACGTTCTGTAAAGTTCTTATCATGTGCATGTCTAATAGTAAGGCATTTTCTTCCGTTTGAGTGTCAGCCCCAAGTAGTATCCGAATTGGATTTTTTTCGTAGTTTCCAGAGATCATAACCAAGGCACAGAATTCAGCCTGCATATCCTGTACTAATATCTAAGCTATTAACCTTCACACTTCACTCTTGTAGCAGCATTTTGGATGTTCTCTCCATTGTAATGGTCCTTCCTCAAACAAAAGCACTTACTCTGAATGTCCTTTGATTTTTATTTTTAAATTACCCTTTTATGTTTCTCTTAGGAATCAGTATGCATTTCATACTTGTCATTTCTTCCGTATACCTTTTTATTGGTTTTCCTTTATACTTGTTTTAATGTAGTCTCATGCTTTAGGCCATCATTCTGCCATAGAAATATCCTTTCTTTCAAGTGAGACTCATCTAATGAATCGGAGACAAAATATCCATTGACACAGGCAAACATGCATTATTGTAGTAGTTTTTTCACATGTCTATTAAAATATATTTAGCACTGCTTTTTTGAGCACAAAGAGTATTTTGAAGAATTCCTGGTTTTACTCTCACTTTCTTCATATTTTTTCTTCACCATAGTGTCTGGAGAGATCATTAAGAGTTGTGATTTGGTAACTTAAAAAACCTGAGCCCGTTGCTGCCAGAAGCTGATATTACTGATTAGTATTTCCCAAATTATGCTGTTTTCCCTATATAAAAAAATAAATAAATTTGTAAAATTACTTTGGTAATATAAAATTTATTAGTTCTGATTTTATTGATGCATGGAACTGAAGTTTTTTTTTTTTCCCTCAGCCACTGATCCAAAAGGCATGGAACCCACACTCTGTGATGCCCTGTTTGCTGAAACATGTTTCCTCATGTTTTAAATAATTTTCTTCACGTGGTGTAGGTTGTACTTCCCCTTTGGCTTTTCTGCTTCATCTGCTCTTTCCAGTCACTTCAGCATTTGAGGCAGACCTTTGCAACAGCATGGGCTATTTGAAGTGAGGAGTAATGTTTTGTCACTTATTTAAAAACAGACACACAAACCCCCATTACCTAGCATGAATTCTCAGAAACCATCTATCAGTGCTCCTGAATGATAGCTTCATCGCTAAGAAGCAAATATTCTGTGGTGGGAATGGTTCTGTAAATTCTGGTTGTGGTGGATTTTCTCTCTGGAGGGCTCACATTCAGGATGTCTCAAAGAGGAAAACAAACAAGACAAAAAAAAAAAAAGTTGCTGTGAACATATGTGTCTCTTTTCTGCTAGCTTTAATTTTACACCTACTCTATTCCAACTGCAATGACTATTGCAGGCTGATGTGTGATGATGGGGCAGAGACAGTCCTGGTATCTGGTGAGTCTCTGGTGGTACTCGAGTGTCTGTAGGAAGTGAAGTGCATTCAGGTTCCTGACAGTGACTGCTGTGATAGTGTGGCTACAGGGCTGGCTCTGAGTTCTGAGGCATTTCCTACCTCACTTTTCCTGAATTAAGAAAACTACAAAGCAGATGGATTAGCCAAATCTGAGGTTTTAAAATAACTATTTTTTCCCCCCATACTTTTTCCCTAGGCATTTCTCCATGGTGCCTTTAGGAGGGGGTACAGTCAGTGAATCTGTGGAGCTCGTTTGGTTTCTAAACATCCTTTGTATAGTAACACCATGTGCTGAGGGGCTGGCAGGCTGTAAGACACTGTCAGCCCAATTTGTTCTGGCTCTTTTCCTCGCTGAATCTGGTGACATCACACAGATAGATGTGCTTGCGAGAAAAACAGCAGAAGGAGTTGAATGTCTGCCAAAAAATTTGCAGTATGGAACTGAGCTGGCTGCTTCCAGTCTTGTTTTCACGAATCTCTCATTGTGTGCTTGCATTTTTCACTTGCCAGGATGTTCTTTGCTGAACAAACACAGCAGCAGTGAAATCTCTCCGTGCTGAGTATACCGCAGTCTCACATGGAAGTTTTGGAGGAGTAGCCTGGTCTCCACGTTCAAAGTTACTCAATTTAATAAATTATTCAAAGCCAGTTTGAATTCTAATAGAATCTTATTCTTTATTCCCCCAAACTGTAGCTGACTTGTTTTTTAAATGTGGTGAACTGTGGTTTTGCAGTTTGTCAGAGGTGGTAAATAGAGGAAACATTGAAGCTGTAAAGGACGCTCTTTGATCTGGCTCTGGCAAAGCTAGAGAGTGGACACTTGGACATCCAAATCTGAAGAACTGTGGGGATGAACAGGGTGTGCACAAGTACTGGCTAGAAGAGATATGAAAGACTATCTCAGACTGTTGACTATAGAGAGGTTCAATAAAATTCTCTTTGGTTTAATACATTTTTCATTAACTTCCTGCAGAGGATACATGAAATAGTTTACTTCTTCCCTGAAAAGTTGCATGAATGTTCCAGCTTCGCTTTCACAAGGTCGCTTTCACAAATAGTATAGGATAGGCACTGCTAGGTGAGGCCAGCTTAGGGGAGCGTTAGGGGAGATTCTTTCAGTGAAAAAGTATATACTCTCTGCTTCTCCTGTTTGCAGAAAAGTATTTATGATCAAGAAAAAAAAAAAGAATTTCAAGACAGATAATGAAATTCACTGCTAAGCTTTGCTTGTTAATAACATAGAGAAAAATAAGAGATAGAGAGAACCATAACAAATATAATTGTTAAGGTCTTCTAATGCTTCATGAGGAATATGCAGCTATTATGGTCATATAAGCATTTTGTAACTACCACAGTCCCATAGCTGGAAAGCGTCTGTAATTCATATGAAGCTATCATTGAATCTGAAACAATTTAGATGTGAACTGCTAATACAATAAATTCCCCATAACTTGTTTACAAGTCTGCAGGGGCCTTAATAGGGCTGTTTTGGTTTTGGTTTTAATGCAAGAACAAAGTATGTTACACTACTGCTAGTGAAACAGAGTCATAGAAGACTCCTGGGTTCCATACTGCATGGCAGTCATGGGAATATCATTAGTTAGCTGATTATTTGAATGAACTTTATTTGTAAGTCATCTTTTCCTGCAAATTAGGTTTCTTCTGGCTAATGTCATTTACTTTGCTGCAGCTACATGAGGATTTTTGGAGGTGAAGTTGGCTAGAAGCATGTACAAGGTGAATAGAGCGTAGTTAAGTGCAGTTTAATTATATTAAGTGCATATATTAAGTGGACTGCAAATACAAATGCAATGTGGAGATGAGCAAAAGAAAAGCATACAAGTGAAACTGCGTGAACTGGGAAAGTAATTTTGAAGCTTTTTTTTTCTGCTGAAGCAGGATGGCAGTCTAATGGCTTCATTTCGAAATAGCAGATTTCCTGAGGTGTTCTGATTGTTTCCATCTAGTGGATGTTTTAAGGAAACTTCTCAGTCTATATTGGATCTGTACACTGAAGTAAAGATACATCTTGAAACTTCCAATTTCTATGTTACTATAGTATAAACCAACCTATTTCTTTTCTGGATATGGCTTTTGCTTTGACTTAGCCAGAGTAAAGATTGCTTGAATTCTTCTGGCATGTGCTTCCATACAGTAATTAACAGTATGTGCATATGTAGCTGTGTAATATACTCTGGAAAGGGTGTGTGTGAAATCATTAACTATAACGTGATACAGCTATACGAAGAACGTGTCTTAAAACTTAGCGTAATCTATAATTTTTTCCCCAGTGTATTAAGTGTGATTTTTAGCGTATTTTTATTATATTTGTAACTTAAATTTTGCTTACATCTTTGCTCTGAAAACTCTAAACCACAAAATTGTCTTGGAATTGGATTAGAAAGAATTTGCTAGATTATGAAATCCAGCAGTTAATGTTACTGGAGATAAGGCTATCCTTTCCCTCTCATCAGTTGATCAAGTGCCACTTTAAAGCAATCAGTTATCGCACTTGTTACTTCCTTTGAGGAGGCTGTTGCAGAATGTCAGTCTTTTGGTTTAAAAACCTCCCGCTTATTCCAGGCCAAATGTATTACTGGCTACTTAATATCCATTTGTTATTTAACTAGGGTTGTGCTGCATCTTAAATACATCTGTTTCCCTAGGTAATGTTTAGCCCCCCTGACTTTTTCAGAGAGAGCAAGCCTTTTTGTCTGCTCCTTTTGAGTGCTGAACAGCATAATCACATAGTTTCTTACAACATAATTGTCTTTTATTTTCATTTTTCATAACAATATTAATATTTGTACAGTTTTTGTACGTGTGCTATAATGCATCTTATTCCAGGTAATGTATTGCAAATGCTTTGACGATTGCAGTATTGCTTTTTGGATATTTGATGAGAATTTCTAAGGCTACTGTGTTCTGGGGTTCTCTGTGCCTTTTTATCATGGCTGCATCACCTCATAGCTCATTCATTTGTTGACAAATTAAGGCACTACCTATCTCAAACTTTGCATTCAGTTATATATTAATTTATAGCCCTCTTTTCTAACTTGTTTTTCCAAGTTTCCCCTAGCACTGGAATTGCATTCTCTTTTCCTTTATACCTGGGATCATGTCTCTTTTGGACTTCTTCTATTCAGGTTACAGTTAAAGCAGTATTGTGTGGTGAGAACCAACTGAACTTTGTGACACATGGTATATATTACATACTGCTTACATGTGATAGAAGTGTCTGATTTTGTGTATTATGATTTGCTCCCTTCATATACTCAGTGCTTTTATTGTCTGCTTTCCTCACAGCCGGTTGCTGAACCAATTCCGATCTGTAGTTTCTGCCTTGGTACAAAAGAGCAAAATCGGGAGAAGAAACCGGAAGAACTCATCTCTTGTGCTGACTGTGGCAACAGTGGTAGGTGACCATTTACAATAACCCATCCGCTTGAGACAGAAGAGCTTGGTACTGTGACTTCTCCTGACCTATACATATGAGGAGTATGCATCTATGGCATATAATACCGTTAGTTCAGCTGAATCTCATGCTCCCAGAGGGGAGACAGTTAAGTTAACGTAACACAAGTAGTTCATTTGGCTCCTAGAGGTTTCTTTACTAATTTGGTAATGATGACCAATTTTAACATGTTTCTCAATTCAGTTATGAAAAAATATCTCGGTGGTTTTTTATATGTAGGCCTGCCGCTTGCTATCTAGGGTACTGGTTTTGTGTAGATAAAAAGAGAAGCACCTAAAAATAGAGGAGTATCTGGATGACCAAAATTCTGCATGGGAATATCTAATTGATTAAAGTAATCACTCTCTCAGTAAGCTATCTGTGAGCGCTGACAGCAGTGGAATGGTTTGACTGGTATTATTTTCTCATTTTTCTGTAGGTCATCCGTCCTGTTTGAAGTTCTCTCCAGAGTTGACAGTTCGAGTGAAAGCCTTGCGGTGGCAGTGTATTGAATGCAAAACATGCAGTTCCTGTCGAGATCAGGGCAAAAATGCTGTAAGTACAGTGGAATCTGGACTGAGTGAAGAGGATATCAGTCTTGTGGATGTTCTGTTAAACTACAAAATAAAATAATCCTAGAGTCAAATATTTGCGGCATTTTTATGAGCCTGTTAGTCTTTCTGAGACCTGTGAAATACCATGTCAGTAGATGAAAACTATTTGTATGTTCTCTAAGATGGTAAGAAATTAATGGAGGGCTTGATGTTGATGCACATCTGAAGAGAGATTAACTTTATCTGTCTTCAACAGGATAACATGCTGTTTTGTGACTCATGTGACCGTGGCTTTCACATGGAGTGCTGTGACCCTCCTCTTACCAGGATGCCAAAAGGTGAGGACTTTGTGATGAAGAGGGTTATTTAAGATGGCGTTGGAAGTGATCAGTGGATAGAAAGTGCTTCCACACATTTGGTCCTCTTTTAGCTGCATTTAACTTGTTCTTTATGGCATTGCTTTTCAGGAATTGGAAACTAGAGAAGGGTCAGAGAGTCACATCCAGATTTTCCCCTGTCTCCTTCTTCCTGTACATTACTGTCTATGAAGGGTTTTGAAAAAAATCTTGGAGGATTGAGGGACCAAAAGTTATTCTTGCAGATTTAAATGACCAGCTTCCATTCGAATGAATAGCCTTGTACAAAAGAAAGAGATGGGCTCCTGAGTTTTTGGAAGTCCTGTCCATTTGGACAGTAGAGAATCCTGCAGTATAAGCAAACTTCTCTTTTCCATCAGAAAGCAGGTTGCTTGGTAGTTAGAAGAAAATTTTCGTATAGAAGATAGCGGGGAGTAGTGAAGTTGTAAGCAGAATATGGGATAATTAAACGTGTTACTACTTTATGGTTTTCTGATAATGTGCTACAAATTAAAGAGACTTCCTGCATGGTTGTGGGAAGTATACTTAGGGGGCCGTGTGGGGGAAATTAACCGGACTTGAGTTTAGAATGCTGGAACATACACAGAATTTTTCTTACACATATATGTGATAATTGGGGCCTTTGGTGCTGTTTCTACCCTTTCTGTTAGAAGGCCTGGGCCTATAATTCCCCTTTTTGTCCTGTATAAATGTCCCTTGAATTCAGTGATGAGGACTCGTGTCTTGTAGGTATGTGGATATGTCAAATATGTCGGCCACGGAAGAAAGGAAGAAAACTTCTACACAAGAAGGCAGCACAGATAAAACGACGCTATGCTAACCCAATAGGACGTCCCAAAAACAGGTTAAAGAATCAAAATACCACGTAAGTCTGGCTATAAGGAGGAGTAAGGTGTGAGATTCTATGGGGCAGCAGGTATTTTTGAAGTGTTGATCTACTCTGTAAGAAGATTTATTTTACAGTGAAGAGCTTTTAATTATTCTTTAATACAGAATTTCTGAAGAGTGCTGTGAAAGACTAGAAGTAATCTCAGTGCTGCTTTTTGCCTAGATTTTTGACTCTTTGTAATGACTTACTATTTTGTTTTGAACTATTCCTTATAGTCATAGATAAATTTTGCTGTTTGTGTCATGTCTGTTTTGCTGGATGGCTGCTTCTTCTAGCATAATTGTTTTGCTTTGCATTTCTCAAGAACTCTTTGTGATGCTTAGAGAAACTAAGTAATCTGCAATAAAGCACGTGAGGTTGTTGTTTGACGTATATTTAACTTGACATTGCTGCCAGAAAATATTTGGTCCTTTTCTGCTTCCATTTTACATGTCTCTGAATTTGTGGAGCACTCTGTTGTGCTGGGACAGATTGTGTGGCCTTCTCATGGTGGTTGTGGTGCAGTCAGTCTCAGGGAACTGGATTTGGGTGGGAATTCTTTGGGTAACTTTTCAGCCAGAGCAATTTCCTTAAATTGTTGTAGAGTGCTGCTTGTGATGCAGCACTATTGACTGTGCAAAGGACAAAAACAATGAAGGAGCATTATCACAAGAACTTCTGCTTTGGACATCAAATTGGCTGAAAAAAACCTGTTGAACTGGCACTTGATTCTAACCATTAGCACCAAAGGATATTTTGGAAAAAAAAAACTTGGGAAGTTTAGCACTTATAAAAATGTAGAGGGAATGTCTCTGTGATACCTTTGCTTAGAGGAACTCCCAATGTAAGTCAGAGGGGCAGAAGGAAAGCTAGTTATCTGCTATTGCTGTTTTGTCTCTTTTAATTTTTATTTCATGATTTATTCACATTTTTTTTGCCTTTGTTCCATCATTTCACTTGCAAAATACATCCACAGAATTATGCGCAGATGTTTAGTTTGTCTTTTTAGGAAAAAGGCAGCCTATTTCTGTCTCTATAGCAGTGAAGATTGTAGCTAAAACCAGTCAGCTTCCTAAAACAGCCATTGGTCTAGGGCAATCCCTCTGAGAAGTGCTGAGTACTCAGTTATCTCAATAGAGTTTAAAAATTTCAAGCCTGAAAGATGGTTGGAGATCACCGCTCCCTGCTAAGATGACCATCAGTGGTATAGGTTCTTAGCAAATGTGCATGTCCTGCATGCATTAACTCTCTATGTAGTTCTTAAGACTGTTTTGCTGTCAGTACAAAAACTTTGACAAATGAGAAGTGTAAATGTTTAATGACTGCATAAATTTAAACCTACTGTGCAATGAATTCATTCTGGCTACCAATTTTAAAATTTAATATATGAAATTTGTTGAAAATCCATTGTTATACTCAAATTAATTGCACATAATGTTCAGTGTGGAGAAAAATAGTGCAGTACTTCTACTGAAATGTTTAGAATCCTGGCTTCTCTAGGGTACATGTGCTCTTGACTACTCCTTTAGTATTAAATTCTTCAGTTCACGTTTAGCTTCTGTGTGATTCATAAATAAGTAGGGAAGATAGTAGTCCACTTTGCAACCCAAACCAAACTACCTTACTAAATCTTCTGACCATATCTTTCCACTTCTCATCCTTTAGATCAAAAGGTCCTTTCAGCAAAGTTCGAACTGGCCCTGGCCGGGGTCGGAAGCGTAAGATCACTCTGTCCAGCCAGCCAGCATCGTCAGAAGGAAGGTACCTGGAGCAGACAGATGTCTTGGACTTCTGCAGAGATGGCAGCACCACCTTGAAGTTTAACAAGAAAACCAAAGGGCTTATAGATGGCCTTACTAAATTCTTCACTCCCTCTCCTGACGGACGAAAAGCTCGAGGGGAAGTGGTAGACTATTCTCAGCAGTATAGGATCAGGAAAAAGGGTACCAGGAAATCTAGCACTTCAGAATGGCCCACAGGTAAAGATTTTTCACCCTGCCAATGTAAGTATCCTGTATACCAAGAAAATGTTCAAAGGCTAGGACATTGAAGTGATTAGAATTGTTAACGCTAGAAACTTTGAGCTGAAAGTTAACACTCAAATGCAGTTACCTTTGTGCATTGAGATAGAATACCAGTTGGAAAAAGGAAGCGATCCTAGAGACCTTTGCCTTTTTATATGTGATGAGGGATTAAATGATTACTGTGAGGTAATCAAATGCCCTTTGGTAGCGAGGGGCTTGCAGATAGCCCTAGGAAATGCGCTAAATAATGTCACGTTTGAAAGAAGTCATGTAGGGAGTGGTTAATGAAAACCAAAACAGCAAGGTAGAAGTATGAAATGGGAAACGGATAATAAAAAACAGTCTGACAGACCTGTGAGTTTCCAATCTACGGTAAAGGCTTGCATGCAAATGCTGCTTAATTTTTTCAGCCACAGAGGAGCCTGCCTCATGCAGTTTGGCACCTTCTTGCTAGAGAGCATCCCTTTTTTTGAAGGCAGTTCTGCTTTCCTTGTTTTCTTTTCTGGTTTAAGACATTAGTCTATGACTGGACCTTAATTTAATCTCTGTATTCAGATTTTTACAGTGTTGTTGAGTAGTCCCATAGCTTGAATTGTTCTTAAGCAATCAATGGAAAATATTCCACAATAACATGCAAGGTTTAAAGCTTTAGAATAGTTACGTGTATTAACCTGGCTGGTACTGGAATGGAAGAACAATAATGTATCTTAATGCTTTGGGGGTGAAGTGTGTTGTTTGCTTTTTTTTTTTTTTTTTTGTGCAAGGGGTGTTTCTTGGGTGATGATGTTAGGTGTTAAAGGAGAAGCTGCTGCCCGAATATTCACACCCTACCTGAGTGTGTAACTGCCAGGATGGGGGTCTGTTTGCAGGGGGTGATCCCAGAGGGCCAACAGGTGCCCTTCAACCACACTGACACCCTGACGCGTGCACACACACACACGCTCACTCAGGTGCACTCCCTCCTTCTTCAGGCTTGACCGTAGGTTCCTGCAGCAGAGTCTCAGGTGTCAAGTTTTACAAAAATAAGAAATTTAATTGAGAAGTACAGCAGTGAGGTCAGCCTTGGCTGGGTGCCTCTGAAGAGGGAGGGACCTGGAATGAAGAAATTCATAGGCAATGATACCCTTGTGTTCTCTACACCCGCCTTTCATGTGTCTTCAAGTCCAGTGGTGATTTTTTTGGTCTGGAATCTTCTAGCAGCGCATTGGATTCTTTTTCTATGTCCAGGCAGGCTGTGGACTGCTCTTATCTTGATTCGCAGTCTCTGCTGCGGGCTGTAGCCTCTGTATGTTCTGGTTTATGCTTCTTGTGCACTTGCGCTTGCTGGCAGAACGTGGGGGACTGAAAAGTCCTAGACTTGGGGAAAAGACTACCAAAACATCAGTGTGTTATCAACATTTTTCTTATACTAAAGGACTAAGCACAGCACTCTACCAGCTGCTAGGAAAATTACTAAGAAAATTGATTCTCTGGCAACCTAAAGGCTTCAGCAAAACTAGCTACTCGTGCTAAGTAAAGCTAAGCAAACAGCATAAATAACACCATATTATAACTGTAAGTAATTTATTCTAATTAAAACTTACTTATTTAAGATAACTAGTATCTCTCACCAGTAAGTTTCCTGGTTTTGGTTGCACCTGATATGGCATTTAAATAGTTACGATCCTTGTTTGTAAGAAAAAGGCATAGTGGTAAGCCATTTATCCAAAAATATCTCATTGTTAGAAATGCCTTCATGATACGATGAACGTCTAAGTGGTGAGTTTTGGGCTTGGTTAAATGTATGACAATACTTCTTACATGGTCACAATCCAGAACTGGTTGATCCCTTGTGATCCCAAATCTGAATAGAAAATCCCATGAAAAAAACTTGGCACAGTGTCTGAATAGAGCCAGAAAACGTTTGTCACTGCACTAAAAGGCAAGTACTCCTTTGTAAATGTAGGTGAAGACAATTTTCTCTCTCATTTACAGACAATCAGGATGGCTGGGATGGAAAACAGGAAAATGAAGAGCGTTTTTTTGGGAGCCAGGATGTCTTAACTGAAAAAGACATGGAGTTGTTTAGAGATATTCAGGAACAAGCACTGCAGGTAAAGTTAAATTTTCAACATCGGGCAGTAAGTACCAAATCTGTAAAAGAAATTTAAACAAACCCAAAAACTCCATCCCAACAAGGAACGCAGACTCCAGATTAGTCTCCCTTAAAAGCTAATGTGCTTGGTTTCTGTTGCTTGAGAGTAATGGGGAACTAACCTCCAGAGCTGAAATATAATATAAAAGCGAGCATAAGAGGTTAAGGTGGGCATCTAAAAAGCCTTGAGGGCTGTGGCTTTAGTGTCAGAACATAGAGCTGTTAAATAGCTGGTAAGATGTGTGGAATGTTAAGAAAATGCGGGACTCTCTGCTAGCAGCATAGGTCAGATAGGGCTTCTCGCTAATTAAAACATTATTTTTCTAGACACTTTAACTCCTTATGGGACAGGATAGCCCGTTACTCTGTGTGTCTGTATGCACATATGTGCATATACATGTGTGTAATGTGTGTGTGTGTCATCTCCCTACCTGTACATTTCAGTAACTTGAATGGTCCTTATGACTTCACTCCCTCGGAAGCCAAAGGGGTCAATTGAACTTGTGCAGTGACTTCCCAAAACAGTGCTTCACTAAGTGCAACTGTCCTTTTAAACTTCTCCAGTATTTAAAACTATGACATGCAACAGCGTGAAAGATAGTGGAGGTACATGGTATGACAATGCTTGCTAATTCTTCCTTTTTGTGAATCACATGAATCATTTGCTTGAATGTTAACTGCTACTGGTTTTTAGTGTCAGAAAGCAACATCTGCATCTTCCTAATTCTTTGTGAGTTTGAGTAGGATGGACTGTGTAGATAAGAATGTTATAATTTATTTCAACTTAGAAGTCTTTCACTTGGGAATTCACAAAAACTTTTCATTTTTTTCCCTTGCATAGAAAGTAGGGGTGACTGGGCCTCCTGATCCACAAGTCCGATGCCCTTCTGTCATCGAATTTGGCAAGTATGAAATCCAGACCTGGTACTCCTCCCCATATCCACAGGAATACTCGAGGTATGACTGATCATTGTTCTTTGTTCTCCTTCAGTGTTTATGGGCAAGCTGTACTCCAGCAGGTGTAGAAATCTGAAGAAGATTCTATCTGAATGTAGGCAGAAGCAAAGTACACATAATCCATATACTTTTCATGGTAGTTAATAGATGTCTTTAAGGTCGTCTTAGGCTGAGTCAAAAAGTTGATAATCGCTCTGCAACAACCTGCATACACTGTGAGCATTCGAACTGCCACAGGAATATATGATTAGAGGGATTCCCAAAGAATCTCCCTTGCCCTGCTGGCTGCGCTGCTTTTGGTGTAGCCCAGGATGTGGTTGGCTTTCTGGGCTGCAAGCACACATTGCCCACTCATGTCCATTTTTTCACCCACCAGTACCTCCAAGTCCTCCTTCACTGGGCTGCTCTCAATCCATGCATCCCCAGCCTGTTCTGATACCGGGGATTTCCCTGATCCAGGTGCAAGACCTTGTACTTGACTTTGTTGAACTTCACATGGACCCACTCCTCCAACCTGTCCAGGTTCCTCAACTGCATCACTCTTTGTGATAAAAAAATAAGAAGTTTGTTTAGGGAATGGGATGTTAACTGTGTATTAAAATATTTGATTAGAAATGGCTGTATACTATCTATGGGAGTTGAAAGAGACAAACAAAATTTCACAGGAATTAACTTCCATGTATTATTTTTATGCTGTATGTAGTTCAACACAGCTAAAGAAGTGTTGAATGTTACATGTTTTGGCATGAATGATGTGCTGTGATGCATATATAGTTGTTTTGATGTTCTCTTGCTTGAGAACTTTGCAAACTGTCTAAACTGCAAACTCTGAACTTGATTCAGAGAGAGGAAAATTTTAAAGGCCATAGCTAGAGAGGAAAAAATAAATAAAACTCTTCATTCTAACATTTAGTAAGAGCATGTCATCTGTCATGAGGAATTATTCTAGGTCTGCTAAAGGCATTGAAGGTAACTGAAAATACCATCCCTGCACAAGCTAGAGTATGTAAATGGAGTTAAATCACAACAGTGTCGGGGACACTTGCATTCAAAAGTTCATGTCAGTGTAGTATGTAAAATGGTTCTAAAGCAAGCAGGTAGATGGTATTGTGACCCGTTCCTCAAGGGTGCATACAGCTGTCTGTTATGAGGAGCAAAGAGAGAGAATGGGAACTAATTTTTCTAAGCCATTCTAGCATCACTAGTGCAAAACTGGGGTTTTATTGCTGTTTTTCCTGGGATTTTAATCTGTGCATGTATTTCTTCTGACAAAAATTAATAATGTAAAAGTAATTATGCAGGACGTTAAATATGTTGTTTGGGTTTTTTTTTTCAATATGCATTCATCACAGAGTAAGTGCCATGACTAAGTATGGTAAGGTGTTTTTGGCCTGATGAGCACATGCATAAGGTTGGTATATACTGGGCTTGTTTTCATCAAGGTCTCTATCTGCAGGATTGAGGAATTTTATACAAAAGTCTACAGCTTCAGTCCTTGATCTTTCATTATCTCTGCTTACAGGCTACCCAAGTTGTACCTTTGTGAATTCTGTCTAAAGTATATGAAAAGTAGAACCATTCTCCAGCAACATATGAAAAAGTGTGGCTGGTTTCATCCTCCAGCCAATGAAATTTATAGAAAAAATAATATTTCAGTCTTTGAGGTAAGTTAGAAAACTAAGCCACTCACTTTTATGTATAAAATAAGATCTTTAACATCCAGTCATGTGATGTTTTCCATAGCCCTAATGGTCTTCATTTGTGAAGCATTCAGTTGCTAAGAGTGAAGAACTCCAAGTAAGCAGTGGGAGCTGACCACATGTATAGATTATTCACCCATAAATTTTATGATAAGGTTCACGTTGTAAAAATCCTTTTTCATTTTAAGAAAATGAATTTTAAGTTCTCCTTTATACTAATGAATCTGACAGTGACTTGGCCATGGCCTTTATGCTGTGAAAGTTTAAGTCCTTTGAGATGTTGCCTGTGACAGAGAAGTCTTACTCTTGTGTTAGACACTTGAAACATACAGGGATGCCCAGCTGAAACCCAACCTTCCATGACAGCAAATAGAGTGACAAAACTTTTCCTCATTTCTGTAAGGTTGATGGCAATGTCAGCACTATCTACTGCCAGAATTTGTGCTTGTTAGCCAAACTCTTCCTGGACCATAAGACTCTCTATTACGATGTGGAGCCATTTCTTTTCTACGTGCTGACACAGAATGATGTCAAGGGCTGTCACCTTGTTGGCTACTTTTCCAAGGCAAGTATTTGAGTACTTCAGACTTCGGCTACAGTGAGAAATGCTGCTTCAGAGTCTAAATTGCTGTAATTTAGGCCCTTGCCATTTATGTAATACATTGCGTAATACAGGTATAGACTTTTGTTGCAACCAGATTTTGTTACATTCAGAGACCACCAACTGCATTGACTAGTAAAATCAAGCTTCCACGTAATGTTGAATAGCATATATTCTCTAAGAAACTTGTACTGTAGCTAGTAGCTAAAAAAACCCAACTCTTGAAATGACTTCCTGCCCTTGGTGGTGATGGATAGTACTGTTTGTGAGACAGAACTACTTGGTAACAATATTTATCTCATCTTCCCTTCTGTAAATACATTGTTTTCTAAATAAGTTTGGCAATTTTGCACCTCCTTTCAAACCTTTTATTTTTTGGACAGATCAGGGCCAAGATTTCAGATAGGCCTTTTCTTAAAAGTTTTATCTGAAATTGGTTTCTTATTTTTGAATAGCTGTAATTGAAGCTTTTCCTTTCAGTCTTCAGAATAGCAGATTTGAGAGTATTTTACGGTTATAATGTTAAAGATTCACTGGAATACTGCAGTTTTTTTCAGCTGAATTTTTCAGCAGAATTTAGCTGCCTTCAGATTTATGCTTTGAACTTTATCTGCTGTGCAGCCCATGTTCTTTACTGTACTGTATCTAAGCAGAATGTGGCACTTATGTCAAGATTTCATTCTTTTTGTTTTTCTGAACTGAAATGATAGTAATAGAGCTTTAATACTATTATCTCTTTTAAAGTCTTTAGTCTTTCCTTGGCTTATGTACATTGTTGTTCCTAAGAAACTTTGACTGTGGTTTTCTAGCTCAGGTTTTGCTATAAAGATCTGAGAGACTTGTACAGAACTTCTACTATGTCTCACTAGTATTTGTTGTTTGTTTGTTTTTAATTTGCTGCTTTTTTTTTCCAACAGGAAAAACACTGCCAGCAGAAGTACAATGTTTCCTGTATAATGATTCTTCCACAATACCAGCGTAAGGGCTATGGCAGGTTCCTAATTGACTTCAGTAAGGAACTTTTTCTTCACTTTTTTTAGTCTTTTTTTTACTATTTTAAAGAAAGGCTTAACTGTGAAAGGTGGTAATTTTTCAAATTAAAAACCTTCTGAAGACAAAGGATTCTAGAGCTCACAAAATCATCTGAACTTCACAAATTGCTCTAATTGTTGGAAGGTTTCAATTCTAAAGGCAAATTAATATATTTCGTTTTTTCCCCTAGTTTTCATGTTTTCTGTGTAAGCAACTTACGGTGGAAACCGTAGGCGTGTTTAAGTATAGTGTTTTTAGCAGAAGCTTACCTTGTGCATGTAGCTCTTTCTAGAGAGAGCCAACCCTAAAACTGCAGGGTCTGAAAACTTCAGCAGCTTGATTAAGTGAATGAGTGTCCTAATCAAAAGATGATCATAGTTACATTTTAATTTAGGTTTGGGAGTAGCAAAACCAGACCTATTTAGGCTCTGAATACTCAATTCTCAGTTTCATACATGGATATCAGCAAGTTCACGGAGAAACTTGCCACTGTAACCATCCCTCTCATATTATGCTGAGTGCAGTCTAATTTAGCCCCCCTTGTGGACATGCTTATTTTGAAGTTAATGTCCAGAGTGAAACCCTACTGGTATAATCATATTAGAATGATTTTGCTAGTAAATATCCTTGTGTACATAAGTTGTTCTCCTGAAAATATTGGTGAAACAGAGGAACTCCATGTATCTTGAGAAATCAACAAACATGGGCTGTATTAGAGCAGCATTGGGAAGACACGTTTGTGAGCTGGTTCCTCCTTTTCCCTTTTGTGATACTGGGGAGGATATAACCTCTTGGTCTTTAATGAACCTGTGCAGTGAAACAGTGCATCTCTCTAGGTAGAGCTTGATTCTCTCTGGTATGGCCCTGAAGTTTGACAGCAGAGAATTTTAAAGGAAATTGTTTGCCATATTAGTTTTAGATGGCTAAAATGTGTTTTCCCTCTGTCATCTTCAAATTTGCTATTGCAATTGAAAGATACTCAGAAGACTGTGTACTTTGGGCTTACTGTATTTTCTAGGTAAGCAACTGCTGCCATCTCGTGGCGTTGCCCATAGCCCAATATCTACTGGCAATGTAGCTTGGAAACTACATAACTGCAGTTAGTTTTGAACAAAAAAAAAAAATAATCGGACAGGCTATTCAGTGTATCCTTGGAAATGATAATCTATATTTTTTAGACAGCATTCAGCCACTTTGTGAAAAAATGCCTTTGTAGAAGTTGAAGTGGCAATAGAAGCTATCTATACTAATTTTTTGAAATTTTTTTCTTGCGTATCTTTAGGCTATTTGCTTTCAAAGCGTGAGGGTCAAGCAGGATCACCAGAGAAGCCCCTGTCAGACCTGGGGCGCCTCTCATATATGGCTTATTGGAAGAGTGTAATATTGGAGTGCCTTTATCATCAACGTGACAAACAATTAAGCATCAAGAAATTGAGTAAGCTGACTGGAATCTGTCCTCAAGATATCACTTCCACTCTGCATCACCTACGAATGCTTGACTTCCGCAGTGATCAGTGAGTACAGGAGTCCTGTTATATTTCCAAATAACTTCAAATGTATTTGAATTAAATTACTGGTGCTTGGAGACAAGTCACATCTAATGCACCTGATCTTTATTTAAGACTTAAGTGCCCCAGTACTGACTGTAGAGATTTATGATGCTCACACATGATGCAAGAATTGTTCAGTGCCAAAGCTGGATCCAATTTCCAGCTGTGTAGCTCTGCAGCTGTGGAACTTCTGAGTAATTTGCAGGGGTGAGAGAAAGCAAGCTCATCTCTTGGCAGTGTTCTTCGGGGTCCCTCAGTCTAGTCGGTCCAACATATTTGCAAAACGGAGTAAGCAGCAATTTCTCTAGAGGGAAATCTGTTCCCTTTTCCAGTCATGGAGCAGGCAGTTGTTTCCCCCTTCTCTGTGCCTCAAAGTTGCTGTTAACTGTGTGGGTTAATGTGGGATGTTTGAACAGTGGGGTAGATGCCTTGGAGAAATGAGATGTGTGAATATAGAATAGTCTCCTTTCCCAGATGAGGGTACAAGTCAAGTGAAATACTGGGAATTTTTCTTGGTTCAGATCATTGCAGTTTTGGGAGTGAATTGTATTTTATTGTGTTTTGTGTTAAGCTTGGAACTTACTTGGAAAGCTTGAGGTTTTATGTCCTTGTTTCATAGTATCCTTTAATCAGCGATATTACTCCTATCTCCTTGAACAAAACCCACTCCAGTAGTGGGACTGTAACTTTTTTAAGCAGTCCTTTTATTACCATTCAGTATCTTTCACCTTATGCTGCTTTTTCCCCAAATGGCATATCTCTTGTCCATTTAATGCATAATAAAAGTGATACTCTGCAGCTGAATGCTACTTGTGGAAGGATAATGGCTTCATTTTCTCAGTTTGAAGATGCTGTCTCTGATAATCTGATGGTACTGCAAATTGTACAATTTTAATGAGCATTCTGTCCTCTCTAAAGTTTTTCAGGGCAGCACTGATTGAGAGTACACAGATTTTTCTGTAATATCTTGTATCTGTTTCACATGACAAGATGTACAGTATGTAGCCTGTTGTTGATCAGAGTGTTTTTGCTATTTAGATTTGTGATCATTCGTCGGGAGAAACTTATCCAGGAACATATGGCAAAGCTTAGAACTAATGTCCGACCGATAGACGTGGATGCAGAATGTCTGCGTTGGACACCTGTTATAGTTTCCAACTCTGTTGTCTCTGAAGATGAAGAAGAGGAGACAGAGGATGGGGAAAGTGAAGAGCAACAACAACAGAAAGAAAAAGATCCAGAGACAAGTGTAAGAGTTAATCTGTTACTTCTGTATGGCGTATAGTTTACACTTGGTGCTTTTGCGGGCAGTGGTAAGAAGATTTCAAATGCCATGCTTGGACATTTGTCATAATCGTAAACTGATCGTCACTGCAGTGCTTTTTATATATCTTTATATTTTCAAATTAGAAACTAAAAATAGGGAAGAAAATAAGGCATAATCTACAGAAAAGTTAGACTATCTCTGAAGAGAGTAGAAAGGCTTTCTATCCTTAATGGTTTTTGCACTATGTGTTGGGGGGCAGTGTTAAAAAAAGTAAAAAAAAAAAACAAACCAAAAATTCTGCCTCCCACTCTTAAGCAGCCTGGCCTCTCATCAAATTAAGGACACTATTTCTGTAGATGACAAATAGCATAAATGGAAATTAATCAACAAAAACTTTTAATATTTTTCACCAAAGTTTTTTGCTGTATGCTTTCATAAAACCATTAATATCTTTAGAATTGTTGCCCACAGAGCAGTGAAGGTTTCTGAAATCTAGGCTGCTGTCCTTGAAGGATTGCACTCTTTCAATCAGGTGATGAGCACTGACTACACCACTAAGAGGCAAATTATGTGCTGTTACTGTATTTACATTAAACTAGTTGTGCATTTTTTTGGAAAAATAGTTTCAAGATTGTCTCACTTTTTTCTTGAAAACTACACAAATACTGCGTTTTAATGTAGCAAGATGATGTTTGCATTCCAACAGGCCACTGGATGGCTGCTGCTGACTGAGTCGCTTGTTGGGAGTTAATTGAGGTGCATTATCACCTGGGAGGAGGGAAGGAGTAGCTGTTAGCAGGGTTAGGGTCTTGTAAAGGTCAATTCTTTTGTTATTCTCAGATTCTTAATAGTAATTCTTGTTAAACTTTTCTGACTTTTTGCTCAAAAGCTTTTCTGGAATCTTATTCAGGATAGACGTGTATGCTTAAATGGGAAGTGTGAAATCTGTTTGGTTTTATTTTAATCAGATGGTAAAATCTGTGTCATGGGAGAAGAAAGAGCAGGAGCCTTACTCACCTACAGAGAGTGAAAAAAAGCCAGACATTGTTGCTCCAGCCAATTCTGCTCGGCCAAACAAGCACATTTTTCCCCTGGATAGTCTTCCTGCAAATAATCAGCCATCACGAAGAGGTCGATGGAACCGCAAGGGCAAAAAACTTCGGGAGCCCTTCTGTGAGAAGGAGCCAATATTGCCCATTGAGGACAAAACAGCAGTTCCCAGTGGGCGGTGCAGTGAATGTGAGGAGAAATCATCAGCCTCACGAGGCCGGTGCAGTGACTGTGAGGAGAAGTCAGCTGCCTTGCAAGGAAGGTGTGGTGAATGTGAGGAGAAGTCTCCAGCCCCAAGAGGCAGGTATGCTGAAGATGAGGAAAAGTCTGCAGTTTCCCAGGGACAGTATGTCAAAGGTGACAAATCTGCAATTCCTGGTCGGCGGTACAGCGAAGGTATGGAAAGGTGGAGAGGGCAGTTGAAAAAGAACACAGAGCCATTGAAGTGTAGATTCCCAGAGGACTGCGACAGGTTACCCCGCCGCTACAGTGACAGTGACAGGGCACTTCTGAGGTGTTTTAGTGAGAGCAGTGAAGAGGAAGATGATGAGCCTGTGAGTCCTCGATCAAGCTCTCCACCCGTTCTCACCAAGCCAACATTAAAACGAAAGGTGTGTCTCTTGTTTCATGTTGTCTCTGACTTCATTGTGCAGTCTGTTTTGTCAGTATGTTGGTGCTTTCTGAAAGATTGTGCAATTCCAGAGGTGTGTATTAAGCATACAGGTAGCGTCTGCTCAGTGTTCCAGAACTCTGTCTAGAGAGTACTTTCTGCTACCTTTTTGTAGCGGTGGGTTTTGTTGAACCAGAGATAGTGGCTTGGGTTTTTTGTTTGGTTGGTTGGTTTGTTTGTTTGTTTTTTAAATTCTAACTTCTGCTTTGTGCTTGTGATTTTCCCACTATGGTCATTAAAGTTTTACTCAGCTACGCAAAATAGAAACAGACATGGTCCTACATTTAAAAGAAGCTTGCAAAACACAAATGCTATTTAAGGTAAAGACAGCATAAGGTCTTTGGATGGAGATGTGATTTCTATCAGTGTGACCAAGAAAATCCTTTTTTCCTGTGGGATGCTGCACTAAAAAGTTCTTTTTTATATCATCTTTGCAGCTTATTCTAAACTGCTCACATCTATGTTGTAGTGTCTCTAAACTTTCAGCTGTTATGGATGGGCTGTTAGCTTCAGCTGTTTAAATGGTTTATACTATTACAGAAATGTCAGTCTAGCAACCCTCATGGAAGTCAGTCGTCGTTTACACCTGTCTAACAGAAGGCAAGTGCCAGTCAGTATTTCTAGTGAAGTCTGGATTCCAGAAGGGAGCCCTCTGGTCCTGCTTGGACTGTTGAACTCTGCTGTTCATGTAGTCTACTTATCGGTGGTTTATTTCTACTTCACATAATAAGATGCTACTTCTCTCACCTTCTACTTCCAGAAACCAATTCTTCATCGGAAGAGGCGAGTCCGCAAGCGTAAGCACCACAACAGCAGTGTTGTCACTGAAACAATCTCGGAGACCACGGAAGTGCTGGATGAGCCATTTGAGGACTCAGACTCTGAACGACCAATGCCCCGATTAGAGCCTACATTTGAGATTGAGGAGGAGGAAGAGGACGAAGAGGACGAAGAGGAGGAGAATGAACTTTTGCCCAGTGGATACTTTCGACACTTAGCCCCACCAGACACACTCAGGCATAGACCCTCTTCTAAGAGGAAGTCCAAAGATGAGGAGGAGTCTGATGACACTAATGGTATGTTTGGTGGTATGCTGTTGGAAGTTTGATATAGAGTGTCAGTGAGTGTCAGATGATACTGGCTCATGATGGAACAAGCTGTTTACCTTGTCTCGTAACTTCTAGCCGAATGTAGGGTTGGGCACAAATTACCAGTCAAACCAGCCTCAAACATTCCGAAGTCTTATGAAAATGTAGTACATGCTTTTAAGTATCTTATTAGTAGTGACGTGATCACAGGGTATCCTTTTGATGCAGCTTTTGTAGTGGAATTGGTATCTGTGATTGTGGAAAAACCTATGCAGCAGGGTCACTTGCAGAAATAAAACAGAAATTAATTGGAGTGCCCCAAATAAAAGAGAAATTAATTGGAGAGTTTTTCATAACAAAGAGAAATAATAAAATGTCTCTTTTGAGATCCTGTTCTTCATCACATTGCATGTCCTGCCTCTCAGCTTCTCATATCTCCTTAAAGTTATCTGAACCTTCACTTCATAAAATAAAATTATTTGGTTGGAACTGGTTAATTAGAATGCACTGATAATTCATAAGAAACATCTGTCATTCAGATGCTCCATTAGTAATCTTCATTATGACTGTTACATGTTCCGTTCTGTTGATGGTCTACATAGTGCAAGGCAGTCAGCCAAATAAAAAAAAAAAACCTGTGTGAAAGAGAAGTGTGGTTCCATTATCCCACAATAAAAAATAGTTACTGGAATGAGCTCATTAATTTATGGCTTACAACTATCCTGTGGTTAGTAGAGGAGAATTTTTCTTTAGAAGTACTTAAATGCTGCCAGCATCAATATGATTATAGCCATGTATACTGTTCATTTAGCATCACTTACCCTTAAGTCCTTATAGCAGCATATAAGTGTAAATTTAGTGGAAATATGTTGATGCAACATTAAGTTTGCTTAGTGGGAATATATGCACAGTCAGCTTATACCATTGCTTTTTAATTCTATTCTGATCAGTTTACTCATTAAATACATTTTTGTGGTACTCCAGCACCATTAATAAAACTACTTAGTTGTGAGAAGATCTGTTAGATAAGCGATTTTCAGTCTTTTTCATTTGTGCTCTTCTGAATGTTTTTTGATGGAGAAGCGGATCCCTGCACAGAGTCCACTCTGTACAGAGTATATATTGCTTTATAAAATACATCAGTGATTTTTAACAATCTTTTGCAGACTACAAATAGTCCATAGAGTGCCCAGGTGCAATGATAAATTTCCTGTTCACCTACTTTATAAATACTTTAGTTTTTTACTCTCCACTTGTAATTTAGTGCTTTCTGTTCCCTTGTGTCACTTCTGTTGCTTTTTTTTTTCCCTGAACTTCTGCAAATTTGTGAGAACTTCTGAAGTAATGAAGTAGTAAGCACACTATTTCAGGGTATTGCTGCTCCTGACATCAAATGGGATCTGATGGCTGCTTATGCCTTTAATGCAAGTGCCTTTGCATATATGTAATAAAACTATAATGATCTTAGAGAAAATACAATGTACTTTCTATTACCTAAACACACTAGCCCACAGGGATAATCGGTCATTGTAAACAGGTGGCCTTTTTTGATAAAAAAATTCAACTGGGTGGAGGGGGGCAGCACTGCCTTATGCCAATTCAGAAATATAGTACTGCAGTCATTAATACTCGGTTCAGATTTAGACTATTTTAATCATAGCTATGCTTAGGAATATTTATGGGAAGCTTAGATTTGTGTAGTGATAGGAAAACTTCCTAGAAACCTGCTTGTAATTTCCTTTTAAATTTTCTGAGTAAGCGTGATTTGGGTTAGTGTTTTTTTCTGATTTTTCCCCGAGAACTTGATCTCTGAGGCAATGCACTGAAAGTGTTCTATGATTTCCCCTAAATGTAACATTGCAGTCTCTTAAATTTGGTGTTTGATGAGAATTTGAATTGGTTCTGATGGCTGTCAGCTACGGTGAGAATGGATAGAGTGGTGCAGCAATTTGAGGCCAGTGTTTAATAAGGTTTAGGCATTCTGGAAGACAGAATGTGTTCTGTGGTGTAGAAAACAAATAAAGCTTGTGTCTCTATATTCTACCAATTCTGTGCAACTTGATTAGTGTTGCATGGGGAGGTTGGAGCTCTATAATAGGCTGGGCTTGTATTATTTTGCTTTTCCTAGTTCTTCCTGGAACTCTTACTGTGAATGTGAATACTGTAAGGATCTTCTGTTCTAGCTTGCATACGCACTGATGTTTAACTAACTGCAACTGAATGAGCAAATACATATGTTTCTCAATATTCTAAAAAATTATGCACATGAAATCTTGAGTGGTCATCAAATCCATATTCTTTTGCGAAGGTGGTGTCAAGTGCATATGGTAAAAATCACAGTCACTCGAGATTGGGAAAGAGGAGGATGTCCTGTTTGGCCCCTCTGCTTAGGCGAGGCCACCAAGAGACAGTTGACCTAAGGACCATGTCCAGGTGGCTTTTGAGTATCTCTGAGGAGGGTGGCTTCATAGCCAATTCCAGTGCTCAGTCAGGGTAACGAAGAGTTTGCCAATGCTCAGGTGGAACCTCCCATGTTTCAGTTCGTGCCTGTTGCTTCTGGTCCTGGCACTGGGCACCACTGAAAAGAGCCCGTCTCTGTCATCTTTACACCTCCCTTAGGAGAATAGTACAAATTAACCATCTTTTCTCTAGTCCCAGTTCTCCCAGCCTTTCCTCATCAGAGATATCTTCCAGACTCTCAGGCATCTTAGGTGGTGCCTCCAGTAGCTCCATGTCTGTCTTGTACTGGGGAGCCTAAACTGGACACCTTTAATATTACATTATTAGAAGGGGAGCCTGTCATCATAAGATTTTATCTGTGACAGTACAGGTAAAAGCAAAAGGTCTTCACCTAAGAGGTGGTAAGCCTAATCCTCTGTAGTAGATAGGAAATGTGAAAGAAGCTGACAAATAGTTGTTGTGTTTTTTTGTTTAAAGACACTGATTTGTTTATAAGAGCTTCAATAGTAATTAGTAATATTTCCTTCTTCCTGCCTAATGATATGCTGACTGTAGCAGATCCTTTCTTTCCTTTATTCTCATTCCAAGTATTTCTTTTTACGGATGACTTCAAGGAGTTGTTGAATTTTGAATTTTTAATTCAGAATTGGTTTTAAATTCAATTTAAATACCCAGAATTTTTTCAAAACATTTCTCATTGGAGATATTTAGAGTAAATGCTTGTCTGAGCAAAGAGCAAGAGTAACTTGGCTGACCTATGATTAAGTTCTAAGGAGTGTTTGTGAACTTCTAGGAGCATATTATTTAGTTTTACCTTTGTTACATAACTATGGGCTTCAAACAGCTATTCTTGGGAAACTCATAGCATGGAATCAGGAATATCTTTTAAGGTGGTAGTAAGGACAGAAATATGAATAAATGCACTCAGAATATTGGGGGGAAATTGGTACTATATCCATATGGTGGGATGACCAACCTAATTACAGGCCCATCAGCGTGACATTCATCCTGACTTAAATAATAGTATGACTGGCTTATTACTCAATAGAAAGTCCAGGGAGGGTTATTGGCTCAATACAAATGGTATGTGAAAAGTGTTTTTTATCAGGTAATGATATATTTTTACAAGACTATAGCTTGTTTAATATGTGTAATTGATGTTACCCGCTTAGTGCTTTGAGAGGTATTTGACTTAATCAAAACCATTTGCTTAAACTGAAATGTTCCAAAATCAAGGTAATACATGTTAAATAAATCAAGCTGCAAACAAGGAGAAATTTAGCAGTTCTGTTATTAGTGGGGTGCAAGGCATTGGACTAGATGACTGTTGTAGGTCCCTTCCAACAGAACTGTTCTCAGGGTGATTGGTTTGGGTCGTGTGTCTGTACCACTATTTTATGGATAGATTAAAAAAATAATGTAGCAGCTGAAGGGCAGTTCATTGACAAAGTCTATGAGAGAGTATTTGAAGGTCATGTCCGGTAATTAATATGGTTTTCTAGCTCAAAGCCAGAGAGATTCAGGTGATCCTTAAATACATGAACAGAGGAGTCTCAGGTGGAGTAGAGACATTCTATCATTTCTTTATTTGGCTTTGGTGAAACTATTACAGCCATCTCTACTCAGTTATTCACGCTTAAGAGCATTGATAAACTGGAATAGTTCAAAGAACAGTCATGGGCTGAGTAAGATACTAGAACAAATGTTCTATAATGGTAGATTCAAAGAAAGTAGAGGCAAGAGGAGTGACTTGATAAATTTACAAGTTACTTCGGTAAGAATGGTTATTTAGTAAGAGACATTTATTGCCTAGCAGATGAAAGCAACACTAATACAAAAGCAGATTAAGTAAATACAGTGTCTGAAGACAGAAATTCAGATGGTAAAGTGTGAATATCAACTAGTGTCAATAATTAACTGTTGCAGTAGTTTACCAACAATTGTGTACATTTTACACAATTGTTGGCAATGTACATAGCACTGATTATGCTAGTTGACAGGCTCAAAAGAAAATTAATTCAGGGAATGCCTTACAGTATTCAGTAAGTTCTCAGTAAATGATCACATTTCTTTCTGGCTGTATAAGCTCTCAACCTATTCTAGTGTTTGAAAGGTCACTGAAATGCAAAACTTGCTTCATCAAAAAAAAAAAAAAAAGAAAAAAAGAGAGTCAGATGAGAGAGAAATTCAGCTTCCTTTTAATAATTCTTAAGATTAAAAAAATATAATCTAGCCAAATTCAGTCATCTGTGTATTTCTACTGGCATTTAAAAGCATAAACCATGAAAAAAGTGGAAATAATCTCCTTTCTTCAGCAGATGCACAAAATACAGATCTAAATGGAAACATGCCTTTATTGCAACTTTGTGTGTTCCCCTACACTGCAACATTTTCATTTGTGAATGTATTGTATAAATAAAATTTCTAAAGGGTGGTGAGTTTTTCCAGGACTGTATTGTATAGCCTAGTGTTTAATTTGAGTTGTGTATTAAATGCTCAGAGCTTTCACCATGCCAAATCTTGAAAGCACTGGTGTTCTTTGCAAACGTAATATGCGGTATGATTGCTAATGAGCAGACCTTGATCCTTCTTGTTACCCTTCACAATAAATCTCTGAGCTAGTATTGACACATGAAGTTGATAAATGTGATGGGAATGCTTGGGAAAGCTTCCGTGAATGCTCAGGCCAAACAAAAATGTTTGAACAGTATCTTTCAATTTGTGTTTTCAGGTAACCCAACTTTGAAACCATTATCTATGCTGAGAAAATGTGAAGCTAAGGATTCTTCGCTTGAGCCAGATACTTCTACACCCATGAAAAAGAAGAAGGGATGGCCAAAAGGGAAAAGCCGAAAACCAGTCCACTGGAAGAAAAGACCTGGTCGAAAACCAGGTTTTAAACTAAACCGGGAAAAGATGCCACTGTCAGCTGAGGATGAAGAAGTTGATGCAGTGGTAGCTAATTCAAAACCAGGGCGTAAGCCCAAAATTTCAGATAAAGAAGAAAGTGTTGAGCAGAAAGAAGAGCTGCCTCTTTGCGAAGAAAGGAAAGAGGAAGACGTGAATATGGAAGCAGAGGAGGTAGGAGAAGGAGAAGAGGAAGATACAGCTAGCAGTGAAGTAAGAGCAGTTTCTCCTGTGGACAGCAACAGCAGTCCAGTGCCAGAAGTAAAAGAGCCTGAGATAGAAGAGGAGGTAGAGGAGAAGCCACGGGTTTTAGAAGAGCAAAGGCAATCAGAAGAAGAACAGCAAGAGCTAGATGAACCTGAACATGACCATGAGGAGGAAGAAGAAGTTGCAGTACAGACAAATCAAAATGAAGATCATGATGCTGATGATGAAGATGACGGGCATCTGGAGTCTGTGAAGAAAAAAGAGTTGGAAGAACAGCCTGTTAGGGAAGGGGTGAAGGAGGAGCCTCAGGTGCAAGAATGTTTTTTAGAAACAAGCATACCAAGCAGTAGAGAAGAAGCAAAAGAAAAAGATGAAGCAGAGGCAGATTCTGAGGAAGAGCAGGCTTCCAATGAGACATCGGTGGGCTCAGAGCATGTCCCTGGGTCTGAAGATGATCACGAAGAAGAGCAAAGTAGTAAAGAAGGGTTAATTGAATTAAAGGAAGAGGAAGAGATTCCTCATAGTGAACTAGATCTTGAAACTGTTCAAGCAGTGCAGTCCTTGACGCAGGAGGAAAGCAATGAGCATGATGTAGCTTACCAGGACTGTGAAGAAACGCTGGCAGCTTGTCAGACTTTGCAGAGTTACACCCAGACTGAGGAGGATCCTCAGATATCAATGGTTGAAGATTGCCAGGCCTCAGAACACAACAGTCCAATATCCTCTGTTCAGTCCCACCCCAGCCAGTCTGTGCGTTCTGTCAGCAGCCCAAACGTGCCTGCTCTGGAAAGCAGCTATACCCAGATAAGTCCTGAACAAGGATCCCTGTCCGCACCTTCTATGCAGAACATGGAGACCAGCCCCATGATGGATGTGCCTTCAGTATCGGACCACTCTCAGCAGGTGGTGGATAGTGGCTTCAGTGACCTTGGCAGCATTGAGAGCACTACAGAGAATTATGAGAACCCCAGCAGCTATGACTCCACTATGGGGGGCAGCATTTGTGGAAATAACTCTTCCCAGAGCAGCTGTTCGTATGGAGGACTGTCCTCTTCCAGCAGCCTCACTCAGAACAGTTGTGTTGTCACCCAGCAAATGGCGAACATTGGCAGCAGTTGCAGTATGATGCAGCAGAACACAGTCCAACCTGCAGCGAACTGCAACATCAAGTCACCTCAGAGCTGTGTGGTAGAAAGGCCTCCGAGTAACCAGCAACCGACAACGCAGCCACCACAGCAGCCGCCGCCGCAGCAGCCGCAGCCCCCGCCACCCCCACAGCAGCCACCGCTGTCGCAGTGTAGCATGAACAACAGCTTCACCCCAGCGCCCATGATCATGGAAATACCCGAATCAGGAAGCACCGGTAACATAAGTATCTACGAGAGGATTCCGGGGGATTTTGGTGCTGGGAGCTATTCTCAACCGTCAGCCACATTCAGTTTAGCCAAGTTGCAGCAGCTGACAAACACCATTATGGACCCTCATGCCATGCCTTATAGCCATTCTCCTGCTGTGACCTCCTATGCAACCAGCGTCTCTCTGTCCAACACGGGGCTGGCGCAGCTCGCTCCCTCGCACCCCTTGGCGGGCACACCACAAGCACAAGCCACTATGACACCCCCTCCGAACCTGGCGTCCACCACCATGAACCTCACCTCCCCTCTGCTTCAGTGTAACATGTCTGCTACCAACATCGGCATCCCGCACACACAGAGGCTGCAGGGCCAGATGCCGGTCAAGGGCCACATCTCCATCCGCTCGAAGTCGGCTCCGCTGCCCTCTGCGACCGCACACCAGCAGCAGCTCTACGGCCGCAGCCCCCCCGCGGTTGCCATGCAGGCTGGCCCTCGTACACTGGCTGTTCAACGGGGCATGAACATGGGAGTCAATCTGATGCCAACCACCCCGTACAACGTTAACTCCATGAATATGAACACCCTGAATGCCATGAACAGCTACAGAATGACACAGCCGATGATGAACAGCAGTTACCATAGTAACCCTGCCTACATGAACCAGACAGCACAGTATCCTATGCAGATGCAGATGGGGATGATGGGGGGCCAGGCCTACACCCAGCAGCCCATGCAGCCCAATCCCCACGGAAACATGATGTACACGGGGCCCTCCCATCACAGCTACATGAATGCTGCTGGCGTGCCCAAGCAGTCTCTCAATGGACCATACATGAGAAGATGAGCAAGATGAACTTGCATCCTAAAAACTGAAATATATATAAATAAAGGAACCTTTTATACTGACAAACCAGAGAAAATGGACCTTTTTCCAGTTAAAATATTGCTGTAGATTTAGAGAGATTTTCTTTGGTTTATTTTATTTTTTAGGAAGCCTGGTCTTTATTTTTTGGAATTTTTTTTTGTTTTGCATTTTTGTTTTCTTCACAATCCTGAAACATTTTACAGCTAAAAATCATTTACAGATGTTTTTTAGAGGGGAAAACATGCACAAAATCTTTTCATAATTTAAGAAGAGCCTTACTTTGCTGACAATGTGGACAGAATATGTGTAACAGTGAAACCATCTTTCTAAAGTTGTTTTTGTTTTTTTTTTCAAATGTTTGTCCTTCTCCCTCCCCTGTGCCCCTCTGTATGCAGTTTCTAGTGCTGCAGTCATGTAAAATGTTTGACATCTCAAAGAATAACAACCCTTCCCTCTAAACCCCACCTGGCATTTCCTACTTCTAGCAGGAGGCACTTATTGGGAGACTTGGAAGGGGACACAGAGGATAAATGAAGCTCTTTATTTCTGCAAGTCAGGAAGAGTTTAAATTTTTAATTTTCCCTGACTCCCTTGCCCTCAGTAAAATTTGGAGTTACGTGTAAACAATAAACTATTCACATTGGTGTTTTTGTAGATGAGTTAATTGAAGTTGTATGGTTCATGCTGAAAATATAATGTAACTTTAAGATGATCCCATTCACCACTCGGACAAGCATGTGCACACACGTGCAGGCATGCACACACGTTCTGTCACCTCAGAACTACTGGAAGCATCTCACGAGAGAACTGTTTGTATCCCTTACGCAGTCAGGAGGAGGACGGGGTGGTCAGTGGTCTCTCAGGACAGGAAACGGTTGCGGGCTCTTCTGGTGCGCTGCCAGTCAGCCATGGCCCCAAGATCCCAAACTTGCTTGTGCTTCAAGATGCTGTGGGTCTTGGTTCTGAGCCTTTGGGTCAGGCTGAGCTCAAAAGCAGCTGTTTCCTGTGATCTGACTGTTAACCTCTCACTTGGGTCATCTCGGAAGACAAAGTGTAGGTTTTAAGTGATGTGAGGAGAGCCCCGTGATGTCCTTGTCGCTCTTCTGTTGCTCGTTTGAGGTAGGAGGTTGCTGAATGTGTCAGGCTCTGTGGGAGTCAGTGATGTTTTCCCTGATTCTCCCACTGTTTGTAAACCCATTTTATAGGAATAGCCACACTTTTGATCGAGTGTGGGAAAAGAAGGGAATTGGCCTGTTTTACAGGAGTGCAACAGTCCAGGCACTGTAGTAGGATGCAGGTGGCAGGATTTTGCTGTTTATTACCACATAATCCAATTTACATTCTTTTTAGCTACACTGCTGGCATGTCGCCCAATACAAAAAGGGACACCCTTTAATGTAAAGTTCCTTTTCTATTGTATATGAAGTAGAAATACAGACACATTAATAAGACTAATTTCTTTTGTTTTTAAACCAAAAGAGTCTAAAAGAAAGTTGGGGTTTCTTCAGATGCACTAAAATGGACTTTCCTCCAATAACTGCTAACTGTAAAAGGCAGAATTCAAAGGACTTCCACTTTTTATTTCTGTTTAGTTTTGAGCATGTACAAGGCTGTGTAGGACCCCATTTCTCTGTATATACTATTCCAGTTCCAAACACCCATGTAGAAAGCGCACTGTGCTGCCCTCTCCTTCCTAGATCTTCAGCTGTGTCTCTGCTTCCCGATTGCTGGGGCGGGTCGGGGGTGGGTGGGGGTCTGAGACAGGAGGAGAAGCTGTTGAAATGAGGGCCGTCAATTTAGTTTGTTTGCTGTTACGTTTGGTTTGGTTTTGTATGTTTTTTTTTAATCAATTGGGCAGCTCCCTTTTCCACAAGCCTTTGTGACTGTAGAACTATTGTAGAAAAAAAAAAATGTTCTTTTCTATATATAAAAAGAAATTATCCAACGCAGTAATATTGGTACCTACCATTTTTTCACTTCTGTTTAAAAAAAAAAATATGTATTTTTAGCAAGATAACTTGGGTAATCTTCTAAAAGAAATTAAAAAAAAATCTCACTGTTAGTGACTTTGATGCCTTTTAAAAATAAGAGCTTTTTCATTTCATTCCATCTTTAAAATTTTTTATCTTTGTTGTAGAATATTAAAAACTATTTTAAGAAAGATAAAAATTCTCTTTAAAGAGATCTCTAGAGTGTGTGAATAGGAGCTCCAGATGCCTCTAAAAGCCGCATGTACAAATGAAGCTGAGTCTATTCCTGTCTGTTTATATTTGCTTTTCCTGTTTTGTAACCTCTTTGTACTTTGTTCATGGTGACTTGTAAGCTAAGGGGAAGGGGTGCCTAGATGCCTTTGTAATTCTCCATGTCATACGCTCCTGGCTGGATGGTCTCCCTTCCTCTCCTTGTATGTAATATCACTTTTTTTTCCCCTTTCTAGCAAGTACTTTCAAAAGAACTCTGTACATTTTAACATAAAAAATAAATTATGTTGAGCCATTTTGGATGTCAGTTGTGCATGTGGATTTTTTTCTTCCATTTGAGCAGTGATTTCTGTTGCCAGTCCTCGATCCTGGGAATACGATTCCTTGTTGGCCTTTTGATCTGGAAGAGAGGTGGTACTTGGAATTTCCTTGTGAGATCTGTGTCCAGGTTAATTTTTATTTACAGCCTCTGATCAGAGAAAGATTAAAAACAAGAAGAAAAACCAAAGACTTGATAGCTTCTCCAGAAATCGCCTTTAAATTCCTCTCTGCAAGGGTTTCCCAGAGCTGAAGCAGAGCGTGTGAGCTGGTTTTTTTCAGCTTCTCTTTGTACAATCACTTGGGTTTTGACTTGTGCACTTAAAAAATGGCAAGGTGTTTGAAGCTCACCCCCCCATTGCTGTCATATCTTTACAATTAGCACTTTGGATGGGAGAACTAGAAATCTTCCCCAGCAAAGTTTCCCCTGCGGCTTCAAGGCAGAATTGGATCATTCTCAAGCTCTGTCCCACTCCTGGCGCTGTGTGGTTTTCTGCACACACAGAAATTGGAAACACTAGGTGGAAGCAACGTTCCAGCATGTGATGATTTCTGAAGTTCCTCACAGGGGACCTGGCAGCAATAACCTCATCTCAGGCAGCCCAAGGGCAAAGCACCCGCTTTCCCTGGAGGCGGGACTTCCCCAAGGTCCCCAGGCAGGGGGGCAACAGGAACCTCCCAAGGGCTTTTCTGCAGATCTGCTGTCAGAAGCGTGTCTTCAAGCGAGCAAACTGTTTGCGTCATGGTAAATCAATTAAAAGGACCTTGAGAACTAGTTAAATTCAATTTGATGCGCTTTTCTTATCTCTGGCCTTCGCCAAGATGGAATGTATGTTTACATCTGGTGAGGATGATGCTGCATCTTCCTTTAAGCTGATACATTTTTCTTTGGATTTATTATGGTCTGAAATTTCAGACTGAACACATCAAGATACAAATACAAGTTATTTGTATTGGCGTGCTCCTGAGCGATTCGTTCATTTATTCTCACAACAGTTTTTAGATTATTCAGGCATGAAGGACAGAGAGGCAGGGTGACCTGTGAATACTCACAAACTTGTGAGTTGCAGTGAGTATATTGGTGGTGTTACAGGTGAGAGCCGTCGGGATCTCAGTAGATGCCATTCTGTTTGTGTGTAACCTTCCCGTAGTTAGTGCTGGAGTGAGGTCTGAATTAACCATCCTGTGCCAGAAAGCTGTATTCCATTACTCATATCTTACTTTTTTTTTTTTTTTAAAGTTGTTCATTAAACGAAGCTCTGGCACTGTCCAGTAGTTATGAGGTGGTGGGTGCTACCCCAGTTTGCCCCTTTTTTTCCATACTTAAACAGCTGTGGTTTGGGTTTTTTGGGGTTTTGCGTGTTATTTTCTGAATACAATGAATTTAGCAGATTTGATTTCACCATTAAAATGTGCTCAGCTCGAATTGTTATCTAACAATGATACTGTTTGAGTCAGCTTTTGTTTATTACTAATTTTCAGAAACATCTCTCATTTTTAGGATTCAATATGGATTTTAAAAGTAAAACAGGAATTGAGAACAGTTGCATGTTCTCCAGCAATTCAAAATGGCTTTGACTTCCAGAATTAATGTGCTGAGTGATTAGTCTAGAGCATAATTCTGCTGCTTTAGATAACTCCAGAATTCGAAATGGTCATGGCAAATCACTTCCATGAAATAACAGTAAAATGCTTGTATCGCAAACTCACAAGTGGGGCAATTCAAAGTCTTTATGTGATGCCCTGGTACCAAATTATTGTTACACATGCTGATATGTGATGCTTTTCAAATAATTGAGGTCTTTGCAATGCTTAAGCACAAGCACTCAAGCTAGGGGTGAGCAGGGCCAATGCTGATAAAATTAAACTTCTTGTGCATTTTTCAGTTCTTAAAGTATTTGAAAATATTTCATGAAGAAAATGTCTAGATAGGAACATCACGTTTTTTAACAACTTTCTAGCTTTGTGGGACAAGGAACAAAGGTAAGTATGGAAATCTATAAATAAGATAATGGAAATATGATTCCAGAGTTAATGAGCTGATAAACAGTAACTGATATTTAAGAAATGTTTATAAAAAACATTATTTGATCAAATAGGCTTCACTGTTTATAGCCTATGCTTGTCATTTAAAAAAAAAAACCACAAACAAACCAACACCATCCCTCCCCCGTTTGTGTGGGCTAACTTGATGATAACCACATGTAGGATCCATGAACAAGGTGACCTCTTTTTTTAGAATCTTGTAATACAAACTATTCAATTCTACCATTAGAGAATGACTAAATAGGGGAGGGGTTTTTGTTGGTTATTTTTTTGTTTGGTTTGGTTTGGTTTTTTTTGTCTGAGAGTTGCCAATCCAGAGCAGGGTTGACACCAGACTGTCTTGAAGCACAAGGACCTTTAGCATGTTGTAGCCCGGAGTGAAGTGCTGCTGCTGCTGCAGGCTCTGCACGGCCACAGCCAGGTGAGAGTCGTTCCATTCAGCACTGTCAACTTTGCTCTAAATTAGTTGATATGTGGCCCAAAATGTCTGTTACCAACCCTAAATGTGCAGGGAAGAGTCTGAATGCTAAGGCAGCTGAGGTTTACAGCAGCTGAGGTGGGGCCTGCAGCATCTTTTATCTTCACAGCTTGTCAGCCAGAATAATTTGCCTAAAAATAGCTGCCTGAAGTTGAGCTTTGAATGTAAAATCCTTTTGCCCCTAACAGAGAGAATCTCAGCAACTTCGCCAAACGCAGATCTTCACCCAGACCAGGGCAGGACTCCAGCTACGTGTTTAATCTCTGGAAACAGCTGCGGAACCTTGCAGACAGAGTCAGGAATTGGTTTCTGTGCTTCCTTCCTTACAGGAGGTTCTATTCTGGAGGAGAGCTCTGAATGTGGAATTGGCACATAATGACCTTGTTCATTTTGTGTGACCTCAGGGTTCCCCTGTCAGTATCTTTTTGTTCTCGCTTGCCAAATACTTTACCCTGTGAACTCTTTGGAGCAGGAGCTCTGTTGTCAGTATGTTTGTCATTTGTGTCACATGGTAGAATCCCAGTCTGTGATTGAGGTACCAGAGAGTTATCATAGTACAAATAATCTATTTTCAAGGAAAAAGTGATAAATATAGTACCCTGTGTGAAATAATTAAATAAGGGTCTTGAAAATTTTCTTTTCTGCTTACATGTTGGCTAGCATATGCACATGGTATCTTTCAGCTAAAGGAGGAAGCCTGTTTACTGAAATTCTGTCATCCCGTATTTCCCCATTTCATCCAATAGGAGCAAGCAGCAACAAGATACGACACATCTACTCTTCCAGATATTTCCCAAACAACTTCTCCAAAGAAGAGAAAAATCACTGTTGGACAAAAAAATTATGTGGTGAGTTAAGTGAAATTACTACTAAGTCCATTTCCCACTTGTCCTGTCCTGAGTTCTTGCTGAAATAGCAGAAATAGTGAATGAGCTTCTCCTCGTGCACAGCAGATCCACAGAGTCCCTTTCTATCAACCACGCACCTACAGCACATAAAAACCTGATACCAATTGTAGGCCAAACACTTGATAGCTTAGAACATCACAAGTGTAAGCCCCTGCACAGGACGATCTGTAGGTATGGCAGAGATACCTAATTCTAGTTAACTCAGACTTTTAAATCATGCTGTCAAAATTCAATTGTTTCAAAAACAAACTGCTGGTGGCAGTGGCTGCCCTGTTCCTCATTCCGAGAGCAATGGGCTGTGGTGGAGGAGTTCAGCCTGTGGCCTATAATACTCATAATACAAGGTGGAATCCTGAATTCAGAATTGAGAAGTATGTCAAAATGTTTTTGTTCCTTCTATGAGACTGGATCTCCTTCCTTCTGTGTGTGCAATGAGGGGGAAGCAGCTTTCAGATAGTTTTGGGAAGGTACTTTTCTGTTTTCTCCCTTGGACCAGCAAAAGCATGACCCCACTCACTCCCATGTCTTTTTCCCCATATCCCGGTTCTCCCTTGGTAATTTCTGCTCCTGTCCTGTGCTTGCTCTGCTCTGGCTCATGAGGAGTTAAGAGGTGGGCTCTGTTTACAGGAGGAGGCAGAGTCCTACAGGCTACAGACAGAGGCTGAGCATCCTGCCCTGCCTGATGCCATGTAGCTGTGTCTATGGAGGGGACTTTGTTGACATCAGGAAAAAAAGGGATGCCTATGTCAAAGTCTGGGGTGTAGCAGTGTCCCTTGAGTGCAAGTGTGCAGACCCAGCCACATAGCGGGACTGGGTCTCTGGAGTCTGACCCTGGAAGGCAGGACTCAGGTCAGGGATGAGAGGCAAAGTCACAGCAGTGCCTGGCTACAGCTCTGCTAGCCAGGCTGGCAGCTCAGTGTGCCCTCAGCACTGAAAGGCCAGTACCCAGACACTCACGAGTGCAAGTGATGGGAACAGATGCTGTTGTATAACAGCAGAACCTGGTTTTGTTCCAGGGTTCCTTGTTTTGAGAAATTAGGGAATTCCTCAGAAACAATTCTAAACTATCTGGTTTAGGATTCAAATCAAACATATGCAACTGAGAAGCTCTCAGCATATGATGGTTAAATTTTGCTTCCTGTGTGCCTATTGCTCATCACAGGTCGTTTTTGTGTGTTTGCCCTCTTCCTCATTTGGCCTGCAAAGTGCTCCTGTGGCAGAGGTGTAATGAGGGTGACGAGGCCAGCTGTGCTCCTGGCACCTCCTCTCTGTGGAGCCTTTCACTGTGCAGCTCCTATTTAATTTTGTAAATTTTTTTGCATGGGTGTTCATAGGACATCGCTATATAAAGATGTGCAGTTGTATCTAGACTTGAGTGTATTATTTATCCATGTGGGTACAATACGCAGAACTAAAGCTGTCCTTGGAAAAGCCTTGTAAAATATGATTATTTCCTAGTCTTTATTCCTAGATTTTATTAGGACCTTCTTTATATTCTCAGTTATCATATTCTTTAATGACTATATGATACGCCGGTCTTTTTCCTGTTTTTAGCATCTTCCTCAGTCTGTGGGTGAAGCAATAGAATTAGGGGAACTTCAAAGGCAAAAGAAATGCAGGAAAACTTACTCAGAAAAGTGACCTATAGTGTCTGTACAATTAAGTCTGCATTTCAGCTGCTTGCCAGTCTAAATAACCTGTGAGCTTCAAGTAGTTGCTGAGAAATTGACATTAACCCCTTCTTTGTCATCTTTTGACAACAAAGGGACCCTTTAATGTCTAGAATTAGGGAAACTGTGCCAGAAAAGTGAAGCTTGTGCAGGGTTTCTACCTGGGCAGATAACTTTCCCAGTGTTTTGCCTGTGGGTTTGCCCACAGGGGACAGATTTTCTGAGGGACAAGAATTGAGCTGGTGAAGGCAGGGCTGCTCAGAAGTGTCTGGACAGTAAAGTGCACTTTGCAAGTCACATCACAGTCAACAGCCAAGAGTCCACCCCAGTTTTATCCTGGCCCCCACATTTGGCCCCTGCGTTCCAACATGAGATTGTTTGTGCTTTTGGAAGGCAGCTGGAGGTGAAATTTACAGATGTGTGTGGAGAAGGGAGGGCTGACCCTCCAGGAGCCTTGACTGGACATCCTCAGAGAGGACCTGAGTTTTGGTGATGCCTGGATGGGCAGGAGCTGATGGCTGTGGTTTACTTCTCTGGTGCTGTGCAGGCAAAGAGCAGACGGAGCCCTTGGTTTCTGTCTCCCATTCACAGTCAAGATCCCTCCCCTCCCCTTGCTGCTCACTCAGTGGAGAGATGTGAGGAGGAAAGGATGCTGTTAAGCTGCACTTTGCTCCGCTACTTGGCATATCCTTTGCAGTATCGGCTGTTTTCTGAGCAGAGATGCTGCCTGCCTCCTAACCAATGCAGCGATTCCCCATCGCTCCCCTTGAAAGGAGCTGGAATCATAATCCAGAGAGTGAGCGAGTGATGCGGCTGCTGCACAGAGAGAGACCGGGAGGAAGAAAATTGGAATATGTGCCTGCCTCAGCAGCACTGCAGTGGTAAAGCCACGGACTGACTCCATGCACGTTACTGTTCTTTATGCACTGCTACGGAGAGCCCAGAAGTGGGGATGAAATGCATCAGCCTCCTTTTTCACCGTGTCTCTATTGTCATCATGCATTAATTGCTGAGAGTTATTTTCCTTCCTGTGGCTGACTGCCTGCATCTCTTCTCGTACTGCAGGAGACAGTGAGGGAGAGAGCACAGCACCAGCCGGTGTCCTGTCCCACAAGAAGGATTTTGCATGATGTGCCAGTGCAGTCAGGGACTGCTGCAATGGTGCACAGAACCTCTGGAACAGCTGGATTCAGGATTATTAATGCTTTATAAAGGTGTCCCAGACTCCATCTAGCAATCAGCCGGAGACATTGTCTGCCCTTTGGACTTGCTGACTGCTTTCTATTTTCCTCATTACTGCTTTCACACTCATCTGGGTCGACAGCATTTTGTGCAAAGGGAAGGGACTTTCTTGGCCAGGAGCTGGAGGGTGCTGCGTGGAAAGTGCAGTGTGAGCTCTGGAGGGAACTGCAGTCTGACTGGCCATGGCTCAGGCAGCAAAGCAGCTGAAGAAAATCAAAGATATTGAGGCTCAGGCTCAGCAGGAGCAGAGGGAGAAGGAAGAAAATATTCGCAAGCGCAGGAACCGCTCTCGGGACCGGAAGAGAAAGGTGAGTGGCACTGGGGCGAGCAGCCCCATATCGCGATGCCTGCGCTGGTGGCAGTGAGTGCTCTTTGCATTTGGTGGGGGAGATGACAGAGGGACAGTTTGGTCCCCGTATGGGTCTATGTGCAGTCAGCACAAGAAACAGTCTGACAGAGGACAACTTTTGGGGCCAGGAATCTGCTGTCTGTCCTGATAGGTGGGGGAAGGAGGGAGGGAAGGAGGGAGAACTATAAAAACGCCTGGTGAAGGGAGAAAGGAAGTGGGGGGGTTGTCAAGGCAGCTAAAGAGACTCATTCAGCCCATTAATAGATTTGATCTCTAAGATAAAATTGCTGGCTTCTAGCTTCATGCAGTTTCCCAAATTTGCTCTGTGTCTGCAGAGCAAAGGGGCAAAAGACTCCCACCCCTTTCTCAGGTGCAGGAGCAGTGTTGTTGTCCCACCCCACGGCCTGCTTGATCCCTGGCAGGACACTGAAACTGGGGTGCAGCGGTATCAGGAGCCTGACAGAGAAAGTGTTTTTGTTCAGGGGACTGAGCTCTGCTGCTGCTTATGGCCAGCTGCATTTGTGCATTGGCCATGGGCCATCCCTCAGCAAAGGCCTGGAGCCTGCTGGCAGCAGGTGAAAGGGGGTGAGGAGCAAGAAGAGAAGTAAGAAGAGCAAGGTCTTTCCTCTCTGTTGAGATCGACGTGCTGGAGCCTGGGCTCCACCAGCCGTTCCATGCTGTAGCTCCTCTCTGGAAAGTCACTGCCAGTTTTTTTCTTGCCACTGACTCCCTGCAGGAGCAGGCACGTTGCTCTGTTGCCCCTTGAAGACCTCTCAGACTGAATGTTCTTCTCACAGCAGGGCCTGAGGGTGTATGTGCTATGCACCAATGGAGAGACAGTGAGGAGAGGTGAGACCAAGGGTAATCAAGGATATATGTGAGAGGAGGTTCCAATATAGAGATGTCTTAGGTGGCCTTCTCCTCTGCCTTTAGCAAAAGACTTTGAGACTTCCATGTGCCCCCTCTAAGCAAGAGCCTCTCAGTAGAGCTCTACCTCTAGGAGCATCTCAGTAGCTGCATCCTGAGAGTCCTGAGGAGAGTCTTGCTGAGATGCTGGGGATGGGCACCACTAACCAAACCCTCAGGCTTTTATTCTTCCTGCCACACTGCTGGGCAACTGCTGGTTCAGGCTGTCTGGGCTGATCCTGGGCACTGAAATTCCTAGATTTCATTCATCCCTGTCCTGGTGAAGGCTCACTCTGTCAGTCTTTGAGAAAAGCATTCTCGTCCCTTCTGCCTCCCCCCCCCCAAAAGCACAGTGTACATTTGCCATGGTGATGCGTTGGGAAGTCAAAAGATACCTGCAAAGTGTCTGGACTTCCTCAGGTGGAAGGTACTAGAGAGGACAACTTCTTGGCCGGCTCCTTGTGTGAGACTCAAGTCGCACTTCCTGCCAAGACATGGAATGGTGCAAGTGAGGGAGCTGGAGAAGCTGAATCTGCCCAAAGGGATCTGCTGCCCTGGGGTGGAAGAGACCTTACAAGCCTTTTGTAGTGTAGTATTTGTGATTGTCACAGCACGGGGAGCATGGAGCAAGGTCTCCTTGCAGAAAGCAGCAGTGCTGTGGTGGGCTGAGGGGGAGCTCATGATCTCCAGCTGTCCCCTCCTGAGGGGTGAACCCTGGGAATGCACTGGGAAGGGGGAACTGCCAGTGTCCCAGCTCGGTGATTGTGGCCAGGACAGGCAGAGGCCCTCTGCACCCTCCTGCTGCTCTTTGAACCGAAGCTGGGTGTGGGGACGTTTGCTTTTCTTAACACCAGGCCATGTGTCCAAGCCAGCCCAGGAGGGACCTGTGTCTGCAGAGAGTGGCTGACGACGGGGAGGTCGGTGGACACATTGAGGACAGACGTTAAGTCTGCAGGCAGCAGAAGTTGGGCGTGGGGTCTTTCCACTGTCACAATGTCGAATGCTACCTTCTTGAGTGGTGACTGCTGACTGCCCGCAGGCCCACGGCTTCTCCCTGCAGGGACCCTCACACCTGAGGCTGATGGAGCAGCTTGTCCCGCACATTGCCAGAGGGCTGTGAAGGGATCCAGGAGTGAAGAACCACCAAACCAGAAGGGTTTGCTATTGGGCCAGCTCTGTCTTTTTACCCCTGGCCACCAAAGCCCCAGTGTCTCTAGTGGTGGTGGAAGTCTCCCTGGGGCCAAGCTGAGGGCTTCCGGGATGTGTTGGAGTTTCTCATTCTGTTTTGCTCTGGCGGTTGTGGGAGTTTGACCCGTGTATGGCAGGGTGTCTGCACAGGGCTCGCGCTGTGTCTGTCCAAAGCCTCTCTTCTGAAAGGCTCTGCACGGTTTTGTCCCTGGGTCCTTCTGCTCCCCCAGCGGTTCCTCTGCCTCTTGCTCTGTGTACATAAATAGGCTCTTTCAGGCAGAGGCTGTTTACTTGCTCTGTGTTTGCACAGTGCAGCGTATCGGCGTCTTGATTTATGGCTGAGCCTGCTATGCACCGCTGCAATGCAAGTTATTATTAGAGGGGTAAGCTGTGATCCAGGGGAGGGCTGGCATGGCACGAAACAGTGGAGAGGGCCAGAGGAAGGAGATAATGGACCCAGAACAACTTTCTTCTCATCCCATGCAAGCTGATGTTATGTCTTGAGGCATGAGAGCTTCGTATCCTTTAGCATTTCCAGCCATTTCTGCGTGGTTGCGTGTCCCATGAACTGCACGGTTGAATCCTGCAAGAACCTTGTGTCCTGTGATACCTGGAGGCAATGAGTTGTTATTTAATGTGGTGTTGACCAAAACCCTTCTTTTTTGGCCATGATTATATTTGTTGCTTTTTAGTTTCCATGGCAATTTCTTGGCTTTTGTATTAAGAGCATGTAACGAGAACCTGATTGACCTTGTACTGTCCATTTTTGTGTTGTGTGCCTCTCATTCATCTCTCGGCCCAGGACCAGGGATGGTCCAGGTCTGTAACCTTGTCACTCCACCAGTATTCCCTGCCCCGAGCTGTTGTGACTTGGACAGTAAGAGTTGAGATTTCATTTGACAGGAGCTGCTTTGAGGATTTAAGGAGCAGTGTCTTGTCACTCACCCTCCCTCTCTGTGCAGCCTCCCCCCGCTTGTGTTTTAGGCTGAGCTGTCCATTTGACATGTCATGAAGAGTCCTTTGCGGGCTCTGCAGCGTGGCTGGAGGTGGCCTCAGCCTGAGGATGACCCCCAGGGCAGCTTTCAGCATCCCGTCCCTTCCCGCATTTAGTACAAGCGCTAATTGTGCGGAATCATGGTGTGTAGCATAATGTATTGGTGGGTTTTCACGGTGCCCTGCAGACAGAGCAGCCTGTGAGCAAAGGAGGCTGTGAACTGAATAACAGAAGTTCACTGCCATTGGAGAATTTGCCAAGCATCATCTGGGTTGGCTTCTTGATATTCCTGCTGCAGTATCCCAGCTCCAGATCTCTGTGCGTTTTGCTTAGATGGCCAGTTTGCAGGGACCAGAGCCACTCGGTTACAGCTGCTGGGCTCACCTGGAGCCCGAGTGTGGCCACCTGCACTGACGGGCCAGAGGTGACCAACAGCAGTAGCGCTGGTGCTTTGAATGCAGCTATCTCTTCTTTTGTGGTGCTGGGGAGTCGTGATGGTGAAGAACGCTCCCTTTCACTGCAGGTGCCGTGGTCAGGCTCCTCGAGAGGCAGAAACCCTCACATGGAAGTCACTTAACAGGTACAGTCCTGCCTTCTGCACGATTAGTGGGGAGCAACACAACACACTGTGAGAACGTGACCAACACCCCCAGGTCCTTTTTTGCCAGGCAGCTCTCCAGCCATTCTTCCCCAAGCCTGTAGCGCTGCCTGGGGTTGTTGTGACCCAAGGGCAGGACCCGGCACTTGGCCTTATTGAACCTCATTCCATTGGTCTCAACCCATCCATCCAGCCTGTCCAGACCCCTCTGCAAAGCCTCTCTACCCTCCAGCAGATCAACACTCCCACCCAACTTAGTGTCATCTGCAAATTTGCTGAGGGTGCAAATTCAGCCAAACATCCAGTCAAGCATGAAGAAAGGCAGAGACCTTAATCTGAGGAGTACAGAGAGGCAGATACCAACTGTGGGGGAGCTGGACGCTGGAACCCCTAAAACATCTATGACAGGACAGGAACACTACGCAGCAAATAATATCAACAGCACTTCAGCAGCAGCAGCAGCAATGCTAATAATATCCAAAGAACTCGAGTGCACGTGTGAGAGCATGTGCAGTCTGTGTGCAGCATAACTGTGGCTACTGGATTAAATAACAATCTAACCAATAGCTGGGATGAAAATTCCTGTGGTAATTGCTGTCAACGTTTAAATTATAAATTATTGGTATGAAAGATGTGATACATTCTCTCAGTACGTTCAAAGTGAGTTTTGCTCGGACATCTAAAGGATAGAGGACAAGGCTGCCTGAATTTACCACTTTTTGTGGGGGGGGAGAGAGCGGGGGGGAAGGGGGACAATGAGGAACAAACTACTCTTCTATTTCCACTCCTGTTTATTTTTTTTTTTTCTTGCAAGTATCCAAGGGTAAGACAGTCTCTTGTGATGGATTTGTAGAACGTCTCACACAATGCATTCTTGAATGGTAAAAGAAAATGATTCCTAGTAAGAAACTCTCTGCATAAAACTCCTTGCATTTTTCCTAAATGCTCTTTTGCAGGAACCAGCACACAGACCAGTCTGAGGGTTCCTGACTCCACAGTGCAGGCTGGCACCCCTGTTTGGTGCAGTGTTTGTCCTGCACGTTGCAGAGGATATATTTTAGTGCTCATTATTACACACTGAAATACATCACAGCAGGAGAGGCTGGAGGGTGCTTCAGAGAAGGGAGACGAGGGTATGAGAGAGGGTTTGAAATAGACGGAAAAGAGAGAGAGGAGCAGCTGTGGTGGAGAAAGTTCTTCCAGCAGCTGGAATGAAATAGTGGGAAAGGACAAAGGGAGCACAGAGGATGGAATGACCCCCTTTGTATGCTCAAGCATGGATAAGGAAGAAATGTGAACATAACTGGCTGACATCAACTGTCAGAAGAAACTCTAAGTTTAGGTGAGTTGGGAGAGGAGCTAGATCCTGGATGGGCAGCTCTGAGAAGATTGAGGCAATGTGGAGGATGCTAATGAGAATGCTTTTGCATTAAAGAAATTTTGCATTCTTATGAAGCTAGTGAAATGTGGGAAGTAGACCAAGTCAAGTAGGGTTTGGAACAACAGCTCCAAGTTCAATCAGACAGAGAGCAATTTCAGATGGTTCCTTAGTAGGACAATCGAACGGTCACATGGGGTGACCCCACTCATGGTTGTTGTGTGACACACAAAAGAGGTCACTCACCTGCTGTTCACTGATAAGCTATATGAGGGTGGAACTTAAGTACAAACTTAGGATCCCTGAGATGGAAAATCCAGCCACCTCTGTGAGAATTATGCAATAAGCCCGAGAACCTGGGGTGCAAAATTGCTGCTGGAGTCCTGCCAAGGAGAACCGACTTGGGGTATTCTCTCTGCTTGCCTGCCATCCTCTCCAAGGGCTATCACTAAGCAGCAGCCTTCAGGTGGCATGGGGTTTAGAGGGGCTGCAGAGAAGATACTGATGGACAGAAGGAGAGGGCAAAGGATTTCAGAAGACCTGGACTGCAAGAGGCTTGGAACATCTCCAGGATAACTGGACTTCCAAGCACCATTGTGCACTCCACCCATGGATGTCTAGCCTGGTACAGTTGCTGGATTGGGCTACCTGGATTCTTGCATTCAGTGGCAGTACATCCTGCCAAAGATGTGGCTGTCAGCCACCCAGGGCTTCACTGGCTGCTGGGACCTGTGTTGGTATCTAACCTGCAAGCTGGAGCTCACCAGCAAGAGAAAAGACCATGCCACCTGCAGAGTCTTGGAGCACAAAGCTCCTGCTCCTAGCGCAACAGCTCCAGCTGCAGCTTCTACTGTCTCCCACTGAAAGTTTTGTTGGTTCCAGCAGCCAGAAATCCTCCTGCCCCTCCTTGCATTGCAAGAACAACAATTATGCAGCCACTTCCCCTGAGAAGTTCACCAGCTTGTCTGTGGCACAGTGCTGAAGGAGGGACCTTCAGGACCATGTGGGATCAGCACAAGGTGAGGCCATGAGGACACTGGATGCTCCAGCCATTAGCAGCAGCTCTTTGCAGCCAGGATTGTGTGTCTGGACTCCAGTACCCTCTGTCTGAGGCATTTCTTCTGCAAAGGAATTGGAACCTTCTGCCTGGAACATGATGCTACTGTGCAGTGGAGAGAGAAGGGGCATGGGATATCAGGACAACCAAAGCCTTGCGACTCAGGGACGCCCTAGCTTTTACCACTCTGAATGTAACCAGAGGGATGGAGTAGACAAAGAATTAAATGGTGTGACTAGGAATGGGATCAATCATTAGCTATCTGGTTATTATGTAGGCTTTCAAAAGGATTTTGCAAATCAAAGGGTCATCTTAAATCTTCCTGTGGGCTATGTGTGCTGGGTTCAAGGAAGCAGTACAGTGTTGAGTCTTTTCTGTTGTAAATATCCAGTGTGTAAAGCTGGGAAGGTGTTTTGTATACACAGCTGCTGGCAAATTGAGGCAAAGCATGAGCTCCTTTAGAGGGGATGGGGTGCACTGAGGGGGGGAGCAATCATGAAGGATTTGCACCCCACCTCTGCCCAGTGCGCCGATGGGGAACAGCTTTGTGTGACTGCAAGGTAACTGTGACCCTCTACAGTCTGCCAAGGTTGTTGGGGAATCAAGTCCCATCGGGATCTGGGCAGGATTACGTCAGCTGGCTGCACTGTCAGGAGATTCAGACCTCTGATTCATAGAAGCTTAATAAATATTTAGTTCTTGCTTTAGGCTGGTTGGGAAGTGCAGGGGCTGTGTGTGATGATGACTTCCTCTGATGCTGTTTATCTGACCTGCCACTGGGGTCCTGTACGAATGGAATTGCTACGCTGTACCATACTGCTCCGCTCTCTGAGACCTGTGAGGGGATATTGTCTCTCAACCCACTAAGGTTTCCACTCCATCTCTTTCTGTGTCTCCCCAGTATGGAGTCAGCAGGAAGAACAGCCTGTTTCAAACTTACCTTTGACTAAACTCTGTACAATTTCACTCGCTGCTGCTCACAATCACCCTCCAGCATTTTCCTATTAGGTTGCAATGAGCATGTACTGGTTATAATGGGAGCATCTGTGCTCCCAGCATTTTTATTTTCTTTCCAGTGTTTGCATTAGGTATGGGGGAGGGATGGCAGAGGACAGTGCATGGCATATTTGTGTGCAGGAGGGAAAATGGCAATGCAGAAATTATCCTGATCTCAGTGTTACTTCACAATGGGGAGGTTACAGGAGTTTCTGGCTGTTGGTTTCTCACAGCATCATTTGTTGCAATGGGCACAGAACAGGAGCTCTCTCAAATGCCCCAGTTAGAAAAACTGGGACATTTATATGGTAGCAGTTCCTCTCTGGTGTTTACCTTCTTCTTCTTTCACTGTCTGCCTTGCCCTTTGCAGGATGTGGTACCAAGAGAGCCTGGTCTCTCAGATAATATGAGCTAATATATAATGAACCGTGTTTGACTAGGGAAGTCCATCCCTTTCCCAGTAAAGAGTTGTCCACAAATACTAAAAAGTCAGTTGTAAGTGAAGAATAGCTTGTACAGTATGTAGCCAGCAAGGCATTTTAGAGCTTGTCCCTGTGTCCTTTCCTGACATTTCCAGGCAGGAGGGAAATGCAGTGCTGTGATGGGAGAGGGAGCAGCAGAACACAGCAAAATACAGCAGAACACAGCAAGACACAGCAAAATACATCAGAATACAGGCATTGGGGTAGGAGGCATGTCAGGTCAGAGCAGACCCTGCTGCTGCAGGGACTTGCTGATGGGGAGGAGGCACTGCAGGGAAGCTGGTGCCATTCTGCTCTGCTGCTCTGCAGGCTCTTAAATTATTCAGGTAATAATGGCATCTATATGTGCTTGGTGAGCCCACCCGTTATCAAGGTACTGGAATGAGGTGCGCAACGTCTGAAACCCTGTAGCTTTCAGAAATCTGTTTTGGGAGCTTTCAAACTGTGCTCCATCCTCAGCGTCTGGTCCCTTGGCCAAGGTCTCTGCCCAGGACGGTGCTTGCCGTGCACAGGGGATGAGCCGCCTCTGGAGCAAGTACTTCGGGAAGATGAGACGCCAAGGAGAGTGCCCTTTGTGAAAGTCCTGGGCTCGACAGCCTGTGTGTCTCAGTTTACTCACGGTGGGAAGCCGCCTGTAGTGTGCTGAAGCTGAGGTACAGCAAGCTACATCTGAGCTCACAGGAAAGCAGCTTTACAGAGTGCTAAAATTAGAAGTTTAGTCTGATTTATGCTAATTTGTTTTAATTGTCTAAGTATGTCAAGGTTCTTCAGAAATGTACCCTCTCTGTGCTGGTCTGGGAAGGTGCAGCATCACTGGGGGTGTGATGGAAGGATGGAAGGATTGCAGAAATTTCTGGGTTCCCTGCCCTACTTACATCGCTCCAGCAGTCCTCACCTCCAGCTCTCAAGATGCCATGAGGGTAGATTCTGAAAGCGTTAGCCCTGGATTGTTCAGACCAGCCTTGTTAAAATCTTAGATGAACCTCCGGGGTGCAGGAAAGTTCCTGACACCTTCTCTCTATAAGGGGGGAGAGAAGCGGTTCTGCTCAGTATGGCGGAACCATCTGAAAATTTACATTTCCTTTCACAGCTGAACTATGTCGTGTTTTGAGCCACAGCACTGCAAACAGCAGCAAAATTCAAGCTCCCTTCCTATTTGCAAGCCAAATTTTGCTGACTGGGTGAAACATTAAGCCAGAGCTGTACATTTCTGTGTAGGGGCTGTACTAATGTAGGGGACTATGTGAAATCTATGGGTTCAAAATGTGGCAGCCTCAGTGAAAAATCTACAGCAAAAACAAAGCAGCAGGTATGCACTGAAGTGTCTTGGGAGGCGGAGGGAGAGAATGCAGCAGCAGGAGAGCATTTAGAAAACAGACAAGGTTTCTATATTTATACAGAGATGAGGAAAGAAGGAGACAGTGAGCGCGCGCGTGTTTGTGTGTGCGAGTGTCCAGGTCACTGAGAAGACTCCTGCTCAAGCCAAAAGGTACTGCAGCAAGAAGCAAGCAGGAAAGAAGGCTATGGTTCTTCACTGCACTGTGGGGACAGGACTTTTCAGGGCTTGTAGGGAGCATTCCTGTTCCTATGTTGGGCCTTTTAAATGGGAAATGCAGAGATCAGTGTGCTGAAACCCTTTGCAGAATATAATGGTAGACTTTTAACTAATTTGATGGTCTCTGCAAAAGAATAATAAATATTTTCACCTTTTTACAGTGTCATTTGTCCCGAAAACTTAAGGCTTCCAGATACTCTGCAGGAAATGCATAGTGTATTCAGAGCCCATTTAGTTCTGTCATGATGCCATGCCTGGAATGGGGACTTGCTGATCACTGCACAAAGCAAAGAATAAGATAAATGCTATGCGAATGTGCTGTTTTGGTGGGTGAGACAGACAGGTGTGGGGTGAGCTAAGGGCAGTTTCAGCTTTAACAGTGCCCTTCCTGACTTGCACATTGCATCTTTGAGCACAGGGAAGATACTGCCCTTTCTGTGGTTGCCCCGTGAGCACTGTGCAGATTTCTGCCTGCTGGCCATGGGCAGCAAAGACACTGACCCATCACTGTGACTGCTCCATCTACATCTTGTTCCAAATCTGCCCCCTGTCATCTGGCGCTTTCATGGACCTTGAGGCAGTGCAGATGCCTGGCACCCTGGTGCACTGGATGGGATGTACTCTGAGGGTCTGTCATCTATTTTAAGGGACATACTACGAAAGAGAAGAGGGTAGTGTCTGTGCTGTCACCTCACAGGGACAAAGCTGTCTGCTGAGACCTCTGATCAACTGAACCTGGTCACACAGGGTTTCAGAGTGTTGTGGGAAATGCTATACTAGGCATTTGACCATTCCACCTCCAAACATGCTGCTATTAAACTCTCTATCTTTGCAGATACTTCATCAGCTTGCTTTCTTTCCTCTGTCCCCGGTTGCAGGCACTGAGAGCTGTGTCCAAGCATGCATACACCGCTCTGCTTGGACAAACTGTTCTGCTGAGCAGTAGGCGCTGGTCTCTCCTATAGCCCAGCTTTAAGTTGTCATTTACAGGTTAACTGTTGTGAATGGCACTAAGAGACCTTGGAATCTCATACAAATACAGAGGGTGCTGGGCAATCTCATAAGGCTGTACCATCAACCTGCTAGCTCCTCTTGTCTAGCAGTCTTCTGGTGCACAGTGGTGAGGGTCTCATGCTGTTTCCTGGAAGAATGCCTTGGCCATGCTGCTGGAGGTACTCTAGTCTGCTTTGCTGTGTACCTGGCCTCTCTGATGTAGGAATTTGCAAAGAAGGAGATTCTTGTGCTGGTACTTTGGATGGGTGTTGAACATAAACTGGCTTTGCTCTTGGAACTGGAGAGTGCAAAGCAGGCCAGCCTCTTTTGCTCCATTGTTCTCTATAATCTTTTAAAAATAAAGTTAAGCTGGTGTTATCAGCATGTGGAAAGATTCAGAAACTACCAACCTTTTTAACACCTTGTATTAGTTGGCAGGGAGAAGCAAAAATCTTAACACACAACATAGCAAAACTGTGAAAATAGACTGCCACACAAAGCAAATTCTTTCAAGTCTGTTGTCCCTCTTTTTGCTGGTGTCACACAAGCTGTAGAGGTGGACCAGAGAAATGGCTGCTTTGGGCTGTACCTGCTTCCAGTGGAGAGCATCTGTCAGAGCTGTAGGCAGAGGTAAGATGCCAACCAAGCTCTTTCTTCCATTCATCTGAATGGGGAGGGGAGAGAGTTAAAAGGGATCTTCCTTTGGTCTGCCTGTAAATCAGCTGTGCTCTGTTGATGATAGAAGTGTGAGCTTTTACTGTGTGCTGTAATCATATGCACCTCTTCCTTTCCTAGGTTCTTACTCTGCTATTTGAATCAATAATGTTCTACTGTAAGTTATTTCCATGGATTTGGTTATAGGAGTAAATAGCATGTTCTTAAATAAGATGCTAAACTTAATAATCCAGTGTCCTTGAATTAGGAATCCCTGCATAGAGTTTCTTTTGTTTTGAGGTGCTCGTTTGGGTTTTCTTTCTTCCCTTCTTTCTTCCCCCCCCTCCATTTGCCTTGTGGTAGATTAAAGCACTCGATCTGGCAATGGGCATGTGGAGCATAGTGTGGGGTGGTGGTGTCCTAGAGATTTTTCAGAAAGGGAAAACTTAACTAATTGACTTTTGATGGTGATCTGACTTTACTGCAGTGAGGAATGTTATGGCTCTCCTTCCCATCTTTAATGCTGAAACAGAAGTTATATCTGTGGGCTGCTGCCTTTGGCATGGGGATATTCCAGCTCTAGGAGATGCCTGCATGGGATCTGTATTTGGCCTGCAGGCTATAATTTTCTAAGCTTTTTCATTCCTCATCTCTTTTCCTGGCAAAATCATCTCAGCTTGGGGTGACAGTAGATCTGGTCCAAGCAGGAATTGCTCAGTGGAGCATGGCACAGCAGCTCTCTTTACATGCAGCTTGGATGTGCCACCGCACTGATGCATAGAAAGATGCTCCTGTTAAAGAGTGACCGATGGTCAGCAGGCTGACCCCCTTTCTCTGGGTGCCACGAAAAATGCTTCCTGTCAAGCCTCCTGTCAAATGGCTGCGGAGCTGAGATTGCAGTAAGAGGAGCTGCAGTATCACAGGACAAGAGTATAAAATATCTGCTCCCCATCAGTACTGTATCAGCAAAACTCCTTCTCAAAACTTGTGCACTTGTCCCTGCCAACGGCAAGACCACATCTCAGACCTGCCAGAGTTGTTCTCCAAGGCCACCAGCAGCTCAATAAGGCAAGATCGTCCTCTCTCCATCCAAAACCCGAGGCAGCAGCATTTGCTGTCTCCTGACAACATTTCAGCAGGGATCAGCAGCAGCTCCCTGTGGGGCCTCCCCACAGGCGATGTGGCACCACCATCAGCAGCAGCAGAGCAGTCACGAGGGATGTTTATTCTGCATTTCTTGCACTGTCACAGACGCTGTGGGTAAATTGAAGATATCTGGGCAGAGGAGCTGGCGTCCTTCAACAATTCCCTTTGGTTTAAAGTCATGCTTTAAAGATAAGTGTACTGTGAGGACCCTTGGAGTGAGCTGATTTTTTGCTCTGCTCGCGGCTACAATAGTGAAACAGCATCTTCATGAGGCTTGGATATAAAGTCCATTCACTGTGGAGGGGTGTTCCATGTTGGGAGTTTCAGTCTGAACAGACCCTGCAGAGATGGTGCATTTTGTCCATTTTGTCCATAAATGCAGCGTTGCACACAGAGGAGCAGAATGGAGGGTGCCCAGTAATACCATATAAACCTTTAGTTTGTTCTTGACAGAAAGAATCTATTGTAACGTACTGGGAGAAAAAAGTGATCTCAGCAGAGCTTCTTTTATTGTTCTTGTGAGATTTCTGGAAACAAAAACACCCAAACTAAGCAAGTAATACACTTTTTGTCCTCTTTCTGGAGCTGCAGCCGCTGCAGTTGTCTCCCCACCCTCAAGCTGTCTGCTGTTTACTGCTGAGCTTTGCCAGCAGGTTAGCGAGATAAAGTTAGGCTTGTTTAATCATGAAAAGTACCTAGAAAATACACATATATCATTTTTAATGTTTAAATTAAAAGAGGTACATGACATGCCCGTGATATGATTGGGAGCTTCCAGGAAACAACAGAAATTTAAGGTATCTCTGGGTGCCCAACCATGAAAACAATTTTGGACCTAATTTGGACCTAATTTTGGCTATATTTTCAAAGACCAGCATGAACAAACATGCATAGAAACATGCTGTTTGAGGATGTTGTGCCTCTGAAGAGGCACTAAGGCTGGCAAAGAGGTAGGAGAACAGACTGTAATGCTGGAGTCTTCCAGCAGGCTCACACGCCACACCACGGGGTAATGCACCAAAGCAGCCGCAATGAGACCGCTGAGCTCTCATGTCTGTGCCAGGTGGGCATCCTGGCCGAAACATGTTTCTCAGTCTCTACCTGCTGGCAGGTGAAAATGGGTCCTCTTTTCTTTTGAAAAAACACTTGAGGAAGCCAAGAGCGGAAATAATTAATAGGATTTTCTTTACTGTTTCATTCCATTCACTGACATTCACTGTTTCATTCCAGTCACTGTAAACCAGGTATGTAGACTCCCCCTATACTCCAGGAAGTTAAAAGGAGAAAATCTAAAGGTTTTAGGTGAGCCAGCTATCCAGCATCCTCTATAGCTGCTGTCAAAGATCCCATGATGCTTTTCCCAATAAAGTGTGTGTGTGCATACACGTATGTGGATTGAATCCTCTGTTCAGCCAAGACCTTTCTCAGGTAATTGCATTCTGTTTCCTTCCAGTCCCTCATTTCTCCAGTTCCTTGTGTTCTCTGCAGCATTTCTGTGGTCTGCTGAAGGCTGCCTCCTCTTACTCTGGGTATGGGAACACTAGTTTAGAGAGAGGTAAATGAATATAGAGGAAACTTTGCAATTGTGGAGTAGGCTGAGTCTTGAAATGCAAGTGGTAGAAATGGATACAGATGTTCTCGCTGTAGAAGACTACTTCGGGTTTCTGTATTTCATGTTGTCAAGGAAATTCTGTCAGAAGTCTAGCAAAAAAAAAAAAACCCTCAAATGTTTCAAATCTTGTATGCCTTCACATTTCAGACCATCTTGGGTTGTACTGACTGGGTAGCTCAGCGAGGGCATGGGGTTAGCAGGGTCAAGTCTAGCATTTCCTGGCACTGACAGCACTGGTTTTTGCAAAGCCTCAGGGAATCCTAGTGCTAAATGCTACAAGAGTATTCATCTTTGAAGGTAAGCAGTTGTGCATCCTCCTGAGCCTGGAGATTCATTGCAATGCAGGGGATCTCTGTGAGCTGCTGGGGAGGGGATCGAGCATCCTGCTCTTCTGGGGTTCGCACAGGCTGTCGTTTGGAATGACTCCCTCCTGCTCCATCCGTGATGCAGTGGGAGATGGGGACAGCGTTATGCTGCTCCTTGGCTCTGCTGGCTTTTCTGTGGCCTGTGACAGCCCTTCCCAATTCCCCATGAACTACGCTGTGGGTACCACTCCTGGGTGCTCAGCTCCCAGCACTTAGTGCCAGCGCTGATAACCTGGAGTCACAGCATCTTATTTTTGAATCACTGGGGGGGATTTTTTATTAATAACCCAAATTACCCCATGAAACAGCAGCTTGTCTGATGTTAAATATTAAACCCCACTAAGTGGGTGAGCCGGAGCGCAGGACCAACAGCATGCTGGTAACGGCTCTGTGAAAGGAGACGGCAGTGGTCCTGGCCAGCGTCCATTTATCCTTGCTCCTTGGAGAGCCTTCCATGTTCAGGGCAGTCAGGTGCTCCTCCACGCAGCTCCACAGCTTCTGAATGGCATTTTGCATGCTTTAAACAGATCAGCACATCAAAGGCTGGCAGATCCTCTCCTTGACGTTGCCATGGCAGCGGCAGCTGAGAGGATTTGGATGTTTCTGGGATGGGATTGTGTTGCTGGGTGTGTTGGGGCAGAGTGAGGATGCACCATGCACCACGTCTCGGGTCACTGTGGACATGAGCCGCCCGAGGATCCCTTGCCGTGTAAGGGGAGGGTCTGCCCAGCTCCGAGGGCTGCGGTGCAGGTCCCTGCATTGGCACCACTCACCTCGGCTCCCTCCGGTTGGGGAGAGAAGGAGGGAGCCCTTCCCATGCTGCACCGCACGTGGAAGTAGGTCAGCTGAATTATACCCTCAGAAATGCTTGTTCCTCTCCACTGGCTCTCCGGGGAGGTGAGACAGCAAGCCGTGCTTCAGGTGGTGACTCTGTAGGTGCCTGATGCTTATGGTGAGCCTGCCCTGGGGATGGATGTCTCAGGTGCCTCTTCTGTCCCCTGCAGCTCCGCTCATGGGCTGCAGTCATTTTCCAGGAGTGAACGTAAAGATGAGCTTTAAACACTGTGAAAATGTGACATTGGTCTGGCTGTGGAGAGGAGCTGTTGTACTGGTGTTGTGCAGGTGGCCAGTGAAGATTCCCACACATCTCCTGGATGGTGGCTGACGGAGACTTGAGGGGCAGGTTCCAGACAGGCTTTGTTCCCAAAATTTTACTGCTGAGGCCAGGGAAAAGTGCTGATACTGCAGACATTCAGTGGAAAAGGTCCACTGGGAGAAATAAAATAGTTGATCTCCTTCAATTTTAGAACAATAGCGAGACGCCCGTTAGACCTGCGAGGTCAGTAGAGCTCTGTCCTGTGGGGACGAGAGCTCACTCCTGTTCTGCAGAATTGCGTACTTTCTGAAGTAGTGAGTATTTCTGGGACTCGGCTTCTCTCATCTAGAGGCATCTTATGTAATTGAATTAGACCTTCGAAAAAGCTACTGTGTGATGAAATCATCCTAAATGCTGATCAGTGAGAGCAGGGCTGTGGGCATACAACAGAGATGTGCACATCTCTTCTGAATCATTCATTAATTACCGTTAAATGGAACTCATGGGTTTCAAGATTTCAAGTGGATTTTCTGCAGATCTGCCAAACTATCCTTCAGAGCATTGCAGTAACTGGAGAAAGGTGCAGGGTGTTGTACTGTGGGCAGAGTGTGGAGTTTGCTTTTGCTGGAATCTGAAGCTGAAGAGTTAGTGCTTTGTTTATTTTGGGGTCGGTTGGGTTTTTTTTCTTTCTTTTTTTGTGGGGTTATTTGGGGTTTTTGGTGGTATTTTTTTACACGGGAGCCAGAAGAGCAGAGACGAGTCCTGCTCTGTGAGCTGCTGCAGTATAAATATTTCATGATAATCTCAATGACTCTCACTGAACAATCCCCAGGAGCAAATATTAGTGACAGACGGGTTTTGCTAGTGCTTTGTAGTTTCACACATATTCTTTGCGATGCCTATTATGGATTTTGTTATTGATGGTGTAACCCATTTATTGCTTATCCAGCTCCCAGGAGGTGGGTGTCTAAAGACCCAGATCAATTAGAGATACGTACAGAATGGAAACTTCCCATGACTTGTTTTCCTTTGATTGTTCCTTGGCTTTGTGACCAGAAATTCATGGTAACCTGCAGCACAGCACTGCCACTGTCACAGATGTTGCCTACAAATGGCTGGGTTGCATTTAAAATTCCACCAAGTTTCTTGCTAATCCTCCTCATTTTGTTAATTCTGCCCAGCTACATGCCAGGTCTGTCCAGAGGAAAAAGTTGACCGAGTTGCAGCCAACTGTGGTGTGAGCATAAATTGCAATTAGTTACATTTCTGGTGCAAGCCTTCCTTCCTCATTATTGGTATCTGAGCCCTTCATCAAACTCCAGAGAATGTCTGTGTCAAATCACAGGGGTACAGCTGGTTCTGTTTCTTGCTGTAAATATTAAAATAGAGACTTCCTCCTCTCCTCTGTGAGCTCCAGCGGAACTCTGGAAACCTGGCAGGTCCGCAGGAGAAGCAGGTGACAGGATCTACCTCACAGAGTGCCTGGAGGTTGAAGGCTTTTCTTGCTGATACAAGAACAGAAGAAAATATTTTGACAAATCAGAAGAGGTTTACAGAAATGGATTTTTAGTTCTGAACTAGTGTGACTGAGCAAGAAGACCTTGGTGCAGACCATGGCATCAGGTACGTTGCAGACCCCACAAACCAGGTGGCTGCTGAGAATGAAGGTAAACTGAATGTGTGTGGTTAGATTCGAGTTCTTGCTCTCTCGCTTGATGCTCAGCAGCGGAGCAGAAGGTTTCTTTCCGAGAGGAGCAGAGCACAGCCTGCCAGGTGGGACTGTGCATTCATCTGCTCGCACAGGAGGTCAGTCTGTGCTGCCTGCAGGCATGCACTGCAGCCAAGTGCTGGGTATCTCTCCATCCTGAGATCCCCAAACAGGTATAGCATTGAGGCCTCTCAATGGTCTTGCAGATGCAGCACGGCCAGTGGATCCAACAGGATCAATAGCTGGAGTGGATTATCTACAGCCTGACAAGGGTCTTGTTACATCTTTCAGATTGGTACCTGCCTGAACAAAAGCAGAAATCTGCACCATGGCAGTAATTAAGAAGTGATTTGCCCTTGGCCCATATTGTGGGAACAGTGCCAAGCTCTGAATTCCCAGAGCTGGGATTTTTCAGATTCAGGCTAAGTTGGGTGATGCTATTTGCTCTCAGAACTGCCTCATCTCTAACAGGGGAAAAAGAGTGGATTGTTAATCCTGTGAGCAAGATGTCTTCTGGTCCACTGGTGGACAGGAACGTTGGATGCAGAGGTTGCTGAACACCTTCTGTCTGTGCAGAAATCTTCCTTGCACTCAGGATAGCACATAACTAAGCCACAGCATAAACAATGGGCCATGAATATTCCTTTCCTTTGGGAGCTCTGCAGCTCTTTCATGTCTTCACTCTGAACCTGTCTTCCTGAGTTTTTGTGCCCGAGTGAGTATAAATAAGATAAATTGGTGTGATGAAATTTTCAGTTGCATTGCCGGCTTATCCAAATGATGAGCAAGAAGAACACCTTATGACTCATGTCATAAGATGCCAGAGAGGCACATGTTATGAAGCTGTCTGTCTGCTCAGTATGTGTCCAGGCAGGGGCTAAAGGCTGCCTAAATGTCCCGATTTTGGGCTCAGACTGCTTGCTCTCCAGGAACTGAGTTGTGGTTATACTGGCACTAGGCAGCTGGCTCTTGGAGTAAGAGAACAGGCTGCTTCATCTCCAAAATCATGCCTTTGGAGGCAAACGTGTACAGTTCAAGAAACACAACTTAAAGAGCATCTATTCGATTTGCATTTCTGGATTTCCTTTGGGAACCTCACAGCTCAAATAGTTTTGAACTGCTGGATGACTATGAAATGGTTTCTTAGGTCAGGAGTATGATGGGGAGAGATTTCTTATGTCTATTAGCTGCTGAGCTTTCCAAACCCAGTCCACTGGATTTCTTGCAAGTTTTCATTTGACCTGTGCTTCTGGGTTGCTGCTTCTTGGACTGATCTGTGGAGAAGTACTTGTAAATTGGCTCTCCCCAGCCCCTGCAATGAAGGAGGTACAAGTCTTTGTCCCCCTTCCACAGGATCACATCGCGTAGCTCCTCCTCTGACAGAGACAGAAAGCTGAGGAGCAGGTGTCAGTGTGGACCTTTCAGATGCTTCCTCAGTTGCTCATGGCTGATGATTCCAGCACTTTGGAAGCTGAGGATTAGCCATCTGAGAGGTGAGGCATCAGCGGCTCCTATGGAATTCCTGTAGAATTATGGATCACTGTGCCAGAAACCACAAATGCCACAGGAAAGCAAGCCCCAGCCTTGCTGTGCTCAGCCGACTGTCTGCTCCCAGCAGCAGAGTGCCTAGTTCAGCACTGCAGAGCATTGTTATCTGCTTATTTATGCCTATATCACTGCTGTTCTCTCTTAACAGGAGAAAGCAGCCTGACAGCCCACTGTTTTTCATCCCAGCACCCTCCTTGTGTGAATCTGAGTACCTTCTGCTATCCGTGGTTGGGCAGCAGCAGCAGAATTGCTAAGGATTTAAATTATTCAGCTTCTGTTGCTGACTCAGCTTAACATTTCCTGATATAACAGCTTGTTGACCAGAACCAGGGAGTCCAGCTGCTCCTGGAAGCCTCAGCAAGTGACAGGAGTGCAGGGAGTGTTTTCTCCTGTGAGTAGAAAGGGGACATGCTGGAGTAAGGCACTCTTGTCCTTGTACCAGGAGTGTACCAGCGTACCAGTGACAGCAACAGCCCAGAGAGGAACAGCTCTCCTTCAGTCACTTCAGCCCTGGACTTCTCCTGGCATCAATTCTCTGACTGCTGAATGCAGAAGGGGCTGCACTTCATTCCCTGAACAAAAGCACACACAGTTTCCTCAGCATATTGAAGCCCACTGTTAAATTGTTTATGCTCTCCAAGGCAATGTGTTTAAGGTTCTCTGCTGCATACACTATTCCCTTAAATGAAAATTAAAGAACAGCTGAGGACAGATTCGCAGCAGCTAGCGAAGTCCCTGGTGCTGGGAGATCACTTCTCCAGTTACATGGGAGACAACAACACAGAGGAAGGAGCCTTGCATTCCTCCACAGCTACATCATAGTGCAGTTAGAGAGTTTCTCCAAAGGTCAGAGGCAGAACTTTGTATCTCAAAAAACCAAAACTTTTTGTAGCTGAAGGAGTAGTTTCCTCCAGACACCTCTTCTTCCTTCTAAATGTCTAACAGAGGGCTTCTCTCTGCCCAGAGAACTCAGGCATAAACCCGGAATGCAGCGGCACTGGGGCACCAGAGCTGCTGAGTCCATCCCAGGAGCCAGCTTAGGACAGCAGAGCGAGAAATTATTTTTCCTGTGGGTAGGATAGATACTATAGCATCGGGAACAGCGCTCAATACCGGAACCCTGACTCACAAAAATCCCCTGAAGGCCACGAGGGTGCACAGTGGCATGTGGGAGTTGACAGCTATTATTCACCATAACTTTTGGCCACTTTTTCTCAACATGGATTTGCTCTTTCTTAGAGAGTATTCCTGTTGTGTCCATCGTAAATCATTTCCCTTTGAAGAGCTCCAGTTTAACTCTGGGTTAGCTTTTGTGGGTGCCACATGACACTGACCTGTACAATCTCAGAGACCTTTAAGGGGACATTCATATGCTCATATGTCACTAAAGAGAGGACACAGTATAATCTCTTAGGGAATGAGCAACCTGGCCAATTTCAGTTTAGGGTCTGGAAACAGGTAAGTGTTAAGGAACTGCCTGAGACTGTAGTCTTTTGAGGTGTATCCATGGAAATGGAAAGAGCTCTTTGGATTAAGAGCTATTAATTTATTAGAGCTGTATTTGTTAGTTTTCAAGCTCTCCCAGGCTCTGATTTCTCAGACAGGATTGTGCCCATACTGTTGGTTCCTCCAGAACTGCAAGCTGTGTCAAAGATGATACTGCTAGGTCTAACAGGCAAGATAATGGTGACAAGTTGCTCGCAAGTCTAGGGTGTTGGTTTTCAGCGCTGATACATGCAACTTACTTGTCTGCAGTTAGATGGGGAACTGCAGAGATGCCTCAGGTGGGGTGGTAAAGATTGAATAAGACGAAGTAGAGGGATCAGTGGGAAGTGTTCATAAAAATAGGATTAATGAGGGGCAGCAATTAATGTAGCAAAGAGACCTGTTCCCTGAGAGGAGGGGGTCTTAGCAAACAGGCAGAGCATCTCACAGGCACCTTCACACTCCTTTTCGCTGAGGTGTGGTTGGAGACAACCCCAAATGGATTGGAGGGCACAGCTCTTGTTTCTAGGGCTTTGTCAAGTGTGTTTGTTATCCTGGTGGCTGCAGGACCTGGAGAAAAGTTGCATTATGCCGAGGAAGCAACTTTGAAGAGTCATGAGCTCTGCCTGGTGAGGTCCTGTCTTCAGAGGACTCATATTTACATTCATGACATGCAGTTATGTAGGTGGGAAAAAAAATAAAAGCAGGATCTAAGACACAGATGGTGTTGCTCTGTAGGTTCAGAGCAGCAACACCTTGGAGAGCAAATGTAGTGTGCTGGCCAGCAATTGCAGTGCCCATCCTTTTGACAATTAACGCTTGAGCTCTACCTGCACTGGAGGTGGAGTCTATTATAGCTCAAATACCAGAGGGATCCAGATCTCCAGGGAAGTGCTGAATTGCACTGGGCAAGGGGAAGGTGTTTTCCTTAGAATGAGGTAAGGACTGCTTTGCTCTATGTTTCAACGTGGCCTTTGCTCTGCATAAAAATCTCAATTTCTATGTAATGCAAAGCATTTTTCCATCCTAACAGGTTATCTTGATCTACTTTTCCTGCCTGTCAGCTGGTATAAGCTTTCCCCATGGTGGGCTGGGCTGTTTTATAGGAGTTCCCTAGGGAGATACAGCTGGCAGAGCTGTTTTTTCTCTCTGAAGCTGTAGTGTCACAGGCCATATTTATCTGTTTGCTGCCCAGGCCTTTCCAGGTGCAATCACCTCACAGCCTTGCATTCACTGGTTTGGCCCCAGTGCCTGGAAGAAGTGCCTTGGCCTTCTTGAGCCTGTAACTGGCAAAAAAGGGCCAGGTGAATGGTAGCTAGAAATAGAAACGGAGCCCTGCAGCTCCCCTGCAGTCTCCCAGTGCTTTGTCAAGATGGCCCCAGTTTAGTATCTGGATCCAAGGTGGGGTTAATGAAACACCAGCAGAAGGATGGCTCCTGCCAGCCAGGAGCATTGCCCTGCGGTGCGTCACCCTGAGCCGGTGCCGGAGGAGAGGGTGGGACGGGAGTAGTCTCCAGGAGGTCTGTTCCTTTGAACAATCGGTGTGACTCCCTTGCGTGTCTTTCAGAGAGGGCATGCACCAACCACTGTGGACCCCTTGCCTTCTTGCTGCAAGCAAGGATCTCCTGAAGGGATGCTGGAGCAGGAGTCTGCTGTGCAGGTAGAAGGGGGGAAGGGGCGCGTTCATTGTGTTGCAGCAGGCCCCGGGCCCTACAGAGGGCCTGGAGCTGCTGTCACTAGACCTCATTCGCCACTTCAGTTCCATCTCGGTGCCCTTCATTTGGGACTGTGCCCAGCCAAGGTCTGGCAGAGGCCAGGGGACAGTCTGGGGTCTTCTACTACCTGCCTCCAGCCCAGCCTGTTTGGTGCAGCATGGACCAGGAGACAGCATGCTGCTGGCCACAGAGCTGTTCCATTTCACTTTGTATTTCGGAAGTTTCATCTTCCCTCGTACTGCCTGAAGAGCAGGGCTTGCACATGTGGGCCCCTCCCTGTTTACAGCTCGCAGACATGTTTATGCAGCGTCCTCGGTCATGACACCGGCCAGAGGCTTCGTGTCCAGCCTGGCCGCTCTCCCCAGGCCCCTGACGTGGGACAACCTGTAATCTCCAGACTGCAGGCAGGAGCTTCCCCGCCATGCCAGCGTGTGGGCGAGTGTGAGCGGCGATAGTGCAGTCCTGCCGCTGATAAACCTCTTCCAGACGGGCTGCTCGCACTTGGCCAGGCTGCAGCACCCGGTGCGAGAGGGCTGACGGGCGCTGCAGACCCTGGCTGCCCAGGGTGGGCTCACCTTCTCCGGCAGCGATGCCATGCCTGCGTTACTTGAGGGTGAGTACCTTGGCATGGTAATGGGCTCACTGGGCAGCACTAAGGGGACAGGAATCAGGTCAGTTCTCAGGGTGTTGGTTTGCACGTGGGAGTTTAGGTATATCCTGGCCAGTAACGTGGTCTTAAGTCTGGTCCAGAGAAAGCGGCCCTTGTCCCCAGAAGATTGCAGCTGGATGGACCACAGAATGGCAGGAAGGGTTTCCTGTCCTTAGTTCACTGGGAACTGGCCGAAGGTTGTACTGGGAGCCAGTGGCAGAGCCTGACACTGAATCCAGAAGGGCTAGGTCCCTGTGCTGCTGTACTTGTCCTGTCCTTCTCACCACTGCTTTGCTGGCAGAAGGGAGGCGCCCCCAAGTGTTTATTTTTTTTGCTCTATTGTAATGTTAAATGTTGATTTCTGTGTTGTCATCTTTCTCCTTTACCCACCTGAAGCTCTGGCCAGGTGCACGGGATGACGTGATGGGCACGGCACAGCATGGGCTCTGTGGCGGCTTTTTTGCTTGCTTGTCCTCGCCAGGGAGCCACTGGCAGAGACACATGGCCAGGCCTGGGCTTCAGGTGCTTTCCTGGCAATGCTTTCCTCCCTGCATGGCTTCCGGAGGCTGCACCCCAAGCACTGGCCCGAGCAGCCTGGTTGAACGCTGCCAGCAGTGAATCCATTGCAGCCGAGGCGCAGAGACTGTTCTGCTGTTCCTCAGGGTGTGCAGATCCCAGCTCAGCCCCCTTTTCAGTGCTTTCACTCCTGTGGGCAAACAAAGCATGTATGGACTAGCCATGCGGAAGCGGAGGTAGAGAGTGAGTCAGAACAGACTGCAGAAATTAGGAGCAGTTTATAAACATCACTAGAAAAGAGAGGGAATTTTCTTCAGGAGGCATGGGGACAGATCCTGATTGCATGATCTGGACTCCAGCACATCTGAGCCTGAGGTTGCTCTGCAACTGCTGGTGTCAAGCAAGCTCAGAGCATGTCTCTGCTTTCCCTCTGCACTGGCAACCTGCTATAGCCCTCTCAGCGTGCCAGTGTCCAGTGCACACACCTGCCTAAGCCATGCCATGGTCCAAGGAAGGAAGTGCATTGGGGAAGTAGGAGGTAAAAAGCAGTTACAGTGCTGCTGCGTCTCTCTCAGCAGCTGTAAACCCTGTCATGTTGTTAGAAGAGGTGTAGCACCTAAGCAAAAAGCTCTCGTGTATTGTCTTCAGTCATAGTCCATATATTTTCTAGTGAGGTAAAAATAGCTTTTCTTTTTCAGGATATGCAGAGAGCAGAGGCTCCTGCTAACATCAAAGGAAAGTGACAGCTTTCCCCTGGGTGTGCGTGGCCTCAGCTGGCAGGAGCACAGATGTGTTAACGCTTGCCTTGCTTTGGCTTTATGTGAAAGGAACAATGTCCTGGTCGCCATCTCCCAGTTCAGACCATCCCCTGTTCCTCTCTCCACTTGCTGCTGCTGGACCCAGCACCGTACTTCATTAGGAAAGTGGTGGCTTGCAAATGACAGAACATGCTCTTGATGCTACTACTTAGAAAATGCATTAGTGGCAGGTGGGAACTGACGGAGGCAAGTTTTCATAGACCTGCAGGCTGTAGCACCAGGGGACCCTTATCAGAAGGATCAGTCTGCTGCATAGGGCAGCTCCCAAGTCCTTGCTTAAAGCAGATTAAGCTGTTTCTGGTACCCACCCTCCTCACAGTCCTGAACCTGTTCCAGCTTCAGCAGTAGCAAAGAGGATCTGGGGGGAGTGGGGAGGGAGAAGGAGCTGAATGGCAACCCAGATGCTGTCAGTATCTGAATATGCTCAGCAGGGGCCAAGATAACTTGGCCCTGAACTGCACAACCCGTGACAGTCCAGAACTGCCTTTGCTGTTAAGAGTGCATAAAAATGGGCTTTCTGAAAGCTAGTTTCTCATGGCTATGTAATGATGGAGGATTGTGTGTGATGGAGGGGCCAATCTGGTGCCTGCACCTGAAAGCTTGCCCCTTTCTTCAGTACTTTCAAAATGCTAGTTCTCAAGTTGCCTCTCTTCCCACAAATCTGCCAGGGGCCCTTCTTCTTTTACTTTGGGATGTCTTCTGGTCTGGGGATCTCTGCTGGGCATATAAACCATCCAACTCTGTGGTACATGCTTTTGTGAGGCCTGGGGCTATTGTGAAATCTCCACTCAACTGAAAGAAGCACAGGCAAAGGGTTTTCTCATCTGGTGCATGGAATAAGAACAAACTTACTTGGCAGATGCCTTCCAGAGGTGACCTCTTGTGCCTTTGACACTCATCAGTCCTATTAAGATCTGCGAACCTGTCCTAAAGGTGGGGGTGATTAGGTGATTAGGAAGTAGAACTTGGGCATATGGATCTATCTGTCTTAAATCATGTGGGCAGGGATGGGGATGATGAGAGAACAGAATTTGGGCATGTGGATTTATCCTTTTATCTGATGAATTTTCCCAATGCTGTTGCTATTCTCTTTCATCTGGGTTTGCAGTACGTAGTCTGCCCTCCATGCTCTGCTGGCTGTCTGCCTGGGGCTTTGCTACTGTGGCCTCTCTGGAGATGCTGTGCTCTGCTGAATGCTGTCTTCTACTCAGAAGGCAGAAACCTGCCAGTACGTTTTGTTTCCGCTGCAGGATCCACTGAGAGTGTCAAGTTTCTGTGAATAGGAGAGAAACTTCCTATAAAGCAGACAGCGTGAGTTCTGTTTCTGGGCATTTTGAGTTGAATCTCTGATTCAATTTTCCTGATCTTCCCTGATCATGTTAAAGAGACCCTCAGTGCCATCTTTGACTGCTGGTAATCTCAGCAGCTGTTTCACTGTGTTTCTGGGACTGAGATATTCTCCTTGTCTGATGAGGATCCAGGTTACCACCTGCAGACCTGGGCACTTGATGTCTGCAAGGCAGAGACAGCCAGAGAAATCCCTGGGTTAGGCTTAAAAGCAAACCACCACGCTGATGTAAGGCTTTGCTGTCTCTGCTGGAAATAATGCCTCACAGGTGGGGATCATGCCCGCTATGGAACACAATCCCACATGAGCAAAGAAATGTCAAAGCAAACGTCAAGGGCAGTTGCAAGGTTCATTACAGTACCTCCCTGGCTGGCAGCTCTGACCTTAAGTTCTAGCACCCTTCCAGCATTGCAGCTGGAAGTGACTGGATGACCTCCTAGATGTGAGTTGGACATTTCCACTCCATCTAGGCAGGATGCCCATAGCAATACATAGCTTTGGTGCCAGGATGCAGGTTTGCATCTTGCTGCTGGTCCCGGGGCTCTGTGTTTGTTGGGATGATTGTTGCTGCCCACTCTGCCCTTTCCTCTGTGCCATCAGCCTGTGTCAATCTGGTTCGGTTTCCTCCGGTTTACTGGCAGACTGGCCACATACAGGAGGAGGATGTATGTCTTCTTGGCAGGGCCAAGAGCCACTGTGCCTCCCCCAGGCAGGGCCAGTGGTAAAACTGTGCCTCCCCCTTAGCAGCAGCAGCACATGGTGCTCGGGAGGGACCGTGGCCCTCCTGCTGCCATTTCTCTGCTGTCACACAGTTTGCACACCCCAGTTTGCAAGATGCCTCAGCTGGCTTTGCTCCTAAGGTGTCCCAGAGAGAGGGTGGCACGTGTTGCTCCAGGTACAAGGTTTTGAGGGAGTGTGGAGAACAATGGAGCTGTGAACAGATGCCTGCAGCGTGCAGAGCAGGAGCTGCTGAGCTCCTCACTGGAAGGAGCATGTCTTCCAAAGAATACAAAAGAGACAAAAGGGTTTGAAGATGCAGAATTATCATTAGTGGCAAAACTCATGAGACAGCAAGAGACCTGTGTAGTGATTTAATTGGGGGTAATTGCTTTCAAGATCTTTGCTATAGAGCAGCTATAGGAAGCTTTTCATGCAGCAAAGCCTGCTGCTCCTCACTGACAATGTTCTCCAGTAGCAAGGCCTGGCAGAAACAAACCTGAACCAGTGTAGGGTTGGTGGGAGGGTGCCTGCTCCAAGGAGGGTGCACATGGGCCTGGTTTGTATCCTCCTCTGGCACGCAGGGACTAAGCCAGCTTCTCTCCCCGTGCAGGTGTCAGCCGAGTGGCTTGGCGGCAGCAGAGTAGACCCAAACTTGTTGACTACTGGATTTACCGTTTGGCAGAAAGTGTTTTGCTGCCCAAGGCACGGGAAGCAACTTGTTACTTGAAATCTGCATTGCATTGCAATTCCTCTTCTCTAGCGTAAGATCAGTGCTGCTCTTCAGTGAGGGCAGAGACTCTGAAGATACACAGCAGAGACCAGGGAAGGGGAAAGGCAGGAGCTGAACGGGCTGAGAATTGAGACTCTGGGAATTCCCTATAGCACCGCATGTTTCGAATGTAGCTCTGGCTGTGCGGTACCTCTGGGTAACAGTGAAGAAATATAGCCCATTTCAAAAATATCCAGTGACTGCAAGCTCCCCCACTCCTCCCTCTCTGTAACTTGTCCTTGCAGCTCTTCCAATGGAGCAGGGAGTTGTCTGGTTTCAAGCATCAAAGCAGTGTTCCTGCAGGCAGTGAGAAGGTCCAGTGGATGCTCGCAGCCCCTGAGTGGGCGTGCTGCCGTTGCTGCCTGTGCTGCCTGCGGTACGAGCAGGGGTGCTCTCCAGGGATGGCTGGAGTTGGAGACCTGTTGGAAAGGGCACCTAGTCCCTTTCTTTTGGCATCTTTGGCCCTCTCTGTAGCAGGACATGTTCCCAGGCAGTTCCCCAGACCTGTGTGCACATCCTTGCAGTGAAGGGCTCCCCACCTCCTCTGGAGCTTCTCAGCGAGAAGCCCCTTGGCCCCTCCTGATGCTGGGTGCTCTATGAACAGTGCAGGAGCTGCAGTCCCTGCTCAGGCTGCCTCGTTGCTCAGCAGAACTGCAAATAGAGGAGACCAGTGGGCAAACAGCGTAAAGAGGGCAGTGTAGCAGGATGCACATGTGCCTTTTTCCAGTCTGGAACAGTGTGGTGACTTGCCTCTTGCCTGTCTTTGTGTCCCAGAAAACATTGTGAGATCAGCACAAGTCCCTCAACTCATTTGTACTTGGGAATCATCTAGTTGCAGCGTTTGGCAGCTTGTACAGAGTGGGGTCCTGACAAATGTGGCCACCTTTCCCAGAAGGCGGCAATGTTGGGACCCTCCCTTACGTTATCAGTGATGTGCAGAAGGTGCTGGCCGCAGCTCCTCCCTGGGTGGGAGCAAGAGCCAGGCACTGCCAGAAGAGATTAGAGCAGGACTCCCACCACAGCCAGAAGACAGAGAAGGATTACCCAGCTTCTGACTGCAGCCCTTGAAATCCAGCCTGAGCCTCTGGTTTGGCAGAACTTTCCCTATGCTTATTGCCTTGGCCATGGCTACAATGCAATGGACTTGGTCAGGTCCAGGAATCTCATGTTGGGGTGAGGAGCTGGGATATTCATCGAGCAGCAGTAATGCTTTGTGGGGTGAGGCTGTGAGAGCAGGAAATCACCTGTGAATAGGAACAGGGGAAGCCACTAATCAGAGCCAGGAGAGGGAAAGGAAAAAACTTAGATTGTCAGCAGATGAGGGAAGCTTTTTCCTGATGAGAAGAGAAGAGAAGAGAAGAGAAGAGAAGAGAAGAGAAGAGAAGAGAAGAGAAGAGAAGAGAAGAGAAGAGAA
>JAOQGH010000015.1:5700689-5731149 GCA_025769975.1 Gallinago jamesoni | reverse complement strand
AGAGAAGCACAGTCCTATGTGCTGTGCTGGGTTTTTTACTTCAGAAGATCTTGGAGCACTTTGCAAAGTCCAGATCCGAGGCTTCTCTCTTGGGGAATTGCTGGAAGCAGCCTCCTGACAACTCACAGCTTGAATGTCCACAAGTCTGTGGAGCAGGTCACCCATGTGTAGGGTTTAGCAGCTGTGTAGGAGTGCAGGAGGTGCCCAATGGCAAGTGAGGCAGGTTATTTTCTCCTCTGGAATAGCTCCTTCCTGGAAGGTAAAGGAGAATGGAAAGAAACACTGCAAACTCCAAAGAAATGAAAACCAGTAGAGGCAGTCTCTGCCTCTGGAAGCAGTTGCTGTGTGTCCTGGGGCACACGGGGCAGACAGTGATTGTGTGTGCATGTCTGTACAAACACTGGGGTGCAGGTAGCATGCCCATGCTACGCTTTGTGCTTATTAGTGGATGGTAACTGTGCGATGTGTGTGTGTCTGTGGTTAGGAACACTGGTGGTGTGCTGACTGGGATGTGTATCTATTTGATATGCACATCTACTTGTGTCCATCGGGTCTCTGCGTTTCTTACTGTCGCTGCTCCTTTTTGCTGAAACTCAGGAGATGGCAGTGACTCACTCCCTACTTCAGTTCCCTGGCTAATCTAGCATTGTCTTGCTCTCTGACATCCCGAAACAAAGCAAGCTGTTCTGAACGAATGCCCCCGAGTGATAGGCAGGCAGTCCCAACATACACACTGAAATCAGAAGGGCAACATGACTGCGAATCTTTTCCCTCTGCTTTTACCATTTGAGTTGAGCTATCCCTTCTTCCGTGGCTGCGTGTCTGGTCTGCCTGGTGTCCTGCATCCCTCTGTGCTTCTCTGAAAGGTGCTGCTGAGCATGGCCAGCAGAAGAGCAGTACTTCTGAAGCCTCAGCATGTTCTCTGAAGCTCCGGACGCATCACCCAGAGGGGCGGGAGGGAAGCATGACCTCTCTCCTCGGTGGCAGGCGTTACCTGTGAGATGCCAGGCTCCTGGGCACGTCTGCGGGGCTGCTCTTTCTCTGCTGTTCCCGAGGTGGTACCTGCAGCTCTGACCTGCTCCCTGCTCTTGGCAGCAGTCATCTGCTTTCCGGAGGCAGCTTGGTATTAAATATCCTGTCTGACACAATAATGGAGAGAAAATGAACAAATTCCATTAGCGGCTGGCGATTCCTGCAGGGTCTGCGTTAGAGCGAGGAGGGAGCCTGTATTTTTAGATAGAATGCAATGTAACTTACTGGCTCTCTCAAAGCTGGGGACTAGATAACCAAGGAGGGAGAGGGGGGACGCTGGGCTCAGGTTTCAGCTGAAGTGCCGGACTATGGCAGCACGAAAGGGCAGGTCCGGTCCAGACGTGGCTGTGAGTATACAACGCACTTCTCCTCCCTGCCCTCGGAGACCTTTGCTTTGCTTTTCTGCTTGCTTTCTGCCTGTAGTCTTTGCTGCTGGGTGTGCTGGGGCTTTGGGAGCCCCTTTGCTGCTGCAGCCTGTAGAGATTTACCATTTTAAATCTTCGCAGCTCCATGTGTGTTCCATGGGTGGGAGAGCCTGGCTGAGCTGAGCTTTGATTTTCCAGGGGGTTTGCTGTGGACGATCTGTGCTGTGGCTGGCATGCAGCCCTGTCATTGATCCTGACCAAGATGCAGAGGCTTCTAGCAGGGTCTGGAGCTGGAAAAGCTCTGTGCATTCAACCTGTTGCTTGAAGCTGTCAGTGTTTCCTCTCTAGACCCCAGACAGCACACATAGGGCTCAGTGTGGAAACGTGCGCTGCAAGGCACAGTGCTGGTGCTGCCTCTGCCTCTCTTGGTAGATCATCCTCTATGAGAAACACACAGAGCCATGTCTCCTCTGTGCCCACAGTCTTCCTCAAAGCCGGCAGCTCTGCCGTGAATCTGGGGTCTCTCCCCAGGTGGACATGGCTATCCTCTGCAGTGGCAGCAAGTGGAGCCAGCTGTCAGGGGAGGTCACGAGATGGGCATGTGTCCCCACCACCACGCGGAGGCTGTGTGCCAGGACAGGGCACAGTGCTGCTGCCCTGCTCTGCCTGTCCCTCTGCCCCTGGGTGGCCTGGGGGGCCACGGCACCTGGACACTGCCGTGGGAGCCCAGGCCCAACTCTCCAGTGTGTGCCTGGCACAGCGGGGACCAGGACACCCTCTCCATGGACATGGCTGCTGCAGGGGGTAGCGGACCGGTGGGCCTAGGACAGGGCTACGTGTCTCTGTGGTAGGAGGGTCGGGCAGAAAGGATGGGCTGGGGGAGGCAGATGGAGGTGAGTAGAAGGTAGCCAAGTTGTGCTTCTCCAAAGTCCAAATTCGAACAGCTGAGGCTGCAAAGAGAAGGGAAGAGAGGAGCCTTGAAGCTATGTGGTGCACCATCCTGCCCAGGTCTGCCTCCAGTGCTGTCCTCTGTGGCTGTGCTGCTTCCAGTTCCTGTTCAAGAGCTTCCTCATCCTGGGTGCTCCTCAGCATCCAGGCTGTGGGCACTACAGGGTGGCCTGGCATAGCAGGATGTAGACTCTTGTAGCACAAGAGGTCCCTTGGTCAGTCCCAGCATGAGCGGTACAGGAGGAGTTCTGATTTTCTGTTGGAGCTGAAGGCAGAGGAGTGTGTCCTGTGCCCTTGCCATGGATGTCTCATGGCTCTTTGCTGCAGAGAGCCCTTTTGGACCTAGCAGGCGGGAACCAGCTCGTAGTTACCACTCCAAGGTCCCAACCTCACAGAGCCACATCACTGCATTTCCACCTATTTGTTCTCCAGCTTCTGGTGAGCCATCCCATGGTCATCATTTGCTGCCTTACACTGCTAAATAGCGTGGCTTGAAGTATTCCTGTGCCTTGCCTGTGGTGGCCACATTTTAGTGGTGCAGGCAGGCACTGTCTTACTTCTGTTGGAAATGAGAGTTGCGACTTTCCTGGCTGCAGGCGCTTGGCCGCGGTCATTGTCCGTAGTGCTGGTCCTCAAGCTCACCACCGCAGCTACCCAGAGGTTTCTGGAGGACTGCAGGGGTGGGCTCACCACAGCTGTATTCTAAGCCTCATCTGTCGCTGCCGTCTCTCAGCCAGGACATGGAGATGTTTCCTGGGCCAAGGAGGCTGCCATGGTTGGAGTCCCTTAGAGCTTCCTCCCTACCCCACCTGCAGTGCTGGGCCGAGCTGCAGACCTCATGTGGCTCTCCTGCCCCATCATCTGGATGCTCTTCACTCTAAGTCCAGGTCCCAGTTTTACTTCTTCCTGTCTTATTTGGGGCACCTCAGCCTGTCCCAGGAGGTCCCACCTTGACCTGCTTGGTCTCTGTAGTCATGTTCTCTGAAACCGAGTGAAGAGCTGGCCCTGTGCTGGTGGTGGGGGAGAACAGAGGGACTCGGTCTCATGCATTTTCGTTTTTTCCCCAAGGCCGATGCTGCAACCAGTTTCTTGAGAGCTGCAAGATCCGGGAATCTGGACAAAGCCTTGGATCACCTCAGGAATGGGGTAGATATTAACACCTGTAACCAGGTAGGTGAAACCCATGGGGCTTCCTGTACCATCATGTGAAAATGTGCTATGCAGTGACTCCCCCAGGCCCGGTGACAGTCACTGCTCCCCTTCCCTGTGCTGCTCCTGTAGGATGGAGACAGGGAGGTTCCCTGTGGCTGCTCACTTGCTCTGCTCTGCGTATCCCATCAGGAGAACCTGGCCTGATCCCACAGTCCTGCCTGCCATGGAGCAGGGTATAAGTTGGCTGATAGTACCTTGCCTGGCAGAGGAAGTTCAAAAGTCTTGAGGGAGAGGCTGCCTGTGCTTCCCCATCCCCTCCTGCTCCCAATGTGTCTGGCTCCCGATGAGGTGTCTGGGGATGAGAGAAAAGCAGTGGTCTGTTCGGTGGAGCGCAGCAGCGAAGCGCAGCACCTCCACTCTGCTGTGTGGAGGTGATTTCCTATGGATGATCTTCTCTGCAAAGGCACTGTGCAGTCTCCAGGGCTGTGCCCCAGAGCTGTGGCCCAGCTGAAAGGCTGGTTGTCTTTGGGGCAGGGAGGGTGGCAATAGCTATAAAGGTCTGGGGAGCCTGGCAGTGCTGGCTGGAGCATAGCAAAGGGCATTAACAGGTAAGCAAAGAGGGAGATCTGAGGCTCCTGCAGGGTGACAAGGAACTGGGACAGCTGGGAGAGGCTCAACCACTTATCAGAGGCCAGAGCAGATAGATGTCTGTGGCCAGGTTGTCACAGGAATCACCCTTGGGGATATTCCCCTCACCTGCAGTACTCAGGCTTTCAGGTTCCCAGAAGCTGCAGTTTAACGCAAGCCAGGGATGTTTGAAAAATGCTGGTCTTGGTGGCCTGGGAGGTGTCGAGCAGGTGAAAACCCTCCCAGCCCAGCGCAGAGATGGGTCTGCCCCCAGAAAGGAGAGCTGCAGGCACAGAGGAGTTGTTTGCACATAAGCAGCAAAACAGTTTGGATCTGTGTAGGTGCCAAATGCAAGTGTCTGAACCTGAATTGGTGCAGGTGCTGTAGGGAGAGACTTGGGGGGCCTGGGATGAGCAAGGGGTGACAGGGGCTGAGCCCTCGGCTGCTTTCCTGAGAAGTAGTGATGCTGGGGGGGCCGACAGGGCAGGTAGCACAGATGTATATTCACCTCGTTTAGTGTCAAGCTCCCGAACTAAGCGTAGTTAAGACCTACTGCCCAGTGCACTCACTGCAGTCACTCACTCCCCCAGGAAAATCATCATCTCCTTTTCTTTTCTTACTGATAGTACTGTGCAGGGATGCTGGGCTTCTGCAGACCCCTGGGGCATGCTGCAGCTTGCATCTCCTCTCTGGGACACTTTGTGGGGTTTGGGAAAAGCTCAGGAGTTGCTCATTTTGTTCATCACTGTATTATCTTATGATCTGGATTATTAATTCATAATCAGCAACCAGATACTCTCAAAGACTTCTGTCCTGGGGCTCTGCGGGGACATATGGGATTTAGATCAGAAGGGTCTTGTAGGGAGAAGAGATAGAAAATGTTCAGAGTCCTTTGAAGATGAACTTTTCCATGGCACCTGTTGGTGGGTTAGAGGCTCTGACCCCATAACTACAGGGTTTGAAGAGAGGACAGGGCATGTAGCACAGTTTTAGCACTGGGCTGCAGGACATGGCCCACGCTCGGCACTGAGCACATCCTGTGTTTGCAACTTCCAGGTTGCTGTGTTTCATTTCAGAATTTGCCCCTATCATTAAACCCAGCTGCTGCTTCCCTCATCTCTCCTGGGGGAGCAGCAGCCCCTGTAATTGAGCCACAGCAGTGGGTCAGTGGCTGGAAGCAAAGCAGTCACACTGCTCCTGCTTCCAAGCGCTTAGCTACAAACAAGCAGAGACAAATTGGTGTTCAATGCACCCACCGCTCCCTGACAGACCTCCGGGAGAGCAAGGCTCGGGGAGCAGGGAGATGCTGCCGCTCTCCTCCCCAGGAGGGACTGGGGATGCTGCCCTGTGTAGGATGTTCCTGTGTGCAGAGGCTGGAGGGAAAGAGCCTGGAGGGAAAATTACCTTTGCCCATTCACAAGTGGCTCAGAGAATCCGCCCCCGCCCTGGCAGTTTCTGTGGGTGTCTGGAAGAGAGGGGCAGCAGTAGGTGGGGGCTGTGTTTGGCCGCACTGGCCAATGCTGTCTGAGACGGGAGACTTCACAAGCAGAGCGTGCTGCGGATGTCCACTCATTTCCAATACAAGCCTAAAACCAGAGGGAGGATTTCTACATCTGCTGCTCCTGTACTGCCCTAGTGCAGAAGAATATCTGGTTCTGGAGAGGGCCCTGCAAAGAATTAAAACAGGGAGACTCAGCCCCAAGATAAAGATGATGGCTTTGAACTTCTTCCTCACCCAGAGAGATGGTCAGTCATCAGCTGTCTCCACTGACTGGCTGCGAGTCCTGTTTCTAGGCAGATTTCTGGTGCTGGTGAGGGAATGCAACACCTTGATCAGTAGCACAGGGCTACAACAGTATGAGGCACTTCCTTCGCTGACGTCTTTGCTCTGGTTCCTGCCACCTCCTTGAGGTTAGATGGCACTTTGGGGTTTCCCTCTGAGGAATATCAGACCTGTGGGAAAGGTCCAACCTCACATGTCCTGTATAGAATAAAGAGGGATATATGTGGTCAGACCTATCCCACAGGCCCTGTATTCTTACTCAAGTGCAGAGACCTTGACATGCCATCTGATCTTCATCCCGCCGATTTCATCCCCTCCATTGCTGCATTGGTGTCTTCATTATCCACCTCTTGTGTTTTGAATTCCTGCATGCTCCCATCTCATCCTTGAGGAGCCGGAGGCCTAAGGACAAGCTGCCAGGACCCGCGCCAACAGGGAACAGTGCTGAGCAAGCCAACAGGTGCCAGGAGATAGTCTCTGTTGGGGTGGCCACTCACAGTCCTGATGGGCAATCCAGGGCAGGGCCCCACTTTGTCACAGGTTAAGTGCAAAATCCCGCCTTTTGTGTTTTCTGGGCTGCATTTGTCCCATTGACAGCCAGTGACTGGGATTTTTGGGAAGCTTTCGTGGCATTTAGTGAGAAGAATACAGTGCCTTTCAAATTAAGCACATCCTGTGGCGGTTTTGGGTCAGAGGAGCTGTCAAGCCAAAGCAAATGTGCAAAACAACCTGTATTGTTCCAGCAGCAGAAATATCGATGGGCTGCAGGGAAATGATCTTCTGCAAACATTGCGCTTATTGCTGTAAGGCCAGAGAATAATGATTCCTCACAGGTTTTCAGCATTCAAAAGTTATTTACAAATCCCTTGTGTAAAAGGGCACATGTGCTGAGGAGAGCAACTGAACATCTGTGGTCTTGCACTCCAAGCATTTTTTCATGAGTGTAACCGAGAAAAAGTGTGTGTGTCTGTGGCCATATCCAGCTTGGGAGGTCATGAAGTTAAGGGTGTCGGTGGCCATCTGTATGGGGTTGTGTAGCTGTGTCTTAGTCAAGCTGGGCTTGACCGAGGCAATGGGCTCAGTGAAGCCAGACTGCGGAGCATTTCCTTTTGGTGGCTCTGTTCTGCGGTTGTTGCAGTGTTCCCCCTTTGTTTTCCCTTGGAAGCAGGCCTTTTGTGCTTGAGGGTCATAGGGACTTTGGAGTCGGTATGGTGAGGAAGCTTGTGGATTTTTAGGTTTTTGCTCTTTTGCTGTAATCAGAATTGAGCAAAAGAATCTGTGAATCTTTTGGCCATGATCCCTGGATAGCTGGTGGTTTGAGTGAGACGGTGGAAAACCTTTTTCCGGTATGATAACATTCCTGAAGCTGTTCTAAGCTTAACCGGAGCTTTGAGGGCTGGAACTGGAGCCTCCCTGGGCATTTTCTGCTCCCCACCTATATTTGGGAGGGATGAAGCAATTCTGTGAAGTGACCTTCCAGTGCTCCACAGGAGCCGAAACAGATGGTTGGGAGGTGGAGAGCTTGGGCAGGACTGTGTGCTCTCAGGGAGCTGGCGGTTCTGCCAGGCGACAGCATTGCGTAGGGGTGAGTAAACATAGTGCATCTGCCTGGGAGAAGTGAGGGACAAGGAAGGTTTGCCTTGTGGGGAAAAAGTGACATCTAAACTGCCTGCAAGTATTTAACCTCTTTGCTAGCAAATATCCCAGCCCTTTTGTTCACATCTGGGAAGCGGAAGCAGGATGTCAGAAATAATGGAGCAGAAGCTGTCTTAGCAGCCTCTGGGGTACTGACTGGCCTGACACCTCCTGACAGCCCTGGGATGCTAAAAGGGCACTGGGCAGCCCTTTGCCCCTAGAGCGCAGGTCTCATGTGTCGGAAAAAGGCGAGCTAAACTGGGGCACACGCAGAGCTGTTCCTGAGAAGTCATTTCAGTTGTTTGGGGGGCTCCTGGAGCTGGTGGAGCATAGCAGTGCCCAGCCAGCGCTCTCTCTGCACCCTTTGCTGCAGCCAAACTCTGAGTGAAGCTGACCCCCTGCTGAGCAGAGGCTGCAAGATGGGGCTGTTGGTGGGCAGTCTGCGAAGCCAGGAGGAAGCTCCTCAACTGGTGTGAATTAAATTTGGCTGCTGCTTGATAAAGTCATTGTCACAGGCAGAGCTTCTCAGCCACTGCACTTCTGCCTGTGTCAATGTTAAAGTTTAATGTTTGTATGGGCACTTTCACAGCAGCTCTGGGCCGTACACAAAGCTCTGCTCTGTGCTTTAGGTTTGAAAAGCTGGGCTGCAGGCAGGTGATCGCGGGGAGCAACACCCCAAGGAAAGTCACTTGAGCAGAGACAGGAGTTGACATCAGGGATGTGCCATGAGCAGAGAGGACTGAAACAATTCCTGTGGCAACAAACACACATGCGCTGGGCTGCAGTGACACCCACCTGTAGGAAATTGTCTATGGGGGCTGCATGTTTTGCTCATGAGAAACCTCCAGCATTAGTCAAGCAGCTCAGCATTCAGCACACAGTTGCCCTGACAGCCTGGAGATAACCATGGCTGTCGTGCTGGATGCCAGGTCAGGGATCGAGGACAAGGCCAGGGCTCCTGTTCCTGCCAACCTGTCCTTTCTCCAGCGTGGGCCAAGTGCCCACTGTCGTATCTGCACAGGAGCTCGGAGTAGGGGGGTCCCTGCAGAGCCCCAGCCCCAGCAGGTGACTAATGCCTCTGTCCCACCTTCTCTCCCTCCAGAATGGGCTGAATGCCCTGCACTTGGCCTCCAAGGAGGGCCACGTGAAATTGGTGGTGGAGCTGCTGCACAAGGAGATCGTTTTGGAGACAACGACCAAGGTGAGGACAAGGGATTCTGGTCACGTTAGTCCCTGCCCCACACCCTGCCATTGCTGGCAGACATGGCAGCAGTAGCCGAGTGGTGAATCACGCTGTTTGCTTTCAGCCCCTGGAAGGGCTGTGCTGATGGTGGTGGTGCTGGGCTGGGCCTGGAGACCAGGCTGTGATTTCAGCCCAGCTGGAGCCGTGCTGGGCACCTCCAGGTGGGAGGTTCCTCTGGGCCGCGGGCACCACTGTGAGCTCAGGAGAGGAATAACAGAAGCCACAACACCTACTAGTGCTGTCTTCATCCACATCTCCTGGCACTGGCTGCTGGCTGGGGTCAGCCTGTGCTGCCACCTGGCACTCCTGCGTGGTGCAACATGAAGATGGCCTTGGTACCATTCTCACAAGGCTGGAGAGCTCCTGCACTCTGTAAATAACATCTCATTCTCTCCTTGCATCACCACGGCGGGGTGTGGTTCTTGCTCGGTGATGAGACAGACACTGCACAAGCGAGCCAGGCTGAAAAATGAGCAGCCTCCAGCACCATCTGAAGGGCTGTGAGAGCCGGGGAGGGGGGGGGGGGGGGGGCTGGCTCCCCACCTCCCCACCGCTCTGGCAGGGCTCAGGGCGCGGAGCAGAGCCTGGCATTCTGCCACACCACCGAAAGGCACAAGTCAGAGGAGCCTCTGTCTGAATTTTCCAGCTCTCTTATCATCCCTTAGCTCTGCTGGGATGCCTTGACTTCCAGGGTGCACACTGCAGTTTTGCCTGAAGACTGCCAGCTCAGCCCCCCGTCCTCCCTCCCCTCCTCGTCTTTTGGTGCTGGAGACACAGAGGGCCTGACAGCACACAGCTTTTGCTGCCAGTAACTTCATGGGAGAGATGAAATCACTCTCTTCCCTGGCCAGCAAACGTGAAGGGTAGCTGCCTGCTCTGTAGCGGGGATGGGGCATGGAGCAAGGGCTGTGTGGCCCCACAGGCTTCTCCTGGCCAGCTGCTCTCTGCATGGCTGTTAGCATGTCAGGCCCATCTTTCCTCATCATCGTGGCTGCTTCAGCTCCTGAGCGCTGCCCTGTGGTGTCTTTCAGAAGGGAAACACAGCCCTGCACATCGCTGCCCTGGCTGGACAACAGGACGTGGTCCGGGAACTGGTGAACTATGGGGCCAACGTCAATGCACAGTCACAGGTGGAGTGACCTGGGCTGGGGTGGGAAAAGCATCCAGCATGCATGGTGGTGGTGTCCTCATGGTGGGAACTGTGCCCATCACCGGCACTTCAGCAAGCCCTTTACAGTTTCTCTCTAGTTGTGTTCAGGGACAAGGACTGCTCTGCCAGACTCCTGAAGGAAGATGAATGTGCGAATGGTGGGGAGGGAGTCTGGGGGGATGCTGGGAGACCAGCAGGGTCTCTCTGCTGAGGGAGTCCATGACAGCACATTGAACTCATCCTGTGAGGACTTGTGGCCGATGCCTCCCTGGCAAAGGCAAAGCCTCCAGTAACCCCTGCAGCTCTGCACACTCCGCTTCTTTCATTCTCTCTTTCTTGGCCCTGGTGTGGCTGCAAGCTCTTCAGCTTTTTGCTGATGAGAGAAGCACCCCTGAAGCAAGGGACAGCAGTGGCAATGAGTGGAAGGCAGTGTCTCCTGCATTGACTGTTGTGGAGCGTTTCCCTGGTTCTTTCTAGACGTGGGGAGCCTTGAGTCCCAGCTCTCTGTGATTTTTTCCACCATTGCCAGTTTTTTCCTTCCCCCCCCCAACACTGTGTATGCTTTTGCCCTAGTTCAATGAGCTGGGGGTGTGGGTGTTGACGGGGTGTAGGTCTGCAAGGAGTTTGAGAAATGTAAAGGGTTGTGTTGATGTGCATGGCCTTGCGTTTGCAGAAAGGCTTCACTCCCCTCTACATGGCAGCACAGGAAAATCACCTGGAAGTTGTCAAGTTCTTATTGGAAAATGGAGCCAATCAGAGTGTAGCCACAGAGGTGAGATCCTTGGGGAGGACTCTATGGCCCTGCCTGTTTGGGCTGCTGTTCAATATACCAGGTGCTGTCATGGCTCCTCAGCTCTCCCCCTCTCACTCACCTCTCCTTGGCAGGATGGCTTCACACCACTTGCTGTGGCTCTGCAACAAGGACATGAGAACGTGGTTGCTCACCTTATCAACTATGGGACAAAGGGTAAGGTCCGCCTGCCTGCCCTGCACATTGCAGCCCGCAACGATGACACTCGCACAGCCGCTGTGCTGTTGCAGAATGACCCCAATGCTGATGTCCTCTCCAAGGTGTGTGGCTTTCCCATCCTGTCTCTGGGAGCTTTTCCACTTCCCCAGGGAGAGCAGCAGCTTGGTATGCTGTGTTTATCCATCCTTTCAGCAGGGAGCATGTGTCTGGCTGGGCTGATCCCCCCTTCTTTCTCCTAGACTGGATTTACCCCCTTACACATTGCAGCCCACTACGAGAACCTCAATGTGGCCCAATTACTGCTGAACCGTGGAGCCAGTGTCAACTTCACACCCCAGGTGAGTGCACAGTGGGACGGGTACTGCTGCGATGCCAGAGGAGGATGCTGTGGCTCCTTCCTATGTAGGTGCCAACATACTGATGTGTGCCTGGGGAGTTGCCGTTAATAACCAGCATGGACCTTTTCTACTATGTCTTCCCTCTGTTGGATTGCAGCCATGCATCTCTGGACGCTCTTGAGACCTTGTGTCCAGGCTGAGGGAAAGCTGGTGCTGTCACTGCAGGGCAGAGCTTGTATTCCCTGCAGTTTCTGTGCCTCTTCCAGTCCCACGGGTGTAGACAAATCCATGAGCTGGTGCTTTTCTGTGAGCTGTGTGTGGCTCCTGTCCTCTCTGTCCTTTGTTCACTCCATGTCTCCTTGTAGCCCTGGGGGGGAAAGAGAAGGGGCTGCTCCCTCTAACATGCTGCTGTTCCTTCTCCCAGAATGGGATCACTCCCCTGCACATAGCCTCCCGCCGGGGCAACATTATCATGGTACGGCTGCTGCTGGACCGCGGGGCCCAGATAGAGATGAGGACCAAGGTGAGACTGCTTTTGGATCGTCTGCAAGTACATGGGTTGTCTCCCTCCCCGAGCAACCTGTGTCCAGGGAGCACTGCCCAGTGCACACCCTGTGAACATCTCACTGAGTGGGTAAGGGAGGGTCCCTGGTGCACTAAGGAATGGACCAGATGTTTCGCTGGTCCATATAGAGGTGAGAGGAGGCTGCATGGCTACAGTGGGTGTCTCCTGGGGGCTGAGGGCTCAGTTTCACCTTATTTTGCAAAAATAAGTCCAAAGACCCTGTTACTTTCCTACCTGAGGGAAGCCCTGCCCTTTCTTGCCCATGATGAGCCCTTGAACTTTTCTCTCTCCCCAGGATGAGCTGACCCCTCTCCACTGTGCAGCTCGCAATGGACATGTGCGAATCACAGAGATCCTGCTGGACCACGGGGCTCCCATTCAAGCCAAAACCAAGGTACCCATGGGGCTCTGTGGGGTTGTGCTTGGTGCCAGGTCCCAGGGCTGCACAGGGGGTAACAAGCTGGGCACAGTTGCTGGATGACACCTGTGGCTGGGCTGGTGCTGAGATTTTGGCCTCCCAAGGGGCAAGGAGCTTCCTGACCTCCTCCTCAGCCCTAGCTGGAGCCCTTTGCCAGAGGGCTGCATGCTTCCAAGGGATCAGCCCTGAGAAGGGGATGGCCTGCCTCATGGCAGCAGCTCTTCAGGCCCTTCCCTCTGCTCAGCTGTGAGTCTCAGTGAGGAATTCTGGGGCTCCTCTCTGGTAGCACCCTGGGGAATACACCATCTCTTCTGCCCCAGAGCTGCGGCCAGGGGAGCGAGGCAGGGGCTGGCTGGGTTGCCTGTCCCCCTCCAAGCCCAGCCCTGAGGCCCCGCTCCACGGTCGCAGAACGGCTTGTCGCCGATCCACATGGCAGCGCAGGGCGACCACCTGGACTGCGTGCGCCTGCTCCTGCAGTACAGCGCTGAGATCGACGACATCACCCTGGACCACCTAACGCCGCTGCACGTGGCCGCACACTGTGGGCACCACCGAGTGGCCAAGCTGCTGGTGGAGAAGGGGGCCAAACCCAACTCCCGAGCCCTGGTGAGTAAGGAGGGATGCACAGGACTGGGGCAGGGGAGAGGGAGAATTCTCGCAAATGACTGTACATCTGCCCATCCATCTGCAGAATGGCTTCACGCCCCTCCATATCGCCTGCAAGAAGAACCACATCCGGGTGATGGAGCTGCTGCTGAAGACAGGTGCCTCCATCGATGCCGTCACGGAGGTAGGTGGGCTGAGGCCCAACCCCAGCTCTCCTGTGCATAGCCAGCAGTGCTGCAGGGGATGGTGGCCCCCCACCTCTGCTGGTCCCCAGGCACCTTCTTCATTGCAGCTTAGAGCTCTTTGCAGCTCAGGACCTGCTAAGCCTGGCAGCATCTCCTCACGACTGCTCTCTACAGGGCAGGGGACTGTGGGGGAGGCAGCAGCTCTCTGTGTTCCCCTCAGTTCACCTGCTGGGGTGCTGGGGCCGGGCTGGGGACCCTGAGTTTGCCTCTCTGCTGGAGCAGGCCCTAGGGGGGGAGGAGGGAGCTGGAAGAGATGTTGGCAAGGCCATCAGCCCCAATCTTGCCTCCTTGCCCCTTTCTCCCCACAGTCTGGCCTGACCCCCCTGCATGTGGCTGCCTTCATGGGGCACCTGTCCATCGTCAAGACCCTGCTACAGCGTGGAGCCTCTCCGAATGTCTCCAATGTGGTGAGTCCCACCCTGGCTGGGGCTGTGGGAACTTGGCATGATGGGGTCCAGCAGGAGGTGGGGATTGCCTGAGTCCTGCTCTCTCTGCTCTCCTGAGCAATCCCTTGTGCCCCTGGCTTTGTGCTGGCAGGGGGAACTGATAGGGCATGGGCACTGCTCTCCTGTGCTCAGACCAGAGGAACGACTGCAGGAGGGCATATCCCCTCCTACAGTCTCACCAATTTATCCTGTCCTTGGTGCAGAAAGTGGAGACACCCCTACACATGGCAGCCAGAGCTGGGCACATGGATGTGGCAAAGTACCTGCTGCAGAACAAAGCCAAAGCCAACTCCAAGGCCAAGGTAAGTACAGAGAACCCGTACGATAGTCCAGCTCCTGGCTTGCCAGGGGCTGTGCAACAGGAGCAGGGCTGGGGGCCCATTGGCATGGCAAGCAAGGGACTGGTCCACATCTGCCAAAACACTTTCTCTGCCTCCCTTGCAGGATGACCAGACCCCTCTGCACTGTGCTGCACGCATCGGCCACACAGGCATGGTCAAACTGCTGCTGGAGAACAACGCAAACCCCAACCTGGCCACAACAGCGGGGCACACGCCCCTGCACATCACTGCCAGGGAGGGGCATGTGGACACGGCCCTGGCCCTGCTGGAGAACGGGGCCTCACAGACCTGCATGACCAAGGTAGGCTGCTGTGGCCACCATCACTGAAGGCATGGCCCAGCTGGGCAGGCTGGTGGCTCAGTGTCCCTGTCACAGGAGGGGCCGCCTCTTCCTGTACTGCAGCATCCCTTCCCATGTGTGTGCCAGTGCTCTCCTCCTCATCCCTGTGCACCCTGTGATGGGCTGCCTTTCTCCTCAGAAAGGATTTACCCCTCTCCACGTGGCAGCCAAGTATGGGAAGGTGGATGTGGCAGAGCTGCTGCTGGCACATGATGCTCACCCCAACGCAGCAGGGAAGGTGAGTACTGTTTCTGTGGCAGTGGGAGCAGTTGGGTATGGCTTTGAATCACTTCTCACTTCTCTTCCCCTCCCCAGAACGGCCTGACCCCGCTGCACGTGGCGGTGCACCATAACAACCTGGAGATCGTCAGGCTGCTGCTTCCCAAGGGGAGCTCCCCACACAGCTCAGCCTGGGTAAGGCCAGCCCGGGTGTCCCTGGGGATGTGGGGATGTGTTCTGTGGCCAGTGGGTGCCAGCTTGGGACCAGCATTGCCCCTCAGCCCTGGGGCTTGGGGAATGTGCAATGGACTGATCACCACCAGCCACTCTCTGTGTCTGTCCCTGGCAGCAGGACAGGGGGCCAGGGTCATCCCAACCCTGCAGACAGGGTATGTCAGCATAGTCCCTGCTGCCAGTGTTGGCTGTTGCTGGGGAATGTGTTTCCATGGCAAGCCCTGCCGAGCAGCGATGTGGCCTGGCAGTTTGGGAAACCACATGTGAATGTTTGCATGCAGCTGGGAAGCAGTGACTCAGAAAACCCACCAGCTCATGAGAGTCGCCCCACTCTGCCTGAGCACAGAGAACGTCCTCCCAAAGAGCAGACCAGCAGCCCCCACAGAGCAGACCAGCAGCCCCCAAAGAGCAGACCGGCAGCCCTGGTTTCCACGTTGTTTGCAGAAACTGTATCCTCGGAACAGATGAGTGGCTGCTGGTGCCGGCCCTCCCCATCTGTCATCCCCTGTCCCCTGAGCCGGTGGACTCGCTGCGCAGGCACTGGGAGCAGCCGGCACCGGCGCCAGTCCCCCATCGGTCTGCGTCACCGACAGCCTGCACGTCACCCCGGGCAGAGCCCGTCTGCCAGCTGCTGCACTCCTGCAGTGTGGCGGCAAAGGCAGCGCACAAGGCCCTGCAGTCTCTGCGTGAATACTAATCCCACATAGTGTGAGGCTTTCCCCCACACCTCAGCCAGGCACGTTCTGGGAGGTGTCTGCCCTGGCCTCTCAGCGCTGCATGGCTGAATGCTGCTGTAGCAATTCATGTGTGGAAAACTCCAGGACAAGCTGATACGAGCTGAACCTGAAGCAGGTGGTCTTTGAAACCCCTGTCTTGGCTGGAAGAGGGATTTGGCCTCAGCGTCAGGGCTAGTTGCTGTCAGGGAGATGGTTTGGGTGTGAGGCTGCATCCCTGAGCTCTGGAGGTGACTAGGAAGGGCAGGAGAGGCAAGGTGGCATCTTCTGTCCCTGCTGGTCTGCTCATCAGGGGCTGCGCACTGCAATGAGCCTCTCTCCCTTCAGAACGGGTACACCCCCCTGCACATCGCTGCCAAGCAGAACCAGTTGGAGGTGGCTGGCAGCTTGCTGCAGTATGGGGCTTCTGCGAACGCCGAGTCTGCACAGGGGGTCACCCCCCTGCACCTGGCTTCCCAGGAGGGGCATGCAGACATGGTGGCCCTGCTGTTCTCCAAACAAGCCAATGGCGACCTAGGCAACAAGGTGAGTTGTCCCAGCGCATCCTGCCAGGCTGGAAGAGAACACCCCAGCAGGGAGCAGCAGGGAGGGTGGTAGTCCAGGCCCTCGTGCCTCCCTGCATTTGGGCAGCAGCACGCTGGCCAACAGCACAGTGCCGGTCAGTTTGCCAGGTTGGAGACCTGACTTAGAGTCTCTGCTGGTAGAGCTGCACTGGTGGTATTGCCACTGTGCTGAGACCTCCTCTGTCTGCAGAGTGGCTTGACTCCTCTCCATCTCGTGGCCCAAGAGGGGCATGTGCTGGTTGCTGATGTTCTGGTGAAACACGGAGTCACAGTGGATGCGACAACCAGGGTAAAGTAGTTCATTGACTGTGGCTGTGATGAAAACCTTGTAGGGGAACTACCTCTAGGCCTCCTCCTGGAGGAGCATTGCTTTTCTTGTTCTTTGTGCAAGACCCTCCCCTCTCGCAAGCATTCTTACCATTTTGTCTGTGTCCCGGGGACTCTTCCTCCTCTTCCACCCACCTCCATAGAGGGATGATTCTTGCCCGCTCCCACAGGTCGCTCCTGTACCCCTGGGCACAGCCTGGTGTGGTCTGCTGTGTGCCTTCTGCCTTGGCCTTGGGCTCTCAGGCAGCACCCACACGCATGCAGCTTCCTTCATCTATGGGGGCTTGCCCATGTGATGAGCCAGAAAGGCATCATTGAGGGCAGGCTGAGACCTGATCTTGTCTTTCAGATGGGCTATACCCCTCTGCATGTGGCCAGCCACTACGGGAACATTAAGCTGGTGAAGTTTTTGCTGCAGCACCAGGCTGATGTCAATGCCAAGACTAAGGTACAGAGATGTCCTGTGCTCCAAGGACCCTTCCGCCCTGGGCAACAGCATCCAGGCTGCTGGGGAAGGCTTAGCCTCCCTCCCTGCTTCCAATTCTCCCCTTACCCCCACGCCACATTGCTCCAAGCCCTCCTGTCTCCTTGTCTGGAAGCTGCTGTATTCTGACTACAGCCCCGGGCGAGTGCTGGGTTCTGCAAGAGCCCTTTGCTTACCCTGGAAAGGAGGGAGCTGCCCTCCTGCTCCAGGCATGAAACACAGTGTGAGGCTCGGGGGCATTTCTGGGGCAGCAGAGTCCCAGGACCAATGGCATCACCCTCTGTCCCCCCCCCTGCAGCTGGGATATACCCCTCTGCACCAGGCAGCACAGCAGGGACACACAGACATTGTGACACTACTGCTGAAGCATGGTGCCTCTCCCAACGAGATCAGCACAGTGAGTATGGTGCTCGCCCATGCCTCCTCACCCATGGCAAGCTCAGTCGCCTGCCCGGGCTTCCCTGTGGCTGCTGCTGACCCTGTCCTTCCTCCCTGCACAGAACGGCACCACTCCCTTAGCCATTGCAAAGCGGCTTGGCTACATCTCTGTCACAGACGTGCTCAAGATTGTCACAGAGGAAACTGACATCCTGGTGAGTCCCTGGGGGAGGGCTGGGGCTGGGAGCTGCCGGGCAAAGGTCCACCAGGCACAGCTGGGCAGTGTGCCCTGGGCAGCATCTGTGGCCTCACTTGGGGCAGAGGGAGTCGACCTTGGGCAGGAGTGGGCTGCAGAGGCTGCACAGCAAAGGGTTGGCCTCCTCTGACTCCACTCTGCTCCCGCAGTCAGTTGGTGACAAGCACCGCATGAGCTTCCCGGAGACTGTAGACGAGATTCTGGATGTGTCAGAGGACGAAGGTGAGGGGCTGGAGCTGGGTTGCACCATCCCAGAGGTCTGCCAGTTGGGCCAGTGTAGCTGGCAGCAGCTGGATGGGCACTGGCATTCCTGACGTCTGGGGTGGGGGGGCTGTGGCCCCATGGTGGTCTTGTGGAGAAGATGAGGGGAGCCCACCAGACTCAGTGGCACCTCCTGGCTCGGGTACAGGAGGGATATGCCTGATTGTCTCCATGGTTCCATGCCCCAGGGACAGTGTGCAGAGAGCCCTTGGCACGCAGAGCCCCCCACCATACCCTGCTCCACGGGGTGGTCCCAGCTCCCAGCCTGGCTGCAGCTGGTCTGCTCCTGTTCCCTCACACCAAGACCTCACCTTTGCCTCTTCTTACTTTGCAGGCACTGCTCATGTCACAGTAATGGGTATGAAATGTGTCCCCCTGCCCCAGCTCAAAGGCCCATTTCACCCCATGGCCACTAACCATCTGCACGCCACCTCCATCTGCTGAGCCTTCTGCTGGGCTGGTGCCATCCAGCGCAGCCCTGCCATCCCGCCCTGCCCATTGTGTCCGTGCTGCTTGCTGTGGTGTGACTGCATGAACAGGGCCGTCCCCGCAGTGTGGGGGAGCCCTGGCTCCCTGTTGGCCCCAGGCCCTGTCCCCAGTAGGCGGAAGAGCCTGTGACAAACTGTGCCCCTCCACAATTGCCCTGTGCCATCCTGGCCAGGGCAGGGATGAGCCTGAGTGCTCGAGGGTCTCTGCGCTGCTGTGGTCCCCTCCCCATCTCTGGGGCTCTCTCCATGCTGTGGGAGATGGCGGACTCCCCTCTTAGGGCAATAACAGAGCCATACTGTGGTGAACTCCTTAACAGCCGTTAATTTGGCCAGCAGGCAGTGCTGGCCAGGCTTGTGCCTCCAAGGAGGGATGCGTGTTAGAGCATCCTTCCCACGCCCACAGCCCTGCCTAGTCTCCTGTCCCCAGCATCCAACAGCAGGGTGTCCCCCCCGGCAGGTGCCATTCTGTGCTTGGTGCTGGGAAAGGAGTCAGCCAGCAGCAGAAGCTCCTGACAGCTACCACAGCTCCCGTCCCACTGACCACGGGTCCTGCCCCTGCCAGTAGACCGCATCATGGGGCAAGGCCGCCCCATGGCCGGCTGAGACCCAGGGGACAGTATTTGTGGGGAGCAGTGGGAGCTGGGATGGGCCCTGGATCCAGCCCTGGGGAGGGGTTGGGGTAATGGCTGGATGTCTGTGCTCCCTTGTCCTTCTGCCTCTGCATGCTAAGCCAGCTCTTACTTTCAGAGGAGGAGCTGATCGCACCAAAGCCCAGGACACTCGATCCCAGGGACCGGGAGGCCAAGAGGGAGATGTTGGAGTTTGTGACCACGACACTGGAGCAAACGTAAGAGGCACTGGGTGGTGGGGAGGGAGCAGGTACAGGGCACAGACTGGTGCTGGGGTGGGATGCCAGTAGAGCAGGGACAGCTCTGGCCAAGGAATGGATCACTGAGTCCCCACTGGCTATAGCAACGATAGTCCATGTTGGTTCTGGAGCAGGACATGGGTCTGCTAGCGAGTTTGCCTTTGTCCAGCAGTCCCAGGACTCCCTGGAGGGACCGTGGGGGGCGGAGTGGCCCAGACCTGCCACTTCAGTGGCTGTCACTGCCCTTTCCTGCCAGGGTGGAGTCTCCAGCTGTCCTACAGGTCCCCTGCATTCCACCCGAGACTGTGGTGACCAAAGCAGAGGAGACTGAGCAGGTAGGACCTGTGGAGACAGAAGCTGAGCAAGTCAGCCTGCTGCATGCACCCTCAGCGTCCCCACAGGAGGTGAGTATGAGATACAGCCTGCCATGGCCCCCCCAGGCATTCCCTGCCCCCCCATCACCACAGAGCCACAGTGTGGGGTGGGTGGTGGGGAGGGACCTGGTGGCATGGGACTGCCCAGAGAGGGTTGTGAGACTGCGGAGGAGTAGGCAGGCTCAGCCCCCCCACATAGGACCCTGTGCCCACGTGGGGCCTTCCCTGCCTTACACAGCCCTCCAAGGAGTTTGATGAGGACTCCCTGATCCCCAGCAGCCCTGCCACTGAGACATCGGATAACATCAGCCCGGTGGCCAGCCCCGTGCACACAGGGTGAGTGCCTAGCCTGTGCGGCACATGCAGGCTCTGCTCATGAGCTGGCTGCAAAGGTGCCCACCTGCCCATGCTTCTGCCCACTCCAGGTTCCTGGTCAGCTTCATGGTGGACGCCCGTGGTGGCTCCATGCGGGGGAGCCGGCACCACGGGCTACGCGTGGTCATCCCTCCCCGTGCCTGTGCAGCCCCCACCCGCATCACTTGCCGCTTGGTGAAGCCCCAGAAGCTGCCTGCACCCCCAACGCTGGCTGAGGAGGAGGGTCTGGCCAGCCGGATCATTGCCCTGGGGCCCGCCGGCGCCCAGTTCCTCAGGTGAGCACAGCTGGGAACAGAGGTGATAGGGCTGGTGGCAGTGTGGCTGTGCCTCAGTACTGGGGACAGATCTGGGCTCCTCTGGAGTCTCTGCCAGCTGTGGCAAGACCTCTGCCCAACTCTGCTCTGGGGTCTGGTGCAGGGGACATCCCACCTTGGGCCAGGCACAGCATGTTTCTGCCGTGGGTTGTTCCAGTGTAATGGATCAGTGGCTGTGCTCTGGTAGGAAAAGCCCTGACCAGCACAGTCCTGAGAGGTGCAGACCCCATTTCCCAGAGAGAGGGTTGCGAGCAGTCCTGTCTTCCCCCTCCAGTGGCTGTACAGCATGGGTAGGCCCTCTGCCCAGGGCCACCTTGTGTGTCCTGGCAGCAGCACCTGGGTGCAATCACCCTTCCTCTGCTGTCTGCAGCCCCGTCATTGTGGAGATCCCGCACTTTGCCTCCTATGGGCGTGGGGACCGTGAGCTGGTGGTGCTGCGCAGTGAGAATGGCTCTGTCTGGAAGGAGCACCGCAACCGCTACGAGGAGAGCTACATGGACCAGCTGCTCAATGGCATGGATGAGGGTGAGTGTGTGCCTGGCAGGCGGGGGCTTGGCTCCCTGCAGGCAGGGCTGCGGCCGGCCTGGGTGGTGGGACAGGGTTGAGTGTGGCATGGTGGGTGACAGCCACGGGCTTGGTGTGTGAGCACTGATGGCTGTGCTGCCCTTGCAGAGCTGGAGAGCCTGGACGAGCTGGAGAAGAAAAGGGTCTGCCGCATCATCACCACCGACTTCCCTCTGTACTTCGTGGTCATGTCCCGGATTTGCCAGGACTGTGACATGATCGGCCCTGAGGGAGGGTGTTTGAAAAGCACACTGGTGCCCATGGTACAAGCCACCTTCCCTGACGCCGCTGTCACCAAGGGAGTGAGGCTGGCCCTGCAGGTGAGCCCAGCCCGGGGGTCAGCAATGGGCCCAGACTGTGCCCCAGCCTGGGGACACTGGCCCTGACACCCCTGCTTGTGCCACCCGCAGGCACAGCCCGTGCCCGATGAGTTGGTGACCAAGCTGCTGGGGAACCAGGCGACCTTCAGCCCCATTGTCACGGTGGAGCCGCGCCGGAGGAAGTTCCACCGCCCCATTGGCCTCCGCATCCCACTGCCACCATCCTGGAAGGACAATCCTCGAGACAGCGGCGAGGGTGACACCACCAGCCTGCGCCTGCTCTGCAGTGTGATCGGTGAGGCCACCAGCCTCTGCTCTCTGGTGGGGATGGGCTGGGTCACCTCAGTGGGCTGCTGGTCCTGGGAGCTGAGGACAGGTTATGGTGGTGGAGAGAGCAAATGCCAAGAGGGATGCAGACCCCAGGTTTATGGAAAGGCAGTGCACTCATCCTTGCTTTCTGCTGCAGGAGGGACAGCCCAAGCCCAGTGGGAAGACATAACAGGCACCACAAAGCTGGTCTATGAAAACGAGTGTGCTAACTTCACCACCAACGTGTCTGCCAGGTGAGGCTCAGTGAGTGTGTGCTCGTCTGGGGATGTCTTCTGCTCCTCAGGCGCTCTTGGGGTGCAGCCTGTGCCAGGAGGAGTCTCCCACCCCTGTGGTCACTGTGGTGCTGCCCCATTCCCACATGTCTCCAGCCTTGAGACTCCCATGCTGCCTCAGCATGTATTGGGGAACACTCACAACTGAGTGCGCAGAGAGAAGGGGCCATTCTCTGCGCTTGGGTGGGTTCCCATCATGGATGGGGCTGCTCTTCTACCCTGAAATCTTGGGGTACCCTCTGCAGTGCTATTGGGGAAGGCAGCAGCTCTCCTGGTGCCTCTGGGGAACCTGCCCAGCAGTTCCCTGACCCATCCCTCCCACAGGTTCTGGCTGGCCGATTGCCCGCGCACAGCCGAGGCCGTGCACTTTGCCACGATGCTCTACAAGGAGCTGACGGCTGTGCCCTACATGGCCAAATTTGTGGTGTTTGCCAAGATGAATGATTCACGGGAAGGCCGGCTGCGCTGCTACTGCATGACTGATGACAAAATTGACAAGACTTTAGAGCAGCATGAAAACTTCACCGAGGTGGCCCGCAGCAGGGACATTGAGGTTTGTCCCCAGCAGCAGTGTTGGGTGCAGAAGGGAGCGGGGAGACTGATGCCAGTGGAGGGACCTGGCATTGTCCTGGGGCAGGGGAAGCAGCTCTGCAGAGGGTCTGATGCTGTTTTCTGCTGCCTGCCAGGTGGTAGAGGGGATGCCTTTGCACGTCGAGCTCTCAGGGAACCTGGTGCCTGTCAAGAAGGCCACTCAGCCCCGCACCTTCCTCTTCCAGTCCTTCCGGGAGAATCGTCTCGCCATCCCCATCAAGGTAATGGCAGGGTGCAGGGCTGGGCTGCAGTGGGCCCTTGCGCCTGTCGTGGTCCAGGCCACCTAACCAGGCTCTCCGTGCTTAGGTTCGGGACAGCAGTCGGGAAGCCAGCGGCTCCCTGTCTTTCCTGCGCAAGGCCATGAAGTACGAGGACCTCCAGCATGCTCTCTGCCACCTGAACATCAGCATACCACCCTGCACGAAGGTCAGTGCCAGGTCTCTGGCACGTATGGGAGGGGGCAGTGGGGGCCCATCCCTCCGCCAGGCACAGGAGGCAGCCCATGCTGTCAGCTTTTCTTCCTTGGCTGCTCCACATGGCCATGCCATGCCACTCTGGGGCTGCGGGAGAAGCAGTGGTGCCAGGGCAGAGCTGCTGTCCTCGTTCCAAGCTGGTGAGACTTTGGTTTGTCCCCACCATCACAGGGAAGCAGCAGTGAGGAGCGGAGGAGGACACTGACACCCCTGTCCCTGCGGGAGCGATACAGCATCCTAAGCGAGACCAGTTTCGGTATGCAGCCTGCTGGGACTGTCCAGGACCTCCCCCCACCTGTGCTTGGGGTGCCCAAGCCCAGTGGAAGGGCTGGGCTGACCCTGTCATACTCACACTCATGGCAGCTCCCCTTTCCCTGCGGGTTTCCTTGGCCCTGCCTATGGGGCTGTGAGACCCTCACAGCCAGCACCCCTTCCTCCTCCCCACCCTGGTGGAGGGCCCTGTGCAGCTGAAACTGTGGCTCCCTCTTCTCCTCCAGGCTCTCTGAGCAGCACAGACAAGGCAGACCAGAAGATGGTTGACATAGCAGAACAGCTGGGCCTCAGCTGGGCTGGTGAGTCCACACGCAATGGCTCTGAGGGTGCACAACACTCCTCAGAAAGCTGGCATGTAGGAAGGCTGGAAACACGCTGCAGGGAGGAGTGCATGTGCTTTACTCTGCCCAGGGTGTTGGGCCCCGCTGCTGTCGGTATGAGCCCAGCCTTCACTAGCTCCTCTGCAGGCTGGCCTCACCTCCCAGCCCTTCTGTTAAACTGAGCATACCATGGCACTGAAATGGACCTTCTTGCAGCTGTGCATGCATTCACACATGCACACACATGCCAGGCAAGGGTTTTGTTCAGAGTCGTACATATCACTGCTGTTTGCAGAGGTTCAGCCCTGTCATTGCAGCTCCCACGCTCCCCCTTAGTGTGAGACACGCTGTGCTGGTCACAGACAGCCTGGGCAGAGGCACTTCAACCACTGCCCCTCAGGTCTTGCGTGTTCTGCCGTGTTCATTGTGTGTGACGTGGGGGACTGTGCTGGGTCTGGCTGAGCCCTTCACAATGTCCCAAGCCCTTTGGCTCAGGAGCTGGTGGTGGGCACCAGAGGTTGCTGAGCTGTGGTGTCTCCCCCAGAGCTGGCACGTGAGTTGCAGTTTGGAGTGGATGACATCAACAGGATTCGTGTGGAGAACCCCAACTCCCTGCTGGAGCAGAGTGTAGCCTTACTCAACCTCTGGGTCAGCCGCGAGGGCAAGAGTGTCAAGAGTGAGTACCTGCAGTGGCCTGTTAAATGCAGGGAGGTGGCTGGACTGGCTGTGCAGAGCATTCTGTGTGTGCTCAAGGGTCCCTGGCTGGCTTTACACCAGTGTTTCATGCCCACCTGTCTGCCTGGAGTGGGTCTGGGGCCCGGCTGTGCTCCCCTAGTGACCAGTTTGCTGTCACTGGCTTTCCCCCACAGTCGAGAGTTTGTACACAGCGCTGAGGAACATCGACCGCAGTGAGATCATCAACACGCTGGAGAGCTCTGGCCGGCAGAGCCGCAGCCTGAAGGGTGGCTGGCGCTACACAGACAGAGACTACTCCCTCTCACCATCCCAAATGAATGGTGAGTCCTGGCTTCTGGCAGGGACTGTGGGAGGGCCCTGGGGGCTGCGTCCATGCAGACAGATTGGGGCTGATGTCTTGCCTGACCAAGGTGCTCCGGTGACCCACTGGGAGCTCAGTGGGCACAAGGTGTTGCTGACAGATGGGGTCTCTTCACTGGGGCTTATGCTGCAGGAAGCTTGGCCCAGCCATACTGCCTTCTCAGAAGCTCTCCAGGTGGGGTGGACACACATTCCTTATCCTGATGTGCCAGTGAGAGGTGTCTCTGTGCAAGCTGAGTGGCGGCTGGGAACTCAGAGAGTCCTGGCTGCAGCGGCACAGCTGGGCTGGTCCTGCCTGGGTGCAGGGACGCAGCCGGGGATCCAGCACGCCGGGCAGGGACGGGGCTGCCTGCTGCTGCAGTCCTGCACTGTGGTGCTGCCCGTGCAGCTCCGGCTCATCGCTCTCTCCTCTCTGTCTCTCCCTTGTTCTGCTCTCTCAAACATGCCACCCAGCGCCGTCAGGTGCGGGCACTCCTGTGGGTCGCTTCTTGCCACCTCTCTTCTCTGAGCTCATCCTGGCCTCTCCTTCTCTCATCTTCCTCCACTGCCTGTCTCCACTGTCTTCACCTCAGCTGAGCCCTCCGGGAGCCGTGTCCTGCTCCAGCGACTGCATGTCACCAGGGACTGCCCCTCTCATGGCTGCCGTGCTTGCAGGCGGCTGCCCCATGCCTTCTCCTCCCGCACTGCCTGTGCTCTGTCCCTGCCTGGCCCTGCACTGCTTGGGCACCCACACAGCGGAGAGGTGCCCTTTCTGCACTGGGGGTCCCAGCTGTCCCCCATGCCTTGGCTGTGGCTGGCAATCCCTGGCTGCTTGGGGACTAGAACAGGTTCTCTGCTCATCTCTGCGGGTGGAAGATGGACTAGAGGCTCAGAGCTGAAAAAGGCTGAGCAAAGTCTGCTGGCTGGTAGGGAGAGCCTGGCTTGGCTGCAGCTGTATCAGTGCCCCCGGGCTGTGCACGAGGCCCCAGATGATGGGGACATGACAACTTGGAGACACCAACAGGGTTGTACGGCCCTGGGTGCATGCTGTAGGGCCTTGGGGTTGCATGACATGTACCATGGCCATCCTTCCCTGCTCATGGTGCTACTTCCAGCCTGCTCCTCTGTGCTGCAGAGTGGGGTTGACTTTGGGAGTCATTGCCTGCCAGACTTGGCCACCCGAGCTCCAGGCTGACCATTAGCCAGGTGATGCTGGACAGGGGCTGTGGGCAGAGACCTGATGGAGCTGGGTAGCAAAGCTGTGTCCTGCAGTGTGGATGTGGCATTATGTGGACACTGGGCTGGTCCTCCCCGCAGGGAGCAGGCAGCCCCAGGGCCTGCCCAAATCACCCTCAGTTCTTGAAGGGAGCCATGACAGCACTTGCAGGGATTGTGCAAAGGCAGCAGTTTCTGTGAGCGCAGCCCGGCTCAGCCCAGCCTCTGGGCTCTGTGCCGTGGCCACTGCTGTCCTGGGGGCAGGTACCCTCCCAGAAGCTGTTCCCCTTCTTGCCTTGCTGTGCTTGTGTGCGTGTGGGACGGCTGCTGGAGATGTTGCCTCTGTCTGCCCATATAGGTTACGCTTCGCTGCAGGACGAGCTGCTGTCCCCCGCCTCCCTGCATTACATGCTGCCATCCCCACTGCGTGCCGACCAGTACTGGAATGAGGTGGCCATCATGGATGCTATCCCCATGGCTGCCACCGAGCAGGACGCCCTGATGGAGATGTCCGACATACAGGTGTGGTCCTCAGGGCTCACCCCCTCACTGGTGACTGCTGAGGACTCCTCTCTGGAGTGCAGCAAGGCCGAGGACTCGGATGCCACAAGCGAAGGCCGATTCCCAGGGCAGCTTCTAGCAGACGCACATGGCCCGGACCACATGGGCTCTATGGACCTGGTTGAGGATGACACAGTGGACTCAGATGCCATGAATGGCCTGATTGACCTTCTAGAGCAGGAGGAGGGGCAGAGGCCAGAGGGGAAGATGCCAACCAGTGATCACCCGCCAGGGACCGGGGAGCAGGACCTGGAGAGTGAAGTCTCTTTTGTTTCAGTTCAGCAGAAAGTGCAAGCCAGGATCACAGCATCACCTACCGTTAGCCACATTGTGGAGGAGAGCACAGACAGGTACTGTGGCCTGGGAGGACCAGGCTGGCTGTGGGAGGGGAGCAGAACTGCTTTGCCAGCTATTGCCCTGTGCTGGGCCAGCTGCAATTATCTCCCAGCTTTGCTTGCTTCTCTGCTGGTCTCCAGCTCCGGAGCCTGGGCATCCCCGGCAGAGAGCAGTGCCTTGCACCTCTCTGGAGATGCTCTGGGGGGCTCCTTGTGGAGCATATGGGGGGAGCCCAGTGAGACAGCCAGGCCCTGCATGTCAGTTATGCTGACCAGAGCCATCTCAGTCTGGGCTGTGTCCTCCTGCATCCCCAGTGGCACCAGTCCCCTGAGGTGCCTGTCAGAGCCCAGCAATGTTCCGCAGGCTGCGAGGCTGTGGGGTGGGCAGGGAGCTGGGTGGGGAGGAGGCCTGTGCCCTTTGTGCATCTGCATTTTGTGCTGCTTGTGCCGGGTGCCTGGCAGCGCCGTGAGCTGGGGATCCCGAGCCTGGTGGGGTGCAGGCTGCACCAGCGTGTCTGCTGGAGGCAGGCTGCTACTCGGAGGGCAGCACTCCACGGCAAAGCTGACTGCCTCTCTCTTTCTGTCTCTCTCTCCCTGTCCCTCTCCGGTGCCCAGGCTGAGGGACTGGAATGCAGAAGGCTCCTTTATCTCCTGCCTACAGGACCTGACAGCGGGCTCCTGGCAGGAGGGGGTCACCCGAAGGCTGCTCCCGATGCACACCACGGCCTCCGGGGCACAGGGCCAGGAGCAAGAGCAGGTCCTGGCACCAGCTGTGGAGCTGATGCGGGTCAGCTCCGCAGAGGACAGCGAGTGGCAGCCTCAGCACCCCATGGGCGGCTGGCAGGAGGAAGCAGACAGCCGCTTCTTTGGCCAGGTGAGGGTAAGAGCAGGGGGACCTGGCCCCGCAGGAGGTAGAGACCCTGTGGACAGCCTTTCCCTGAGCCTGCCACAAGGCCGGCCAGGCAGGCCAGGTGCTAGCTGAGGCACAAGTCCCCTGGCACGCTTCCTGCCCTCTGCCCCTGGGGGTGCCTCTCAGCCCAGAATAGCCTGCTGTGCTCGATACCTGAGCTCTCACTCTCCATTTATAACCCATCCAGTCTCCCTGCCTGCCTCCTTATTGAGTATCTGTCCTGGCCACTGGCCCAACAGCCTGCTGGAGCCAGAAATAGAGCTGGTCTGGGGGTCCAGGCGGGGTGGTGGGCACACAGCCACATGGAGCCAGCAGGTACAAGGTGAGGGCAAGCACCTTTCCCCGGTCAGGGCACACAGTTATCCTGGCAGCGCAGCCACGCTTGGATGTGGTTGCTCAGCTCTGCAGTGAGTGTCTCCCGAATTAAGTGTGATTCCAGTGACACCCCAAGCCCCTGGCTCCCGCCCAGGGCTTCCTTTGCCCTGTGACAGGACGGCATGCTGTCCTCCCACCACAGGCAGGAGGACAGGTTGTTGGCCAGCTGACGGAGAAAGGGAACAGGGCTGTCCCATTTACTGCCTGGCTGGGGACGGGTGGTTCTGCCTCGGCTCTGGCCCCATGACTTTGACAGAAGCTGTGAGTGCAGAGAACGCCCCACCTGCCCCGCTCCTTTCTTGCCACCCCCAGCCAGCTGAGCTGCGGCAGCTTGGGTTACAGCATCCCCCCACAGAGCCAGGCACCGCACCGGCAGCCAGCTTGCCCACAGGGCTCCTGCCCCGGGGGCTCTGCCCGTCCCCGCCGATAGCATGGCCGGGCTCTGAGTGGTGGGCTCAGACTCGCGGGGCCCACGATGTGGGCTTTCCTGGCCCAGCTGCTGGTTGCCCTGGTGCTGCTGGCCTTCTTCCTGGTCAGCTGCCAGAACGTCATGCACATCGTCAGGGGCTCCGTCCGCTTCCTGCTCAAACACGCCCACCGCGAGCTGGACAAGGAGCTCGGGGAGAGCCAGGGGCTGGCGGACGACGAGGAGACTCTCTCCACCAGGGTCGTCCGCCGGCGCGTCCTTGTGAAGGTAATGAGCAGGGAGCTGAGAGACCAGTCCCGGGGCAGAGGCAGAGGAGAGAAGGAACGGGATGGGGCAGGGAGGGGGACGGAGGCTGTGGGCTGCATCAGGCGTGCTGTTCTGTGCCTTCCCCTCACCCTCCTGAAGTGCCCTGCTGTCCCTCCTGTCACTGCAGGGGAACGAAGTCCTCCATCTCCCTGGGGAGCAGGTGACTGAGGAGCAGTTCACAGATGATCAAGGCAATATCATCACCAAGAAGGTGAGTTGATCAAGGACACGGTGTGGGCAAGGGCATGCTGTATGTAGCCTTTCTCCTCTCCCCTCTGCCTGGCAGCCCTGCTCCTCCCTGCAGCCCAGGGGCCCAAGCAGGGCACCCCGTGTCCCGCTGTCTTCGGTTACGGTCACGGCACTTCAGCCAGACACTGCGCAAGGGACAGAGGCTGCACACTGCAGTCCAGGGCCAGGCCAGGCGAGGAGGGAGCTGTGGTGCCGGGGGCTAGCTGTGATGCCTGTCTGTGTGGGTCTCCACAGGTCATCCGGAAGGTGGTGCGTCAGCTGGGCCCTGGTGACACAGGTGACAGGCAGGAGCAGGAGGAGATGATTCTGGAGGGCTCCCTGCAAGACCCCCAAGACCTAGAGGCTGAGGACGATCACTTCATGAAATACTCCATCTTCCACCGGGATGGTCTGGGGGCCAAGGTACAGTGTGGGTTGTAGCCCTGCCTTGCAGGCACCCTGCCCAGGGCCAGCAACCGCCTTTGCAGGACTCACAGGCTCTGGGGCTTTGCCACCCTCTGTCCTTTCTTCTGCCCTGATCTCCTCTCCTGTTTCCCCTCTAAGGCTTCTGGGGCAGCTCTTGCCCACTGCATCAATCTTCTCGCTCAGTGTCTTCTTCTAACTGACTCTGCTTTTCCCTCTCCTGTCCTCTTCTGTATGTCTGTCTGTTCACCTGGGTGATGTCCTGCTTCCTGCCCCTGCGGTTTCCTCAGGATGAGGTGCGAATGCGTGTCCCGAAACCGGAGGTCTCCGGGGGCAGAATGGGGGCTCAGATAGTGAAACGAGCCAGCCTGAAAAGGGGGAAGCAGTGACCCCTCACATGGCCTCTTGTGAGGTAACCCCACTTTTGCTCTCCCTTCTGTCCCAGCTCCCCAAGCTGCTGCCTGCACTGAGCTGCTGGTCATGCACGTCCTCCTGGGGAAAGCGTGAGAGGGCTGTTCCCAGCCCTCAGCTGCAGAGAGGGGTTGTGGTACTGCAGCAAAACGCAGAGGGTGGGCAGCAGTGTCACCCTGCTGCTGATCTCATCCCAGGGCCTGGGTGCAAACGGCAGGGGGTGCCCTGCTCTGCAGCAATGCCCCGGCCATGGGCTGCTCCTGCGGTCACAACACCCTGGGTCCTTGGGGCAATGGTTCCCAGTGACAGGGCCACGGGGTTGTCAGTGCTGGTTACGCTGGGCTACAGCAGAGGGATGAGCTTTGTACAAAACCACTCCTGAGAGTGTATAGCATTTGCGTGGGGTCTAAGCAGAGATGTCCCCTTCATCCCCAAGGACTAACTGCAGCCTTGGGGCAGCCTTGGAGCCTGATGGCCCCACATCCCCTTCCCCTGGGGTGCAGCCAGGAGCCATCTGAGAGGTGTCGCAGTTCTGCTGGGCTGTCCCCTGCTGCCTCTGCTGGCAGCGTTCCTGCTGGGAGAGGCAAGCGGCAGCCGCTGCCAGCCACCATCGCGGCAGGAGAGGGCGGCAGTGAGGTCTCTGCAGCGCCCGTGGCCAGGAAAGGGGGTGCCAGGGCAGGATCTGCTGGTGGGCAGCAGGGTAGCAGGGATGCAGGAGTGGCGGGGTGCAGGAACATGACGCTTGTAGGGGTTGAGGACAAATGTCCTTTGACCCAGGACATTTCTTGCATTGATCCCCGCTGTAAGCAGTGGATCACCCCCTGAATCCTGTGTATGTCCTGGTCCCCCCAACTTCTCTGCCAGGTGGGACTAGAGCAGGCTGAAGGCAGGGTGCTCGGCGCAGCACGCTTGGACCCAGCTGCATTATTGTTCTCTGCATGCTCGCTGCTGGGCTGCGCAGCTCTTGGGGGACGGTGCTGCACATGTGATCCCTGGACTGAGGAGGAGCTGC
>JAOQGH010000015.1:5666475-5697005 GCA_025769975.1 Gallinago jamesoni | reverse complement strand
GACCCGACCCGACCCGCCCCGACCCGACCCGACCCCGGCCCCGGCCCCGGCCCCGGCCCCGTCCCCGGCCCCGGCCCCGCCCCTCTCGGCGCTGTCCAGCGCGCGCCGCGTCCCCCCGCCGCCGCCTTTCAAAGCGCAATTTGTCTGGGCCGGGCCAATCCCGCGCTGTCCCCGCGGCTCAGCCAATGGTCACCGAGGCCGCCGAGAGACGTCCAATGGGAGCCGCCACCTGCCGCCGCCCGGCCAATGGCAGCCGCGTATTCTAATGCGCCTGGGCTTTATCAGAGAAATGTTGGCTCGTCCCAAGCCCAAGTTGGGTCCGGAGCTGGAGCCACCTCAGCGAGGTCACCCGGGGCCTGGCCCTGCCCGTGGCCACCCACCCGCCCAGGACGTGGCCCTTGGTCAGCCTGACAGGGCCACAGGGCCACCCAGGTGCCCCCCGGCTGGGATGGGTGCCAGGGCCCAGTAGCCCCTGGGCTGGTGGGGATGGGCCAGCTGTCACACCCCAGGGGAGCTGGGCTCTGAGGGCCATCTTGACACCGGAGCCATGGATGCCAACCTGCCGGGCACCTTCCTGCTCAATGGCCCCTCACTGGGCCCCTTCCCGGAGGCCAAGGCGCCTGTCTGCCAGTACTCGGTGCAGAGCTCCTTCTACAAGCTGGGCCCCCCCGGGCTCGGTGCCCAGCTGGCTGCCGGCACCCCCCATGGCATCTCCGACATCCTCAGCCGGCCTGTGGCAACACCGAACAGCGGCCTCCTCCCCGGCTACCCCCACACGGGCGGATTTAACGGACTGAGCTCCCCGGGCGTCTATTACGGGCCCCAGGTGGGGGCCCTCCCCAAGGCCGGTGGCGAGTACCTGCCGCGGGGCCGGAGCTGCTGGGCAGAGGCGGCCCCGGAGTGGCGGGGCAGCCGGCAGTGCGGCGGCCGTAAGTACCGTGGGGCCAGGGCGGGTGGGTGGCGGGTGGGTGCCGCGGACGGAGGGCACCCTGCAGAGCCCCGACCCTTAGGCGTTGGGGCAGGGACGTGGGCCAGCTGCCCAGGACGCGTGTTCTCGGCTGATCACCCTGTGGGCTGCCCCAGGATGGTGGGAATGGCCCTGGCACCAGAGCCGACAGACCTCAGCCGCAGAGGTTTTGGCTCAAGACCAGGGGCAGCTCCAATGGCAGACATTCACTCTGCTTAGCCCCTGGATGAGCCACAGATGACAAGGACAGGCAGAGCCCACTGCCCTGTCCCTCTGGTAGCCTTGCTGGGGTTGGTTCCTGGCTCAGCTCAAGCAGAGATAGGTGGGATGGCCGGCCCTGGGCTTGCAGCGCTGCCTGCATGGTGGAGAGCTGGTAGGGGGATTACAAACCATGTTACTGCTGTCCCAGAAAGTGGGCAGGAGGGGTGCACCCACCATCCTTTGGGGAGCCCCAGGAGGCTCCAGATACAGCTGCTCAGACCCTGCAGCCACAACCCCTTTCCCCCTCTCTGGGTGATGCTCCTGGAGCAGATGGGTCAGGCAGGGCAGCACGGCTCCTGGCTGGGCTATGAGCCATCCAGCCCTGCCTGCTTTCCTGTCATGTGTCCTGCAAGGCGTGGGGTGTGGGGGCACAGTGTTCCCGGTGCTCTGTGGCTCTGGGGTCATGCACTGCTGCTGCTGACCCTTCCTCCTCAGCACAAGTTAGTGCTGTCACTGAGCAGGAGGTTCACAGCCCGGCTCTGTCTCTGTGGGGCAGGCAGAGAGGGTACCTCATCCCACCTGGGATGAGGCTGAAGCCTTGAGACCAAGATATGGTTTTAATCTGGATGGGAGCCAGCATGGAGGGACTCTGTCGGTGCTGAGGGCTCATGCCGTGTTCAGGAAGGCTAGAGCCGCCCTGAGCTGTGCATGGCAATGAGCCTGGGTGCTCACCCACCACCCTCCTCTCCCACAGCCCCTACTCACCTGGCCGACAGCATCCATAAGAAGAAGCACACGCGCCCAACCTTCACAGGGCACCAGATCTTCGCACTGGAGAAGACTTTTGAGCAGACCAAGTACCTAGCAGGTCCAGAGAGAGCACGTCTGGCCTATTCCCTTGGCATGACAGAGTCGCAGGTGAAGGTGAGTGTGGGTCCCTGCATGGCAAGGGGTGCGTGGTGTGGTGGCTGCTAACAGAGCTGGTCCCGTGGGGCGGCAGGTCTGGTTCCAGAACCGACGGACCAAATGGAGGAAGAAGAGTGCCCTGGAGCCCTCCTCATCCTCACAGCGGGCGGGGGGCTCTGGTGGAGAGCGGGCGGCCTCTGAGACCGAGGATGATGAGTACAACAAGCCCCTGGACCCCGACTCGGATGATGAGAAGATCCGGCTGCTGCTGAGGAAGCACCGTGCGGCCTTCTCGGTGCTGGGCTTGGGCACACACAGCGGCTGAGCCCCTCTGGGCCACGGGGCACCCAGCCCGGCCACCTGCTTCCTGCTGGGGGGTGACCCCCACGTGGACACCTGGCTGTGGGGATGGGGCATCAGCTGTCCCCCTCCTGGTAGCCCCTGCCCAGGGAAGGTGGCTCACGGGGCTGGGAGCAGCACGTGTGGGCAGTGTCGGTCGTGGCCGAGCTGTCGGCATTGATGAAATAAAGGTCCCAGCCGAGTCCCAGCACTTGCTTCACGGGGGTGTGGTCCAGGGTGCCCCGTCAGGCTGGGCCAGAGAAGGGGCTGGGATGGTGTGTGTGGGGCAGGGTCTGTGTGCAGGCAGGGGATGTGGCCGCTGCTGTGGTGCTGTGTGGGGGGCAGGAAGAGCCCACAAGAGTGGGGCAGCCTTGGGGACAGTTCCCAGGGTTTTCCCCGCTTTGGGTGTGCACCGGCAGCAAGAGATGCTGGTTCAAAAGTCACTCATTGGGGCCTCTTGTTGGAACCTATTAGCAGCAAATAAATATCATTTATCTTAACGGTGTGAGTGAGAGCCCATTCACCTGTCGGGGCTGCAGGATTGATGTAGTGACAATAGCCCCAGTGTGTTTGCTGCCAACCTGGTAGGCCTCCCCCTGCCGTGCTGCTCGCACATGAGTGTGCACATGGGCCAGCACATCCCCTGCACCGGCTCCTCATGGCTCAGCCCTGGCATGCCAAGGGTGGGTGTTGTGTGGGGCTGTCTGTACCAGCCACTCAGGATGCCAAAGGGGCTCCTGGGGGCACTGGCACGGTGCTGGGGGCCCTAACGAGTGTGGCAGTTGTTCAGCCAAGAGCCAACTAAGTGCCAGCCAGGTGTGAGCAAACAGACCGGCTGTGTCCTGGGAGGAAATCGATTGGAGATAAGGTGCTGCCGGCCCATCGTGTACTGATTAGCAGCATGGCATGGGCATGGAGGAGCTGCTGGGGGCTGCAGCCCAAGCTGCCCTCCCCTGTGGTCACAGGCAGTGTCCGGGGACAGGCCAGTGGCCAAGTCTAGCCCTGGAGAAGGACAAAGCCCCCCAAGCACTGGGGCTTTGCAGCAACCCCGAGCACCAGCCTTGTGGTAGGGAGCCATAGTGTGGGGCTGCAGCCCCCTACCCTGGGATGCCTCTGTCCAGGCCCCAGGGCCCACATTTGGCTTCAAGTTCTCTCCAACAGGTCACTTTCTGCCACATGCTGGGCTGGGGGGACTTTGCAAGGAGCCCAAATCACTTGGCAGCACTTTCCCTGGGCTTAGGGAAGACTGATCTCCAGACCCCCAGGGAGTGTGGGGACCTTAACACCTCTCCCTCAGCCACGCAGCCCCTCCGGTCCCTTGACAGGACGGCTGCATTGACAGACCCTTGGCCAGGGCAGTGCAGGGCTGGGGTGGAGGCTGTGTCCCCCGTGTCCCCCGGCCGGTGGCAGGGCTGGGACAGCCACGTCACCATCCGTGGGCAGAGCCAGTGCGCAGCAGGAGCCGGCTCCGAACGGCGGGAGAAGTGCGGGGCTGCTGGCAGGATATTTTTTTGACATTTTCTAAGCTGCCCAGCGTGGCTGACAATTTTTAATGTACTAACTGCCTGGTCCAGTGAGCTGATTAATTGGTGCTGTGGAAATCAATACAAAACAGAAAATTAAAACAATTTTAAAGTGATTAAGTAGTTTAACACCTGTCTGATGCCACGTCAGGGCTGGGAGACAAATAAAGCAGGTGGCAAAGGGCCTGCTGCAGCTGGGGAGAGTGACAAATCGCAGCTGCAGCCTGGCTGCTCCGAGCATCCCTGCTGCCGGACCGGTCCCCGAGCAGTGGCCAGGACCCTCCGGTCCCTCTGCTCTGCCCAGCACCGCTCCCGCTGCCCGTGCAGGCGGCACCAGCCACTCGCTGCTGCCGCAGAGCGGTCCCCAGCTGATGTGGGGGGCTCAGCCCCAGCCTGGCCCATGGCGAGCAGCAGCTCTGCCCCCCCAGTCCCGCCTTGTGCCCCTGGGCAGCCCTGGGGTGCTTGGCCGGGGCTGTGTTGAGCGCGGCCGGGCTCGGGGCCGGCTGCTCCGGGGGCGTGCGGGTGCGAGCGCGGGCAGGGCAGCCTGGCAGGCAGATGGATAGTGGCTCCGCTTCAATTCTGCATCCCTTTTCTCTCAGACAAACCCCGTCGGATTTTCATAAATCAAAGCGCCACACTGTTTAATAAAAATTTATTGACTTACAAGTGATTATTTATCAAAAGGCCATTAATAGCGGCTCCGGGAATGATGTGCTACTGGGTGGTGCGTGGAGACTAATAGCAAATCAATGCCAGCATCCGGGCAGAATGCATATGAGGGCCCCTGGCCCCAGTGGGCTGCATGGCTGCTGCAGCCAGAGCCCACAGCCCCTACCCCACGGGCCGCCCAGCGCTCCCCCCGGTTATTTATCGCTTACAAATGAAATGATCGATACTTTTAATCTAGAGCTAAATTTATTAACTTTCCCATCGGAGAGAGACATATTGACTGGGGACATGGGAGGGGGAGCTGAGGAAAGATGGATGTGTGCCTCCTAACCTGTCCGGCCAGCTCCCTGCCTGCTGCGGAGTATCCCAGCAGCTGAGGGGAAGTTGGGGGTCCCATGGAGCCAGGGAGATGGGCAGCCAGGAGAGGGCTCCTGCCCGTCACCACGGCTTCTGTGACAAGGGCTGGGGGGCAACCTGTGGGCAGAAAACTTGTGGGCACCCGCAGGCGGGTCTGAGCACCCTGGGGTGCTACCACAGGCATGAGAGCGTGTGTGCAGTCTGCCCTGGGGGAGGCTGAAGGCAATGTCCATACCCCCAGAGAAGAGACCATGGTACATTGCGGGGGTCTTAGTCCAAATGGACCCCCTGAGCATGGTAAAAGTTTTGCAAGCCTTGGGGCTGGAGCAGCAGTGCTCAGCCAGGAAAAGCTGGGTCTCGCTCACGGAGGTCAGCAGTAGCTTTTTGGGCAAACATGTGGCTCAGGCAGGAAGCGGAGAAAATACAGCTTCTAAAATGTCATAATTAGATGGTAAAGGCAAGTGCTGCAGGGTAACACCCACCTGCTTGGCAGCCGAAGCTTAACCACGCTATCGGTTAACTCCTGTAAGGCATATGCCGTACACAGCCTTTCTTACACAACTAAAAGGTGATGGTCACAAACTGCATAAATGTAGCCACTGCGGAGGATAAGGGCTGAGCTTTCCTTTCCTTTGGTTTGTTGTGTTTTTTTTCAAGTAGCAAAGCAGCAGCCCCCTCAGTTATCAGACACAGATGGAGGATCAGTGAGCTGGTGTTAAGAGCTGGTACCTAACAAGCTGGGTAAAACAAGTAAACCAAAATGCTGGTGAATAGACCCCTAATGTCATAACAAACTCCTAATGAGGGGAGGATCCTTGCCCAGGTGACTGATAGCTAGTAGTAACTAGCAGTTGTTTTGTTGGTAAGTGTAAGCACAAGCAACACACTTCAGCCCTGCAGCTGTTGCTAACTGTGTCCTGCCTCAGCTGCTTTTGGTTTGTTATTTTAGATGGAAAGGAAGATACCAGACTTTGCTTCTTGTTCTTCCCCCTCCCCCCCCCCCCCCCAAATCAATTGCCATAGCTGAAGTTGGGCAGAAGAAAAAAATAGAAAATTGGGGTAACAGTGAAAAGCCTGGGGCCAGTGAGGGTGTCCCGATCACCAAAGAGCAGGTGTTAATGGGGATCCCGTCTAACACATCCCTGGTAACCGAATGCAGTGTTTGTGTGGGTAACTGTCTGAGTGTTTGTATTTATAAGGGATCACATTTCGGGCACTACAAGAAGCAAAGGTAAATCAATTCAGTATAGAAATATTTCTCCTAACTGCATGTTAACAGCTCACATGCAGCTTCACATCCCCGTGAGAGAGGAAACTGTCCCCTCCCCCGTGTCACAGTGGGAAGTTTAGTTTATTTGTGTGTGAGTTGATGGTCCAGGGGTAGGTGGGAAATAGCGCACCGTGAGGAAGAGCTGTGTTTCCCCGGCTCGCACATGGTCTGGTCTGCATGCAGATAAAGACCTGACTGACCCAAAAGAAGGGTTTTGAAGCAGGGAGGCCACAATGTGAGTGTGTGCACCGTCTCTTGGAAAAGGTCAGGGGAGTTTCTGGAATCTATCTCTGCTGCTTGCTTTTCTCTCTCTCTTTCTTAATAAAATGGTGTTCTACCCAAATGAAAACAAGCAGGAAGTAAACTACTTTGAATCCCTGCTGGTAACCAGTGCAGGGAAATTCAGATTTAAGGACACCAACACAGAAATGCTGCCCTGACCTGGGGGCAGCAGATGCCCTCCCCTAACAAACACCACTTTGAGCATAAAGGAGGCACTTTAGCATTGGCTTATCCAGTGTCAAAGCAAATACAAAGAGGCTTTTGCAGGTGAAACAGCATCTGCTTATCAGAGCAGGCAGAGAAACCTATAGATAGAAGTGCTGAAGTTTGTAGGAACATAAGGAAAATTGGAAAGTACAAGGGATGAAAGCTCAAATGCAAATTGTTTTACTGAGTAATACACTTGCAGAGTTGAAGGGGAAGGCGCTATCACCTCCAGGACAAGATTTCCGTCTCCCTGCAATGAGCTGAGATTATGTATGTGCATGTTGGTGTGTAACAGCATCAGGTCCCACCACTGCCCTCAGGAGAAGTTTGAAAGGGGATCTGCTCAGCCACAGGGACTCAGGGCTCTCCCACCTGGGGCTCTCATCACGGCATATACGGATTCCCCAAGAGCCGCCCCAGTGACAAATGCACCCCCAGTTCCAGGGACAGACAGGCCGCCAAGGAGGAACCCCAGGAGAGGCTGTTACTTGGGTGCTGGAGAGCAATGGTCTGAGTCAGGCTACAACAGGAGGGTGGGCAAAGGAAAAGGAAAGGTTTCTCTTTCTGGAAGTAAAGCTGCAGATGGTCTGAGAGGCCACACGCTACTCCTGAGAGGTTTATGCTGCAGATATGAGAGGCACAGGCTCATGAAGACTCCCTCAGTTGTCAAGGCAGCTAATTTCAGTGCAGCTCGCCCATTTCTGTGCCGTGGGAGACTTGTGACTGACACACATGCACATCAACACACCAGTCCTCCCCCTGGGCCTGTAAACACCATATGGAAGCACATGACACCATAAGTGTTTCATTTAATATTGCCCCTGCACGGGGCTTCACTGTAACAGTAACAAGAAGGCATCTTTGCCAGGAGCTGCTCGGGGCCTAAGGACTCCAGGCAGGAATGGCGCCTCCAGGGAAGAACAGCCCGAGGAGGAAGGAGCGAGTCCAAGCAGCTCTGGAGTAGCCAAAGTCCAAAGGTTCAGAGCTGCTCCAGAGAAGCCCTGGCTCATGTGGGAGGCAAAGGGCTCTGGCCAGGCCCAGGATCGGCGCTGGAGGAGAGGGCTCAGGAGCGGCTCCGGTCTTCATGGTTGCCTACAATCATTTTGCTGTAGAGTTTCTGTTGCTCCTCCTTGAATGTATCTTTCACCTTCTCCCTCTTTAGTCCTCCATCCCTGGGGAGAGAGTCACACCATCAGAGGCGCTGCAGGTGGGCCCTGTCTGAAACCTCAGCTGAGGCTGCTCAGGGCTGGTTGGAGCTCCCACAACACCCAGACAGGTGTGTTGCTGACTGTCCCTGAGGGCAGTTACTTCCACACCAGGCTGCCCTGGTGCCCAACACACACAGCAGAAGCAAAGACTTTGGTCCCTGCTACAGAAGAGCAGGGCACAAACTTAGCTCTAGAGCCCACAAGCACATACCAGCTCCCAGGAACAAAGAACCCTGGCATTAGGAGGAGAAAAGCCTGCCTGGACTCACCAGAGCAGATCCACAAGGCCCCCCTGCCTGGCAATGGCTGACTTCACACGGTTGGCAAACTGGACAGCATCCTCTTCAGGCTGTGGCAAAGCAACACCGTTCAGCAGGAGCAAAGGGACAAGGAGGCAGCAGATCCGACAGGAGGGTTCACCTTCCTTACCTGCCTGGTCATCGGGGGCAAGTACCAGACACTGCAGACAATGGCCCAGCTGGTCATCATCCTCAGGAGGTAGGTCACCATCCCGTACTTGCTGCTGTTCCAAAAGGCATCTCCAAACTGCGGATCATACTATGGAGGCAGAAGAGCTCATAAAAGTCAGGCAGCGGCTGCACCCTCCCCAAGGCTCCAGGTTCCACCCCAAGCCCAGCCATTGCCCAGCTCCTTCAGAACAACAGAGTGACCTCAGTGTCCCCAAGCCCCCAGACCAGGCTATTGACCCAGCAGTGCCAAGACTGAGCTCTCACACAGGGAACTACTTGTGCTGTAAAAACATTTGCCTTCTCATACCTTGATGGCTACAGGGTAAACGGTGGCTCCAATTTCAAAGCTCCCCTTTTTGAACATCATCACAGAGGTGTTGTTGATGCAGGTTCCTGTAATGGGCAAGAATAACCTTCTCAACTTCCCAGCAAGTCAGTGCCGAGGTCTAAGGGCTCGGCCACAGGCACCCAGCAGCTGCCCCCCAACAGCCACTGCACCCCCTGTTCTTTGCACGCACAGGACGTGTCACATCATCTATCTAAATTCCACAGTCAGGGTTTAGTCAGCTCTAAAGATGCCATGTCCCCTTTGCCTCAGTGAAGGGTCTCAAGACTCTGAGATGCTGTCCCGATGTGACCCCTCCAGCAGCTGCTCCACAACCCACCTTCCGGGAAGATGAGAATCGGCAGTTTGCTCTTGTCCTGGACGTGCTCTGTTAGCCTAAACAAAAGAGTGCCACCAATTAGCACAGGAGCTGTCATTAGCAACCCACACAGAACAGTCCTTATCCTGCAGTCACTGGGGACCATCTGGGTGCCAGCAAGTGGCACAGGCTCCCAAAACCCCCGAGGCAAAGGCAGCATCCTCACCCAGGGCAAATGGGCAGCCCCCCCTTTCCCAGCCTCCTGACCCCCCCCCCTGCAGCCAACCACTGTCCCACCTTCTGGCGACGAGGTGACGATCTTTGACCTCAGAGCGTTCAAACCAGACGTGGGGGCAAGCTTTCACCATGGCTCGCTGTATCACACCCATGAGCCCGCCGTGGATCTGACCCACCTGGGCACGGCAAGAAGACACACATTACAAGACCTGGGGACACACAAAGGTGCCAGCTCCCAGCTCCATGGCCACCTAGAGGTTCATCTTTCTACCCCTGCCCTAGAAAGGCTGAGAGGAGAAGTCCCAGGCTTTGACTGGAAGGACAGACATAGCAAGCCCCAAGTGCCTTCCACATCGCTGGAGGCCCAGCTAGGGAAGTGCTTTGCGCAGAGCTCTATGTGCAAAGCTGTGCCCAGGGACTCCTGGTGTGGGGAAAAGCAGCTCTCCACCCTCAAAAGCCTCTTGCTGCCTGCTCCTTGTCACACACAATGCACTTTCTGCTCCCACCACAGGTGTGGCCAGGCCCTGGCAGGCAGAGCCGGGGCTGGGGTGCAGACCTTACCATGGCGTAGTAGCCATCACTGGCCAAGATGATCACGTCGATGGGAGATGTGTGGTTGGCCACGCAGATGCCCCCATTGCGGGGTCTGTTTTCTCTAAATGTGAAACAAAGGCACAGGTGAGGACGGAGGAAGGAAGCACAATGCCTGCCGGAGGCAGGGCACGGAGCAGCTGGTGGGGAGGATGCCCTGCAGCAGATGGTGCCTCCTTACCGGTCGTGGTAGGTGATGATGGCCGTGAGGGCACGCACACAGATCCGGTAGCACATCAGGTGGACGTGCTTGCTCAGGAACTCCTTACACCTGCAGCCCAGGACAGAGACTGTCACCCCAAGGTCCACATTCCCCACTCAGCCCAGCTGCCCTCAGCCACCAGACCCAACCCAGACCTCACATCTCTCCCTCAGAAACACATCTCGGCCGGGGGTTTTGCCATCAACTTATGACTACTGATGCTTAAATCATGAGAACCAAACTCTGGCCCTTGCTCTTTTCTGTTCTTATCCCTTTCAGAGCCTAGGGCTCTGCCTCAGGCTTAGTGCTCACATCTAGGGCTGTTGTTTGAAATGCCAGTGTCTGTTCCTGAGGGGCCACAGATGCCAGGAGCACCTCCTTGGTACAGGTGGAACAGACTGGCCTTGCAGGAAAACTTCAGGATTATCAGGTCTCAAACCGCACAGGAGGGTCCCCATTCCCTCTCTTCCTTCAAAGATGAACTCACCTTCCATTTGGCAAATATCCCACCACCGTAGTACCAGTCACCAACAAGCTGATGCCAGTAAACGCCAGAGCTATCCTGCAGAAAGAAGGAAGCTACAGGCTAGCAAAACCACGCCACCGGCCCTACTCATCAAGTAGCCCATCTCTCCTGTTTGTGTTGAACAGGTCATGGGATTTGGAGACCAGTTCAATGGCTGCTGTGGGACCAGGCCACCGGGACCGCCTCGGCAGTCCCCACGGCAGCGCTCACCTGAGGGGCAGGAGGAAGCAGTAGCGGATGAGCACACCCAGACCCCAGAGCACAGTGAGGCGCAGGCTGATGTACTGGAAGTTGTAGTTGGTCCTGCTGAGCAGATTCCAGGACTCCAGCTCTTCAGCGGAGAACCTCTTGGTCACTTCATCATCCATGATGGTCTCAATGCCTTTGCGGCAGAAATAGAAGATATCTGAGAGCTCAAACTCTGGGGTGTCGAGGGCTTTGCCACTGCCACTCCGGCGGATCTCCTTGATTTCCTCTTCCAATGACGTTGGCTCCTTTGCAATGATTCCTGCAACACGCCAGCAGCAGCTCTGAGCAACGTGCGACTTCCCCGCTCAAACAGCTGAGAGCCAGGGCCCTTCCTCACCCGCCCTCCCCAGCGAGCCCTTCGTTTCTCCAGTACAGACAAATATAAACCAGTCCCCCCAACTACCTAGAAATGAAGCACCCCAGGGGCCCTTCCCTCCCCTTCCTCACAAAATGGACCATCACTTCCTCCAATCCATCTACATGGAAAAATCTTCGCAAACTGACCTGCTCAGAGACACCACATTTATCCGATCTCCCAAAAAGAATTTTGAACTTCGTATGTACCCAGGATCTTACCATTGACATAGGGCTTGTATAAGGGATGGTTCTTCTCCTTGGCACCACGCTCTATTCTCAGTGTTGCCCACTGCAAGAGACACACACCATGAGCAGGATTCGCAAGGCCGGTAGCTCCACTTCAAACTATCCTTGTTTTACAGCCAACTTCCAGGGAAAGCCATGGTTAAGAAGTAAAAAAGGGGTTAAAGCAGGAGGCTTCTGTACAGAACTGAACCCAGCTGAACTGGGGCGAAGCAGAGGCTGGCCCGGGAGGAAGGTTTTTACAGCAGAGATGCAGGCTGGATTCCTGCCCGCCCCCCAGGTCACCCTCTCAGCCTCACACTCTTCTGCATAATACAGGCTGCTTGTGTTCTTGCATACAACACACTGATTGCTTCAGGCTACATGCTCTATCGGGAGCTGTGAAGAAGGGGAAACCACTGGGAACTCCTGACATCCTGGTCTCAGCCCACGCCAGCATCAGATCAGGAGCCAGTGATGTGGGAACACTAATTGCATATGGATTGTCCGGCTCATCTAGAAGCCTCCTCCGCCAGCAGAAGGAACTGCAGGATTGCAGATTATTGTCTAGACACTGCCATCCCAGGAGAGGTCAGAAGAGCAGCTCTGACCCCGCAGGAGCTGGGCAGTCTCTGGAGAAGGCGCTCCTCACCAGCCCAGCAGTCTCCATCCTGACCGCAGCAGCAGAAAACCCAGATTCCCACCTGGGAAGGGCCAGATTCCCTCACCACCATCAGAGATGTGCTACTGCCACCCAGGGCTGCTGCTCCATCTGTGTCCCACCTCTGGGCGAGGGGCAACACCAGCCTCTAGAGCTGGGAAAATCTTTCAGGTAAGTAACAGTTCCCCCAAAAACACAATTCTGAATGACCAAACCTAGTGAGTGCATTTTCCACCAAATCTGTGAGCAGCTGTGCTCCTCTCTCTCATCACAAAGAATCTTTGATAAAAGCTGAAATAGACTTCAGAGTCTTTTCAGAAAAGTAGTTTCAAAACTAAACACCAAAGTAGGTGTGGAGATTAAGCCTTCCTGAATTGAAGAAAGAAAAAAAAATTAAAACAAGGTGAAAAGTTCCATTTCAGATGAACCAAACTTACAAATTTTTTTTCCCAGTTCAGTCATTAAATTTGAAGTCAGGTCTTCAGACATCTGTGTTAACAAAGCACCTCACAAAGCTCAGGGTCTTCCCATTCACACCTCAAGCTTTTGGGAGGACTTGAAATGTAAAGAGCTAAACACTGCAAGCCCCAGGGCTACCTTCCCAAGCCCAACCAGGAGAGGGACCCTCCTGGGGAAGACCAGCACTGGCCATCCAGCAGTAGCTGAATCCTTTCACAGCTTGAACCCCACATTTAAGAGCCTAAAACCTCCCTGCCAACCACAGGGTACCCCTTTTCCTTTTGCTCGGGCTGCCAGGGTCGGGTGCTGCAGGCTTTATCTACTAGGAGTTTGGCAAAAATTCTGGTCTCACCAGGGACTTGCTTCAAGAAGTCCTGGCTGTGAGACAGCCCATAAAATTAGTCTGCCAAAGGCAGACAAGGGAACAGCGTGACCCCAAGTTGGAAAATTCCACTTGGCCTCCCTGTGCCAAAAGGGTCAGCGAGGGCTGCTGGTTGGCCTTGGAGGCTGCAGGTCCAGACGTGGCTGCTGGGCTGGGCAGATAAGCAGGCGGCTCTCCAGGACAGACGGGTGTCACGAGCTCTGGGCTCTGGCCACAGACCACTCAGGGCCCGCAGCACAGAAAGTCCTGCCTCACCTCCTGCTTCTGCTTCATCCAAACACGTGCGGGAGGAGGAGCTCGGAGACCGCAGCCTCGCCCCTCCCCATCGCACCCTACACCCCTTTCGGCTCCTTTCCTCATCAAACTGTGGCAGCGCTTGGCCTTGCCTAGGACGTTAACCCATCCCAGCACACATCTCCTCCCAGCACATCCACAGAGCCCACACTACGACAGCGTACTCACACACCACACTACCCCACTGCTTTACTTGAAGACTTACTGGATTAATTACAGGGACAAAACAGCCGATGAACAGAGGCCTAGTAACTTGCATTTGGCTGAGATGACTCAAACGGGTCATCTGGCACCAGCATGTCATCAAAAAACCAGCCTCCCCACCCCAGCCACCTGCAATGCCCCGCTGAGGGGCAAAAGCCTCTCCTGACACCACCACACGTGACATGACCCCTGCGAACACACAGAAAATTCTGAAAATGTTACTTACCTGAAAAATCTTTAATAACGTTTTCATGTAAACCTTGCGGATGCCAAAGGAGACTCCAAAAATTGCTGGCACAATGATGAAAACCAGAAGCAGAGTGAAGAGGACAGTTATGGAAATCCCCAAGAGATTAACAACCAGGCTGTCAAAGGGGAGGAGGAGGAACATGGTGAAGGGCCCAGGCAAGGCTGTTGCCCTGCAGCCAGAGAGAACGGCTGCCCGCAGCGGTTACCGACTCTCCTGTTATTCAGCAACAGTCTCGCACACACACTGAGTCCGCAGCCTGCTCACAGACCCCATTCCAAAGTTCACATCCTTTCTAGGCTCTGCGAGAGAGGGGACGAAGCAGGATCAGGGAGAGCCGCTGGGATAAGCAGCACACAGTCTGCCCGGAGCTGGGTGAGTTCAGACAGCGCGGGCTGAGGAGCTCAGAGAAGACAGAGCAGGCACAGGGGTTCCTCCATGGGCACGGCAGTGACACGACTGCGTGAAGGGATATCCCCACAAGGCGCCGCTGAGCAAGTCCTGCTGTGGGGCAGCTTGAGAAGGAGCCGGCAGCAGAATCCCCTTCTGGCTGCTGAAAGCATGCAGAGTCTCTTCACGGGGACAAGGTGGAGTCCATCCCTGAGCCTGCATTGGAGGAGATCGAGGGAGTTGGCACTTGCAGGAGCCTACCGTATGTGGAGCTATTACTGTTCTTTCCGTGAGGACGCAGGCACCAGCACAGGTCCTCGCATGACACCTGGAACAAGTTTAATTCTGGAAGCCCCTGGCATCCGCTCACGCTGAAGGGTCGTTACAGACATGAACGAAGCCTGTGTCCCTGGAAAGCTCTTCAAACGGCGCGTTGGCTTCTTGGCAGAGGAGGCACTCACATGCCACCAGCACTAGCGGAGAAAAGAGAAACCGAAGTCAGGCAAGTCATCCAGCTCGGAGAGACGTCAACCCAGAGGGTGGCAGGAGGCCAGGGACAATGGGCTCTGAAACCTGGAAGGCAACGCTTGGGCTGAGGTCACATAACTCAGCGCAGCTCCTGAGGGACAGCAGGGTCGGGCTGGCACTCCAGCTACCGCCTGTCACTGTCAGGGCTTGGGAATCACCCCTGTTGCCGCTCACCCTGTGTGTTCATACCCTCCACACCACAGGGCGAGCAGCACCACACCCAGAGCACGGGAGGCTGCAATCAGGTCCCAAGGACAGGAAAGGAGCTAATGGAGTGACAAAAAACCCTTCCTCATGACAAAGATCTTATCGCCTCTCTCATTTCGGAGGCATCTGAGCACGGGGCCAGAGCCAGCCAGCCAGGTGCCCAGATTCCCGGGAAGGAATCACTTCCTCTCCCCTGTACACACACCTCACCCCAGCCTCAGGGGGCTGCTCGGGGACAGGAAGCTAGCCCAAGGGGACAATTACTGCCGATGATTAGCCAAAGTGGAACTCGCTGGGGCACGGGAAGCAGCTAAAGGTCAGGCACCCCGGGGGAGGACGGGCACGCACAGGGCCATCTGAGGCTACCGGGGAGAGCCTGCTCGGGGGAGATTTCCCTCCGGGCGCCACCCTCACCCGGCTGCGGAGCGCCAGCCCCGGGGCGGGATTGAACGGGAGCCCGATAAGCTCAGGGAGCTGAGGAGAGGCCGGGGGGATCCCTCTCCTGCCCTGCACGGCCTGTCCCAGCGCCGCAGCACCGGGGACACCGACACGGCCCGGGCGCGCCGGCACTAACCCTGTCCGTGACGCCGGAACCGTCACCCTCGGGACCGGGACTCCCGCCGGGGAACTGGTCGGACCGGCCCCGCCGCCCTACGAGGGGCTCGGTGACGGCCTTTCCGCCCGCTGTCACCCCGCCGTGGCCGGCCGCGCAGGCAGCCCTACCCGCAGCCTCCGGGGGTCAGGCTCGGCCCCGCCCCGAGGCTCAGCCCGGCTGCTGACCGGGTTGCGGTCTCGTCCCGCACGGCGGCGGCAGGGGAGCCCCGGGCTGGGCGCGGCCGGCGGCGGGGATCGCGCTCTGCTTTATTCACTGGGAGGGCGGCGGGGCACGGCCCAGGGCGCAGCGAATCGGGGACGGGACGGGGCTCGGCCCAGCGACCTTCGGCCCCGGCGGGTGCGCGCCGGGCAGCGGCGGCTCCGGGCAGCGCGGGGGGAGCTCCAGCCGCACCGAGAGGGGTGGGGGCCGGGCCAGTCCCGCTCGGCGCAGGGGGCGCTGCGGCGCGGCCCGCAGCACGGCGGGGAGGCCGCGCTCCCCCCGGCGGGCGCCGGTTAACGGTCTGCGGGCGGGGCGGGCCCTGCCTGGCGGCTCGTCCCCGCCGGGCGCAGCCCGGGGGGGGGGAGTGGGGGCGGCGGCGCGGGGCCGCGGCAAGGAAGTGGAGAGGTAGAACGAGGCGTGTGGGGGTGGCCGGACCGGGCCGGCCCCGGACTCACCTGCCGCCACCGCCGCCGGGCCCCAGCTCCTCCCCCGCCACGTGCCGTGCGCGCCGCCGCACCGCGCTGCGTGCGCTGACGTCAGCACGTCGCCCCGCGGGGCCGCGCCCGCAGGAGCGCATCGGGCACTCCCCCAGGTGCCGGTAGGGGGCGCCCCTCGCTGCCGCGGGGGCGCCGGAACCGTCGCAGAGAGAGGCGGGACTCACCGAACGCCGTCACTTTATTGTAAACTCCCCGGTACAGCACCGACCGCCGGAGCCGCCCCCGCCCGACACCCCCGGCAGCGGCCCCACGCCGCCGCCGCCGCCCAGGCTCCGCAGGGCAGCGGGCCCCCCCAGCAGCTCCGCACAAGGCACTTGGGCAGCACCGGGACCCCGTGGGTGACAGGGCTGGCTCCCTCCGGGAGCAACCGCGTCTTTTGTCGCTGTCCTGCTCTGGGGTGGCCGCGGTGACAGCGTGCAGCAGCTCCCGTCTCTGTGGCAGGAGCCAGCAGGGAAGGAGCTCCAGTGGGGACTGGCAGCCGCTCAAACGGCAGCCGGCCAGACCGAGAGAGGAGCCAACAGAAGCGTAAGCGGCATCTTGTGCAGCTGATCCCTCCCCAAAGACCCCCGGGGCACAGTCTTAGGGGGTGCTGCTGCTCTCCTACCAATACGGAGCCTGGTTCTCTGAGCGGCGCCAGGTCTGCAGGTGAGAAAGGACCAGGGCAGCTGCCCGAGAGGTGCCAAGATGCTCCCAGGCCCTGTTGGCACTCTTCACAGCACGGGAGGGTGGGCGGATCATGCCCACATGGCAGATCTTGTAGTTCTTCCCATGGTTGTTGTCCCAGTAGGTCTTCTGTCCGCACTGGAAGGAGATGCAGAACTCTGTGGCCCTGCGGGAGACAGATGGCTTGGGCAGGGCCAGCCCAAAAGAGAAGGTGTCTGTGTCAGCCGAGCCATATGTACTGTGCATGTACTGGCAGGGGATGTCCCGGAAGCTCTTCCAGCCATCGAAGGTGATGCGGACCATCACTTTCTTCTCGTACTCGATGTTTCTGACCTTCACCGTCCCTGACAGGGCACGGTCCTGGATCAGGCAGTTCTCCAGGCATACAAGGCTGCTGTGTAGGCGGCTGCGGAAACTCTTGTAGTCCACAGAGGGCTGTGGGAAGTCCAGCACATACCTGCACACCTCTGGGCGTGAGTCCCGCAGCTTAGGTCGGAAGCAGGCAAGGTCAGACAGGGCATGCTGCAAGTCACAGAGGTCCTCCTCGATCTTTGAGAAGAAGCGGACAGCTGTCAGTGACAGCCCCTTCATGTCTGCAAACACAACCCTCTTCTTCTTCTGGCCCTTGGAGCTCTTGGTGCTGTCTCGCCACTCAGGCTCACGTTCTGCACTCAGCTTCTGGTTGAGACAGGATCGGAGGGGCTTGCACCCCCGGTTGCCCCGCAGCTCCTCATAGGAGTTCAGCAGCTTGCGGATGGGGGGCGAGTGGCTCAGGCAAAGCCGCATGGCCAGGTCCACGGGCATGGCTGGGGGGGGCGACGGCCCGCGCGCTGCACACCTGCAGGAGCCTAGGGGCGAAGAGGGGGTCAGGCGACGAGTCCTGGGCCCCGGCCCCTCCGCCCGCCCCCGCCCCGCGCTCACTCGCCGCAGCTCATCGCCGCCCTCCCGCTCCGCCGGTTCCGCGCGATCAATGGAGCCGTGGGAGCGCCGCCGCAGGGACACCCCGCGGCGGCAGCCAATCAGCGCAGGAGACACGCCCCGCATCGGCCAATGGGGGCGCGGGGCCGCCTGGCTCCGCCCACCAGCCCCGCCCGCCGGGACTGCCGAGGAGCCCCGCGGAGGAGGACGGGCGGGCCCGGGGCGGCGGAGCCGCCGGAGCCGGACAGAGACCGAGCCAGTACAGCGACCCGCTCCCGGTCCGGGCGGCGGCCTGCCCGTCCCCGGGGCAGACCAACCGGAGGAGCTGCACAGAAAACGCTTCTAATGCCAGAAAAACGGGAATTCTTTTGGAAAACGGAGGTTTGCTGAGCCGTCAGCGCCTGGAGGGGGCTACAGAGGGGAGAGGAGCATGTTCCTCCCACGGTGTCTGTAGCGGTCGGAGGGTCTGAACTGTTTTCACACATCCCTTCTCCGGTGCCTGTCCAAAGATAGCTATCTCCGGGGAGTCTAAGCACAAAGGAAATCCCAGAGTCATCCTCGATCAAAAGTAAGCCTAACTCCCAAGTTTCTTACCCTGAAAAAGAAATTCACTGATGCCTGAGCAGGCAAGAGGCCCTGCAGTGTCCCTGACAGCTGTATTCAAAATCACCTTCACTGTTTAGCTCACATGTGACTCCTTGACAGAAGAGACTGTCACCTCAGTCAGATCACCCCTGCCCTGTACAGCCCACTAATCCCTGCTGAGCTGTCTAGCCATTTATGTTAAGTAGCCCTGAAGGTTCCTGCTGACAGCACAGATTTTCATCAGCCCATGACACAAGCTACCTATGGGTATCTATGCATAGCTTTCCATCGCCACTGTGTCCCGGTGTCTCCAGCACAGGACACCTCTTGCAGGGTAGCCAGGAGAAGTGAGCTTGAACCCAGCCCCTGACTGGCTAAAAATCTGCATTCAGCTCTGTCCTCGCTCAGCAAAAACATCAGAAAAAGCAGCAAGAGTCAAAGCCACGCTGTCCCCTAGAAGGGCATGTGGCACTCATGTCACTGCTGGCCCGACACTGCTGCCCAGGGAGGAGCAGGACACTGATCTTTGTGGGTGATCAGGAGCCAGATGCACTCGCCTGGCCAGGCCTGCAGGAGCCAGAGGTGTCTGCTGGTGGCCAGCACTGCTGTGGCCACACATGTGGCCGACACGCTGCGGCAGAAGCCTCCAGCCCAAGCCCTGGCAGTGCCCATGCTCAGGCCCCAGCTGGAGGCAGCACTCCATTCCTGAGGCCACATCCTTCCCGAGGGCAGCAGGAGGATCTGCCGCAGTGTGCGCACCCGTGCCAGGTCCAACCGTGACCACCCAAAGACAAACCCATGTGACCCCGAGGTTACACCAGCAAAGTGCCCCCCTTTTCCCTGAGCTGAGGGCTCTTGCTCACAGTCTCACACACTGTCTGCGTCTGAACCTCTGAACACTTGCCATGAGTCAGTTTTCAGCAGTTGCTTCCCAAGAACCATCTTTTCATCACACCCTCTCAGGCTGACACTGCATTTTCTCCCCCCACTTCAGTGACATCGGGGAGTCAGCGAGAGAGGTTTCCTGGCAATGAGATTGCTCACCCCACCTTTCTCCTGCGCTCAGGAGAGCAGATCCGGCTCAGGCTGGGAAACCACAGCTCACCATCGGTGCGGTGCCCTCCTTGTGACCTCTCTCGCTATCCACCTACTTTACATTCAGAGCTAATCACTCAGTAAACCCAAGCTACCCACACGTTGGAGGGAGCAGAGAACAGGGGATGCGTTTTTGAGCTCAAGCCTTACAGGAGACCTCACAGAAGCTGGAAAAGCTGCTCCCACTCCGCACATTCTCTTCCAGAGGCAGAGGTTAATGTGGATGGATTGCTGGGTTTTCTCCTCCATCTGAAAGTACAAGCCAAAAGCATCGCTTCCCTGACAGAGCTGTGGACAATTCCTCGTCCCCCAGCACAGGACAGAGGCACAGAGTGGGCAGCGAGGCTGTAATCCAGTCCCAGAACTGTCCCAGTGCTTTGTCATGGAAAGACACAAAAAGCAGACAGCAGCATTTTCAGGTATGCCTGAACTGAAACTCACTGCTAGCCTGGCTGATTTCAGCCTACCAGCCACCTCCAGAAGTCCTGCACAGCCCATGGTGATGGTGCTGTGTGCTAGCCATCAGGCTCCAGACAGGAGCTGGACTGAAGGCACCCTGGAAAGAACCAGACCCCATTAGGATTCGACTGCTGGAAGAGGATGGGTGCCCTGTATGCTCACATTGCTGCAGCCACGTGAGGTGCAGTGGTGAGGAATCAGCCACTTGGACAATCATTCAGTCAAACTTAATAAAGCCAAGGAGAAAGTCTGCCAGACGTGCCACCTAGACATCCTCCAAGCAGCTCTTCTGTAGCACACTTCTGCACAGCGGATTAACCATGACTTTGGCTGGAGCTTCAGTCACCTCTGGGAAGCTGCCTGGGCTGGAGACATGGGCAAGTACAATCCACAGCCCTGGTATGGGTATGTGCTACTGATTCCTAAGGATTAAACCCAGCCTCCTCTTAATATCTATACTTAAAAGAATCTTCTTTACCTAAATGGATTTATTAAGAACCCTATAAACCACACATGCAAAGCCACTCACACTACAAGACACACTGTGTCACCCCCCATGGGGCAGAGGAGAGGGTATCAGGGGGGCATCAGACTGCCCCTCAGCAAGCTCCATGTGGGGAAGACCCTGCCCTGAAGAAACACAAGTCACTGTCAGTCCACACTCCTCACAGCACTGAGCTGAGGGAGCATGGGACACTCTGGCCTCTCCAACCAGAAGCAGCACACACAGGTCAACAGGGCTGGAGCTTTCTCTCTGCGTGACCAGCAAAGAAACTGCCTGTCCCTCTTTCCCCAACAGCTGTTTCAGCAGGAGGGAGCTTGACAGTTTCTACCCTCACAACTTCCCTAAGAAGGTGTACCAGAACCCCTCGTTCTGTGGAGGGACGGTCTTCAGATTACACACAGCAGAAAGCTGCTCTCTCCTGAGCCCATGACTGCAGGTGTTCCATTTTAATGAAACTGGCCACCACTGGTCTTAAATAAGGCATCCCAGCAGCTAACCAGTGAAGCCTTCCAGAAAATGCCCCCTGACTCATCACTTTGCATTTGTTCTATTGATCCAAGTCTCCCTACACAGGGAATGCTCTGCTGCAGAAATCAGATACAGAATACTGGCTTGAAAGGAAGCAGCGTGAATAACACACAAATAGAAACCCAGGCAAAGACAAGACTCCTATTCTCATCCTGCAGCAAGAGACCATTCTGGGAAAGCTCTGCCAGCCTCATGTTCCAGTATCTTTCTAAACACCACCAAGGCACCACAAGCCCCTAAAACTCACAGAATTCTTCAGGGCTCTTCCACAGCGCTCAACTGCTGATCACACAGACCACCCTGTACCAAGGGCCCAACCTGCTCTGTAGTTCACTGACCATGGCAGCCTTGAGGATTAGCTGTGACTGTGGTGCAACGTCCCTGGAGTCAGCCAGTCCAAAGCAGCAGGTTGGAAAAGGCTAGAGAAGAGCAAGGTCTCTCACCCCTCCTTGCTTGACCCACATGTAGAATTTCAGGAGGTGAAATTGTAGCACTTAAACCCTCTGTGCAGGATCTGCTCTGGTGGTGGCTTCACACATGCAGCAGAATAGCAGATCTGAACACAAATTTTACATGGGCAGCATGAAGACCCCATGGCTCTGCCACAAACACCCTCAGCATGAAACAGTTGCTCTGGTTAAAAAGAGGTTTCTGACAAACCTGCAAATGCTGTCTGACATTTCCAAAGCTTTGATGGTGATTGCACCATTCACAATCCAATCAGAAAGAACACAGCTGCCTGTGGCTCCTGGAGGCACTCACTCCTTGGCACAGGGCAAGAAATGCCATTATCAGCACAAGGGCCAGGTAGCAATTCCAAATCCAGGCCTGCTCCGCAGGCAAACCTGCAAGGGTAGATGCTTTAAAAGGATAGTGCTAATATTGCCACAGTGCCAGGAAAAAGCAGCACAACTCCTCTCTGGCCATATGAGAAAAGGCTGCGCCGACAAAGCTATATCCACACTGGGACACAGGCTGCACAAGCAGAACAAAGCCCATGCCTTCCCAAGGACAGATGGACTGGCTGTCTGACCCACATAACAACGCTTCAAGGGAGCAACTCAAGGCCAGCAGAAACCCTGAATTCCTAAACTCATGGCCACCTCCTGGCCAATACTGTCAGAAAGACAAAGGAACAAATTTGGTAAGCTCTTCACCCTCCCCGCCCACTGCAGGTAACAAGCTAGTGCTAAGCACCCTGCACAGGACCCTGTGGCTTTCCCATGACATTCCCTCTGCTCTGAGCTTCATTTTCTAACCTTAAAGTGTTCCCAGTCCCTCCTGCTCCTTCTGCAAGAACACAGATTTGCCCTGCCGGCAAATGTCTTGATGTGTGGTGTTTTTTTGCTCAATGGACATGGGGCAGAGATGGTGCAGAGGTGTTCCCCCAGTTCACCTCAGAGCAATTGGCAACTTGCACAACATCCAGGGTTGCACAGTCCCTGCCATGAGATCAGAGCTGATGGGAAAGGTGGAGTTTACACAGCTAGTCACCACCGCATTGGGTCAGTCAGGTTCCAGCTGATAATTTAAAGAACAGTGCTAAACTGGAACAGGAACGAACACAGAGGGGCAGGTTTAAAAAGAGAGCACCCTACTATTTACAATGGCCTTTGAGGACAGACGTGTTCTGCCCACACCTGCTGTCAAACCAGCCTGGGAACTGGGAGAGGCAATAGCTACACTCATCCCTCCCTCGGACACCAAGGGGACTGTAACACAGCTGCTGCAGAGCCTCGTTGTAGGGAGTGTGGTGACACAGACTGCCCTCGCTCAGGGGCATCAGCAAAAGGAGTCTGGCTGTATTCCTGGCATGTCATAAACAATTAGGAGTTTGATGAGCAGTGGGGGAAACAAGGCAAAGATATCCTGCTGGTTTATTTGTATGCTTTCAAGGGTATCCCTTCCAACAGCTCTGCTGCCCTGTCCAGACATGCCACCTGCAGGGGGGACACGGCCGGCCCCACACCACCTCCAGAGGGGACATGGCTGGCTCCACACCACCTCCGCTACGCTGCCCCAGCGCCACCTGCTGTCTCAACCCGCCGGTACGGCAAGGACACACCCTGGGTGGCGGTGGTGGCCACCGGTGACACGGCAGCCCTGGCCCCTCACTTACCACTCGCCCCTCAGATGAGCTGCACGGCTCCCGAGGCCACAAGCGGGGCAATGGTCCTGTAGCGGATGAGGTGCTGCGAGCCCTCCTCCAGGTCGATGGTGTACTCCCTGCAGAGACGAGCCAGACGTTACACTGCTGCTCCCCGTTTTGCCAGAATTCACGCTGCTTTTGTGAAACGAACTTATTTACATGCACTGCATGGGGAAGTGCCCGCTTACCTCTGCTCATCCGTCTCTGGCTCGACCAGGATGTTCTCCTGCCGCTCCAACACCCGCAGGAACACAAAGGAGTCCAGGTTGGGCTTCGGAACTGCAGAGAAGGAATTCAGAGCACAAGCTCAGCACTTGCTTATGTCCCTCTGCAGGACTGAGTGAATGGAGGGGTGCGAGGGACAGCAAACTCATGGCCAGTAAAGGGAACACCAAACACTTTTGATCAGATGCCATGTGCACTGCCTTGAGGGAAGACAAGACTCGACAGCAGGGGCTGGCACTGTCCTGACAGCGGCATCACGCCATGTACCACACAGCAGAGCAGCACCATGACACTGTCACCATGACATCTTTGCTTCCGCTGCATGCCAGCTGGAGAACTAGCCTTGAACATTTCAGGCTCCCCAGAGCTTTCCCCACACCCCTGCTGATATAAAGTTCAGGCTACCCTGGATATACTCACCCGATTTTTGGAGAGACACTTTCTGCAAGTTGGGCGGCATGTGTCTCAGGGCCACGCTTTTCAGATAAGTCTCTGTGTTTGCCATGTACCTGAAAAAAATCACTGGAGAGTTTACTGATTTAATAAAATACAAATCTCTAGGGAGAGCACTGACTCAAACCAAGCAACATCTCCTGATTGCACAGGCATGGCCAGAAACGAGCCTAATGGCTTGTCCTGGTAACTGGTTCAGAGTTACCAGAGGCATTTTACTTTAGGTTGTTCCTTATCCATAAGGAAACCTCCTGGTAAAATCCATGATTCCTCCTGAAAACCTGTCTAAGGCTAACAGTCTCGAGAACTGCTCAGCACAACGCACAGGCAAGTTCTGTAACCTAGATAAAGGGAGGGAGATGCATCCAAAAAGTACTCACTCTTTAGCAAAAGCAAACTCTTCTGGTGACAGAATGGAAGGTTCCCCTTCGGCTCGAGACTTCTCCTTCTCCAGGATGTGGGGGAAAAACTTCTCTATCTGGTATTGGAACAAAACCCCCAGGACTGTAAGAGACCTCTCTCCCAGTAGTTCAGTGCCTACAATCCCCAGTCCCCAGGGGCCTCCCCAGCAAGCAGTGATCACTGCCACAGGCCTGCCCAAATACCAGCTCCTGAATTCACGGCCGTATGGCCAGCTGGGGTCTCCAAGCTGCACAACTACATGTGTACATGGCAGGACCCAGGCAGAACGTGCAAGCATTCAGTTGTGCCACTCTGGGTGCAGAAAACATTCAGCAATGCTGTGATCTTCCTTCGTCACAACAGAAAAGTGTGTCCAAGGAATGAATTCCATCGGGTTGCTCTTTGGAGGACACAGAGAGAAAGCCCACTTTAATTAAGTGCCTTGCTGAAGCAGGAGGCAGTACATGGGTAAAAATCACTCCTCAAGTCACCCTTTTTCATCCCCCAGGCAGCACAGCAAGTATTACCTTCACCAGCCTACATCGTAGGTAGCTGCTGAGCACGTAACGGATCCTTTCAATCTCCATGTGGTGAACGCTGACCTTCAAGTCTCCTCTCTTTGCCCGTTTCAGGTTTGCCTCCTGCAAGGAAAGGCAAAGAGAAGTTAATCCATTGAAATGTCAAACAAGAAACAGAGAGGAAGATACATAAAGCCCACAAGAACAGACTGCAGCTGCTTTTGGTGACACAAAACACACCGTTTCTCCCAGTCACCTCTCCAAGACAAGCTCGAAGAAGGTGCTCAGAACAGCTTATCCCAGGGACAGAGGAGCAGACAATCCCCAAGCGTGTATCTGCCAGACCAGGAAAGCAGGGCCTGCCTGCACCACCCCCCAGAACCCACCATGTGGTCCAGCTGCTCCACAACACACTCAATGATCTCGGGTTTGCTCTCCAGCAGCTCTGGAGCAAACTTCTCATTCAGCCAGGCCTGGAAGGAGATACGCTGTAAGTAGAAGCGAGGAACGCACTCGCTGTACGACCCTGTCCCCAGAGAAGCCGGACACTCAGCCCTCCCCAGGTCCCCCGGCGAGCCCCGGGCCCAGCTCTCGGTCACCCCAGACCTCCCCAGGGAGCCCAGGTCCCGGCCCCCAGCTGCTCTCCCCAGCCCACACCACCTGCTCCAGGCTGCGGATGAGCTGTGCCGGGGTGAGCACTAGCTCCTCGCTGCCGCCGTCCGAGTCCGCCTCCGTCCCCTCAGCTGCGGCTGCCGCCATCTCTCGCCGCCTCCCGCCACCACCGCCGCGCACGCGCCGCCCGCCCCACTGCGCGGGCGCATCCTCTGCTTCTACTGCGCATGCGCCGCGGAACCAAGATGGCGGCACGGATGAGGCGGGAACGAGTGCAAAGGCGGTTGGAAAACAGCGCCGTGGTACAAGCGGACAAAAGGGCTACGGCTTAGAAACCACGTCTGTCTTTGACCACGCGAGTTTACTGTCACCATCACAGAAAACAAAGGCCAAGCTCCGCCTGCAGGGCCCTGCTAATTAGTCTGCTCATTAGCTACTACTTCTATGTCACAGAGCTCAGATCTTCGATTGTGAGCAGCCCAGGTGGCAAGGGAGGAGCAGGTCAAAGCCACCAGCGTTACAGATGTCCTTTTTACATTCTCCATCAAATGCGTTTTTAAGTACAGACTATAAACATAAGCTTTACCCGAAATAAACCAAATCGCATCAACTAATCCTGAAGTGACAGTGGCTGTTTGCTCACAAGCGTGAAAATCTAACCCTCGTGCAAAGCAGTGCTATCAAATATGACACAGACACAGTTTAGGAAAAAATTTACTAATCCATTAGTACTTCTGCCAATATTGCAACAGATGTGAAAGGCAAACACTGTTACAGTTTAGAAAAAACAAGTTTTATACAATTAAAATATTAAATCAAAAAAAAAAAAAATCAGTGGCTGAGTAATAAGCCTGGAATTTCAGCTCCAGAATTAGCACCTGCAGCACCATCGAAGCCAAAACTCCATCTGTTCTGCCATATCTTCTCCTTTTCTAAATTCTCGCATTCCTTCTACAGTTGGACAATTACAACCTAACCCAGGACATCCTCACATAGGGACAAGGGAGAAGGATACAAGAGAAAATGCTAAGCCAGTTGGGTTTGTAGGAACTTCACTGTTGTGGGTGTTGCTGGGGAAGGTGGGTGCGTGGGGGACAGGAAATAACGCACAGTTCTACGCCCCAAGACTGCACCAGCAGACAGAACCAAGAAACCATCTTATACATCTAACAGCTTGTCAAATCAAGGTTTTCCTATAAATTATATATAACAAACCCATAAAGAAACAATTTTACACTTCACATATTAATCAGAGTAGGGCAGGAATTGTTACGTTTATCGGTTCAGCATCCATTTTATTGTACTTCCACAAATCGACCCCCTCTCCTGGCGAGCACTGACAGATGCAACAACAGCACAGATACAGCAGTAGAAAAAACACCAGTAATAAAGTCCGGCTATTCCTCCCCCTTCTAGGAACAACCAAAACATGAAAACAAATAACACTTTGCCTTCTGTTTTTCCACGAGAACCAGCATGGGGAGTGTAAAATGCTCGTTGCCTTGAGTCCCTCCTGGCCAGGAAGAGGCACCGCGTCTCCCCTCACTCCAATACGGAATGGGAGCAAAGGCCTCATTTCTGGAAAATTCCCAACTCTGACTTGTAGCTTCCAAAGCCCAACTCATGGGCAGAGGGCTTATGGACTAGGGAGGAACAGCACCGCGCTTATGGGACTAAAACTAGACTTCTGCTGGGCTAAATGCCCTGATTCTTTCAGAAAAGTATGTAGCTTTACCGTTACTGCTTTTTCTTGAAGAAAAACCCTACAAAGTTTGCCACAAAATGGATGCTGACCAGCAAGGTCACCCCACATGGAGCAGTTTTAGGAAGTTAGTCCTTGTAGTAGATGGCACTGTGGATCCGGCAGCAGAGAAAGGAATGATGCTCTAAAGTAGGAGGTAGGGGAACGTTGATACAGCAAGTCCACTCTGGAGCCATCTGCTAGAAAAGGAGTTTCACATTATTAGAAACTATTACTAAATAAAACCAACAAAACCCCACACAAACCTTGACATAGCTATAGTTTGGTATCTTAGGAGGAATATGGCAGGAAAGGCAGGGTCACCATGTGCTGCAGTGAGCAGCAGGAACAGAAGCCAACACTGGATTTCTTTTGTCTAACAGGAAATAAAGATCTTCACTTCCTTGTTTCTTTCTGCGTAACAGACAAAGTTATCCAACTTCTCTTCTGCACACATTGCCAACAACCTCCACTTTGGACTACCACCACCCTCTGCAGAGTGCCTTAGACAAGGGATCCAGTTCAAATCTGAGCTTTTCAAAACCAAAGCTTAATGAAAGCTCAGCAGCTATTTTGGAAACCCAGGGACAGTAATTTTAACTGACAGCGTCACGAGTAAAGACACTGTGGTGAGACTGGAACAGCATCCAGCTGAGAAACTGCAATAAAAAGTTTTTGCATGCTAGAATCCACTCAGGGAAAGGGTCATGCAAAGATTTTTCCAGCTAACACTACTGGGTAGGATAAGGTCTCAAAGCTGACGTCAGAGCTCCTCTGAATTTACACAATGTTGCAGGGACCATTAGAAGTCCTAAGATGTGCCACTTATCCCCAGCCAGAGTCTGATCCTCTACCACTACACAGGACAGAAAGCATGCGTTCTGTGGAGCTGCATTCCATCCTCCGCGGAGCTGCATTCCATCCTCCAGAACAGCAGGCAGGCTCCAAGTGACGAAGTGACAAGTTAATGAATCCCTAAAAAAGCTCCAGTTCCAGATCAGGCTCACTGAGGCACTCATCCTGCTTCCACAACAAGTGTTTCCTGACCATAAATACTGACAATTCATCAACTATCCAGGACTCATGATACAAGCCTTTCTTCTTTCTTCATTTTTTGAGATGTCAATATATTCAGTGATATAATGCCAAGTATTGATATTTCTACTCATTCAGAAAAGCCACTCCACAGAAGATTTATGTGAACAGCCTTTGACTACAGAGTGGTAGGATAAATATTCTGTCTCGGTATGACAGAAACTACCCCTCTGAGCACAGAAAAAGGTTAAGATTGATCTAGTATAAGGTTAACATGTACCTGAGAGTCCACAGTTTTATCTTCCACTGGTCATACCTCTGTCTTCATAAATGGTAATTTCAATCTGCACAGAAAAGCTGTTACGGAAACATACTATAAAAATATTATGAAAAAAAAGGCAAAAAAATATTAAGATACTAGAACCTCTGATCTTTCTACTTCAAGCCTGCTGTTTCAAGGCTGGTTTCAGTGCTACAAAGCAAACAGAACGGTACAGGTAAGAGATGCCCTGTCAGACCAGCAGCAACAAGAGCAGGACAGGCTGCATGTGGAGGGTTTGTGAGGCTCACCACCTCCTGTTCCATCCCAGGAAACACATGCACTTGACAGAAGTTAACCCTACTGCAGTTCAGCTACTAAGTCACTAACAAAACTGAAAATCAAGTTGAATGTTTTGGTTTTTTTTTTTCCAGGAGGTGTATGCAAAAAAAAAAAAAAAAATTGTGTCCTGGTCTGTCCACCTCAGAAAGCACAGAAGGATACAACTCTTAGTCCTCTTTCAATGGGGTCTGTCAGGAGGAGGCCCTGAGGAGCATAGATCTTCTCGTTCTGTTCCTGAATGAACTTGGCAATTTTCTTTAGAACCTGGTAATAGAACACCACAGAAGTCACAGTTTCAGGTTTCCCTACGTTAGAATAGGGAATGTCACAATATCACAGAAACAGCAACACAGAGATGGAACTTGTGTGATTCCTCTGGAGAACAAGCAATCACTGTGTTACTCAAATTGACTATTATAGACAAATCTGCCTTATGTCTGTGAGAAATCACTCTACAGCAAGATCCAGAGTCTATATGGAATCTGTACAATGGTATAAGTCACACAAAACCTACCAAGAAATAAGTCTTTGACTGAAGTCTTTGAGACATATTGCCTTCCAAGTAACAAGGTAAAACAAAGCAGCGCACCTTTTCATAATGCGTTTCCATGCACAAGAAGATGGTATAGGCAGTCAGACAGGCGAGACACCCTTCCAGGTAAGATTGGCCCCCAAGTTTTTCAGCTTCTGCATAGAGATTGTTCAGTGTTCGGACAGTCTCTTCAAACTGCTGCCTGTCAATCTGCAAGAGAAGTCAGGTTAAGCTGTCACGTCCTGCCCATTTCAGAACTCTCAGATATCTTCGGATATCTACCTTCATTTATTGCTTATTTGCACTTCCGCATTTTGCAGCCACTGCGTTTAGAGCCAAAGTCTGAAAGACACTTTGAGTTACAGACTTATAGCTCTTTGTTAAACATCCACCCAGTGACTAGACCAAGTCTGAATTCCAACAGTGTGAACACAAAGCAATTAAGAGTAACATAACTAAGTCAATGTAAAATTCAGCTAGAAAAAAAAAAAAAGGTTTAAATCACACACAAAGATATTTGCTGGATTAAAAAGAGCAGTTACAGAGTGGGTTGACAGAGCTAACTCTTAATAATGCCTTGCTGCTGCTGCAGTACTGGTCAAACAAGCTCTGAATAAAGCAACACAAAACAAAACAAACCAGGAAGAGAAGTGCAGTGAGAAAAAGAAAAGGCATTAGCAAGGAGTGTTTGTTTTGCTCTCAGTTGAAGATATTACATCTGACAGCATTGAAGTACTTGAGACAGTCCTTGTGTGGCTGCTGAACAGGCTCAGCAGAACTGGCTAGTCTCCATAGGAGAGAACAGTGTCAATGCACCACAGCACAACAACGTGCGCTTTATTTCACCGACATAATGAGCACATTCTATTTTACTGCTACAAAAGACAGCTGCCTTCCTCACGGTTAAAGAAAGCACAAAACACCAGCATTTCATGAACACCGAAAAGAAGGATTTTCAACTATTTTTCATGCAGCTTTTCACTGTAAATTATAAGTATTTTTTTGCTGCAATTGATTAGAAATGCCATTTGGACATCAAACAACGCTTTTATGCCAAAAAACAAACATCGTCCAAAGCAGGATATTCCTTTAAACTTTGAAAACATGCCTCTCGCACTATGCGTAGGGCTGCAACAGAAAGAGAGGATTAGGAAGCGCTAGTCTCCTTAGACTTACAGGCACCTATGAGACCTCAGCACCGCCTGCCGGGGGGCGCCGGAGGGAGCGCGGATCCCCGGGAAGGGGCGCGGGGGAGAACCGCCGCCTCCCTCCGCGGGGAACAAGCGCGGCTTGGCGCAAGAGACAGAAACAGAAGGGCCTCAGGGCCCCACGAAGACCACTCGGGCCCCACGAAGACCACTCGGGCGCCAGCCGGTCCCCTCCCGCAGGCCCTTCCTGG